>JAGJRO010000057.1:149933-499526 GCA_022832285.1 Lepidurus apus apus
CCCCCCCCCCCCTGGGTACGGGCCTGGCAGTAAGCTTCCCCGAGCATCTAGAAGAAGACGACAGGAACAAGTAATGGAGGAATGACGCGACAAATAAACAAACACTGCCGTCGCTGGTTTTGTCAAAACCTCCCAAAAAGGTGGACAACAGCATCGCTAAAGCTAGCGAGAGGTGAAAGATTACGTGATGGCCGTAAAACCCGGGGTTGGTTTGTCTCCACTTGTGGAAGAACGCGTAAGTAGCTATGACAGCAAAACAGCCTACGAGGGACAGCACACGCAATAGTGGTCAAGGTGTCCAGAATCGAATCTAGTTGGTTTGTAGTCATTATAGGATAAGAAAGTCGTGAAGCTTGAAAGGTGGTTACACTGGCAATGATCCAAGCCACTCACACTGCCTTGGTGGAGGAAAAACGAAAACCTCAACTAAAAACAAACTGGAAATGGTTAGGTTCCTCATTTCCACGGACAACACGTAATACTGAAGCAAAAAATTTCATCACATTATCCAATGCTGGGTTTAGAGTAAACTGGGTGACTAATCATTGCCTCATCAGTGCAATGAGTACGAAACCGATATATTAAAATTTTACTAATATATTAATATATCTAATTAATATATTTGTTATTTTTATTAAATATACGAAGTGATCTATTATCTTTCATTGTTCGTATTTAGAAATAAAAATTTTGCAAATCTAAACGATGAGAAAATAAGAATTCAGTAAGTCTGCATTTGCAGACTTCACATCACAAATAAGGAGCAAAAGCACAATTATCTTTAATTTGCAATAAATCTTCTATACATTTCTTAACTTTATGCAAGTGATTCAGTACTTTACTTAAAAAACAAGCAACCCGGTTGCATTCTTTTTTTGTGGGGAGGGGCAAATTGCACCCTAATGCTTTAGGCTGTAACGGACACATTGCTGAGAAACAATTGCGTTAAAAGTAAACTTTTCTGTACAATCTTTGCGGTAGAACTCTGGTGTCCATTCAGTTAACCTTTTCCTTATCTTCTAAAGGTCCTGGCGTATTGGGCAAATCCGTTTTTTTCTTTTTTAAAAAGTGTCCACTAGCAAAACCTATTAAAAAACAAAATAAATCAAATAACGCAAAAGTTAATAATAAGACAAAAAGTGTACCTAAAATTCCTCCACCTAGAGCTGCAATACCGCCTACTTTGACTCCAGCTAATAAACCCAAAGGTCCTCCCACACAACCGCCAATCATAGCTCCTCCCAACGGGTAAAACACTCCTTTATACTTTTCAGCTTTAGCCAGCCATTGCCGACCAGCAGCTACGTTAATATTGGCATTCTCCACATGGGTTTCAACTGCAGCCACCAAAGGTTTCTGCGTCTATAATATTATACACATAAAAATTAAGTAAAGAAAATAACGCAAATCTTACTTCAACCATTGATGCAAAATTACTCATGAGATCATGCAAGTCTTCAATTTCCTGATGCAAGTTCTCCACAGTTTCCAATGTTCCAATCCTTTCTTCCAGTTCAACTTCTTCTGCGGAAAACGCTTCTGCAAAAGCCTGCGTCTGAACTTGATTTTCATCTCCAAACGGGTTGCTTACACCATATTGCGGAGAAGTAGGGGATTTCTGTACCGGCAAATCTCGATTCTTACTATGGAAATCTAGACGAACTCTACTAAAAGGTCCTTCTGAAAATCTAAAAGGTATATACCCAGGAATTCTTCGAGGACTTGTATAGCTTTATCTCTGTAAGGCTTCAGTTTGATCGTAAACTCGGAAGCTTCTGCCGGGCTTAAGGCAGATTTGACTTTTTCCATCTCTCCTACTGCAAGTTTCAGCTGGTAAGCACTCCGCTCTGCATTGCTAAGCTCCAGTCTTAGCTTCTGGAAATCCTCTGCGGTCCTAAACTAGTAACCATAAATCTAAGTAAGTAACAGCTTTATTAAAGCTGTTTCTCTCTGGTTTCTCCCTTTTCTTTTTTATGTTAATACTTACTTTTGTTATATTCGCCTCATGTTTCGCCAGTAGGTCCAAGTATAATGGCAGGGCTACTTTACTAAACTTGTCTAAAGGCAGGTGGTACCGTTTTGAATGAGTACTCATGCTAATTGCTCACACACGACCAATTTACGACGCGTGCACATTTTCTGCAACAATAATAAGCTTATTTATTTTGGTATTCACTGTAGCGCCACCTGGGAAAAGCCGAAGTAAATGAACTATTTAAGCAGCCTTAGATGATGCTGCCATCTAGCACATTGACTTGAACTAAATATGACATCCTAAGGCATTTACTTGCTGTGAAGCATAAATGACATGAAGGTATTCAAGGTCAGGATTTACTCAAGACCAGAAAGGCAGAGACGAATGAAAAACTATGAAATTAAATATGAGCCAGGAATTTAAAGACGTCCGCCTAATTTTCCCTGTTTACTCTTCAAGAAATTCGACCCGGCGACCACACAAGTGCCTTTCTAGACGCTAAAAATGGCCATTTCGTTCGCATGTGTTTTTACGCATACCGTTCCTTGACACTTGATTTACATGTGTATACGTGCTCTTCCTCCATACCGTGTTGTCTTTCTCTCTCCCTTCCCAACTCAACAATGCAGCCGCTTTCTCTCGGAAGACTTTTCAACCCCCAGGAAACCTCGCCTTGGGCTATTTATTCCTTCCGTTGCACTCGCCATGCAACCTCCACATAAACTTTACCAAGATAGTCCTATAAGCTTGTTTTGCATTGTTGCACACATAAAACCAGTCCTCCCTTTCCTTTTCCTCCCACATGCATGTAAAATCACCCGATTGGCAAGACATTGGCACACAAATCCCCTCTTCCCTTCACCTTATCGTTCACCTCGATGTGGGCTAATAGAGACAATTCATATATACATCGTATTGCCTGCGGAAACTTCTGCAATGCCCTTATATGTCTTGTTTTTCATTAGAATGTATAGAATACATGTTCGTCACACTATGGTGGGCGACTTTTCAAGGCAAACCACCATGTCTTCTTCTTCACCTTCTTAAGGCCGGCACGTCCAAAAGCCAGTTTGTAACCCCCGGCTTGGTTTGGCAATCGTTTATACCATTGACTTTTGGCTTTAAGATGCAAGGACTCGTCAGTCTCTGTGTTCTAGGTTACCTGGGTAACTTTGGGATTGATCGCACAATCAGTTCTTATCTGCAACCATACACGTATCTTAGCAATGGGGGAGGAAAGAAGGTGACAAACCACTGCAAGGGACTATTCGCTAAAGCTCAAGTCTATATACTATTTGGAAACCCAAGTTGTGCGCACCCAAAACATGATGGGGGTCATAAATATCCCTGATACGCAAAATACCCCCTCACCCCGAATCCTGACTTTTCAAAAACACCCTGGCTTATAATGCTTCTCCTCTTCCTTCGCTTGTCTATTAGCACGCTAGGAATGCCGATCAACATTTCGTTTCCCGTCCTGTGAGTTTTCGGTGTCGACTGTCGAGAAGGGTTGGGATGGGTGCTAAAGGAAGCAGGGAATCGAATATCCGGTCTATAAAAAGAATCATGAGATGATATTCCACAAGCACAGTATAAATCTGTTGGCTGGCGTGAAGGAATGCTAAGACACGCGAACTTCTCCTTAGCATCTGCAACGTCTTCCGTTGCAGCGCCACGAAAACCGATCCAGACGTTTCTGATATCAAACATTCTTTTTATTTCCTTTATTCTCTTTGTTGCTCATCTAACTCGATTGCAGGGCAAAAAGCAGGTACAAGCGTGCAGAAGTACGAAACGGGGAATGAGTCCAAAGGGGCAGGAAACCTATTTGGCAGGAAAAGCTAAACCAAAAGAATGCAAGAATAAGGTACCGCAAAGGAAAAGCGATTGTGGTTTTAAACTTGCGGTTTTAACTGAAACTTTTGAAGCTCCTTTGCAAAACCATTTGCCTCAATATCCTTCCCCCCAACTCACGGAATGCCAACTTTACGCTCAGATAACTGTTGTTTTCCCTCAAAAACCAAAGGAAACGCACAACAACCCAGGAAAAGTGGTTCAATTTTATTCAAACAACAATTTCTTACCCAGATTTTCCGTTCAGTTAACCACACTTCCTCTATATGGTTTCTCAATCCATCCCCTTTCGCAACCAGTTCTCTTGCCCAACAAACATCCTCTCGAAAAATCCCCTAAAGCTGTTTCTATGCGCTAAAAATTTGCATACCCGCATCTATAATTAGCCAAAACATTCGCATATCTGTCAGCAAACGTCTGCGTGCACATCCTCGTGACGAGCAACCCTTTCAACCCATTGCTATTTAGGAGGCGCAGCTTTTCTTTTTCCCAACAGATCCACACACTCCCTTCCTTCAATTGTTAATAGCATCCTTTGTCGTCTTCATGCAAATGGCATTGCCCAAAAGAATCCCATTAATCTTCCGCTCCTAAAAGGATGTCTCTGCGGGGTAAAAACACTATCGGTTAGTAAACTATACACTATACACCCCTCCGAAAACGGTTCTTCAAAACTACTTCAGAATTCTTCCTATATGTAAAATAAGGTTTCCCCTTCTTGGCAAGCCTTCTCTCTATGAATATATCCCATATCTACCTGTACGTGTGTGGGAAGGAAACGTAGAGTCGCATTCCAAAGCCTTAAGGGGAGAATCAAAGGTGCTGCTAATTCCGTATGCATACATCGTATCCCTCGTGTCGGCCCACTACGAAAAAAGACAAAAAAGAAAGTCATGTATTATTTCATTTATTTTCTTGTGGTCTTACCGCAACCGAGTTTGGCCCAGCTGTAACTCGTTTCTATCGGTGTTGAACTTCGCTGAAAGGCAAATCATGATTAACAATTGACGCGAAATAGTATATATGTAAAGGCAAGGTAGAATTCCGTAGAAAAATAAGACCCGCACGATTTTTTATTCATCGTTACTGATTAGCTTTCCATACAAATCTCACTAGATTTTTGTTTTGTATTTGCTCCACGTTGTAAGTCTTTTCACTTAGTTTCAGAATCCGCCATTTTTTCAACAGGTTTCTAACGTGTCCACCAGGGGCCAAAAAAATAAAAAATCCCGCTAAATTTTTATATATATTTTGGTTAAGGAGAACGTGGAAAAACAAGGTAGAAAAACGTCTTAGCAATCACTCACGAAGAAAACCAACAAAAATTATAACTTAGTCAGCAAATAAATCCGAATGTAAGGAAAAAGGTCCAGGAAGCCCAAAAGTTTTGATAGCAAGCGCCCCAAAAATTGTCACAGACTCTTTCTTTTCTTTTCACTTGTGGCAGGTGCTGTGGTTACTCTAATTGCAAGTTTAACAGTAAACCCAAACTGTCGATTCCACGGAACTATTATTATTATTGATTTTTTTTTAGTAAACTCTCTTCCTGCGAAAAACGGCGTTGAAGGGAGCAACTGAAGCATGCATTTCATAAAAGCTAGTATCAAACAAGTCTTCCAATCACTGGGGGTGTGAGGGAGCCACTGGCGACCAAATCTATGCGCAGGCAGTCTGGTATATTTTCTTTTTTAAAGCTTATTTTTTTATTTATTTCCAAATTTCTACCCAAGTCGTTTTTTCCTCAACTCTGTTCCATAAACGAACATGTAAACAAATAATCCAAGTATTTTGTTCGCTTTTATCTCTCTCTTCCTCTCTAAATGATTGCGACGAAGCTTTGGTAAAACGAAAATCAACAGAACTTAAGTTCGTGGACTGTTTTCAAGAAAAAAATGATAGTTTCCATCAAACTTTTTTGTTTTTTTTAAGCATGAAGTTATGAATTCTTATGTACAAAACTGGTCGACTTTCCTTTTTTTGACAAAGTTTCTTGATCGCTGTTGCCCCTCACTCACTTTTGGCGCTGCAAAACAATCGCGAAGCCCTCCAAGGGACTTCGCTCTTAATTGTCTTTTGCCCGTCCAAAACTCCTCAAACTTCCACAACGGTTCAAAAGTTAACTTGTGTTGTGCGTGTCTGCCAAATCTGGTTTCTCGTCATGTGACTCTGTTTGGATCCGACCGTAGCTTCCGCCACTATTTTTTGTAAGCCAAGTGAAGAAATACAAGCGTCCACAACACGTTTCCCAAGAAAATCCTGGAAAGCTAAAACAGTAGCTTAGTCAACCTCAGGGATCGCCAAGCGTTCTTTTTTTTTAAAGCTTCTGCTACGGGAATCCGGAAGAATGACATCACTTTTGATATGCAACTGAACTCATCCAATCTCTTCCCTCCTCCCCAATTGTGGACATGTGACGTCACCTCTTTTCCTAGTAAAAGAGAGAGAGACTTATGGTGGCAAAAATGGATTTGGGAGGCTGACAAATGGAGGAATTGGAGGTCTCTCGGTTTTTTTCTCTCCAATTGCTTGCAACGGAGGAACGAAAGAATTCCTTTGATCGTAACGAGCGTTTTGGCTTGCTTTTGCTTTGGGGTTGAGATCCACTACGGAAGTGCTGGCTATCGATCTGCACGGAGCAGGGCAGCCATGCAGCTCTGGTGGTTCCGCCGCTCATTCTCTCTCTCTCTCGTTCCTTCCTTCGTTTCTTGCGACATGGAGGCAGACCAGACGTGGGCGGGGTGTTTGTATGTGTGCTGTGTTGTACAGACGATGTTTAGGAGTTGTTTCGCTTTTGCTTCCTGGTAGTCAAGACGGCTTTTCGCTGTTGTTGCTTTTATTTTGTTTTGTTTTTTACAATCCCTGAGCTGACGCCATCGCTGGAAATATAACGACGGAGATCCCAGAGACTCTATTGCCAAGAAAAACTGCCGATGATGAGCACAGTTATGACGAAGGGGCGTGGCTTTCTATTAAGAGCAGTAAACGGGAGATCCAAGAGAAAATGTCTTGGCTTGCGGTGGAATTATGAATGGTCCATTGCAATTTTCTGGGAGTTTTTTTTTTTTGCAAGGTGTACAAGTGTAGAAGGAGGTAGTGCTGAGATGTGGAACGGGAGGCGCATGTTTTTTTTCGTTTTTTTAGACGGTGTAAAAGGTTCCATTTTCTTGCGAGGAATACGGCCAAGAAACTTTTGTTTTCTTCCATTTTTTTTGCTCTCCAAGAACGAGACGGCAACATTTATGTGTGGCGTTTGAGGTGCAAAGCCAGGTGGTCCGAACGTGAAAAGCTACGGTCGCAATGAGGACATTTGAATGGCTTGGCTCCCGTATGTTTCCGGTAATGACGCGTCAACTCGTCCGAACGTGCGAACCTCCATTCGCAACCCTCCCATGAACATTGGTATGGCTTTTCACCTGGCAAATAAAAAAGAATTGAACGATTATTTTAGATTATAAAGTATTTACCACAGTCGTTGTTACACTACATCGCATTACTTTTCCCTCTTGGCAAACAACAATGAATTTTCTCATGATTTGATTTGATTTCGAACGAATTTTCGCCTGATTCTCCCTATTTGTTGTTGTGGATGACTTGGACAGAAAACGCTTGTAATTAATTTAAAAATGCTAAGTTGGAAAGATTCCCGTTTACTAACACGACATGGCTCTTTCCAAACCACAATACACTTTATGTTGGGTAATCCATTTTTATTGTTGAGGGACTGACACTGCCCACAATGCTTGTAAATCTGAAGTCAATTCTTTCCCATTTTATAACGCTGAGTACCGAAAGTTAATAAAAAAGTCAGTTGTAAATCTTACCAGGTTGTTTTCAGATCGTAATTTAAATACAAAAATCAATACAAAAGACACTGTTTGTTTCAAATTCTAACGAATGAATTTCATGCTGGGTTCCCCTTCCCGTTTTTCATTGTTAACGCAATGGCAGTTGCAAACGTCAAGGTTGTCCGTGGGTAAAAACTATTTGTAATTTTTTAAAAGTTCGTTTTACACGATTCAAATCGCTCAGCAATGAAAAAGGATTGGCTCCTCCTACTCAAATCACGTTTCACACGTTATCCTTATACGCTATCTACATGTGTCCACGCGCGAATCATAAAAACGCCTTACTGTTCGAAAATGGGCGACTAAATATTCCCTAATTTGCATTGGAACATAGTTATGGGCGTTCCTTGGATATTAAAAGAAACTTGGCAAGGTGCGTTAGCAAGTATTGAGTAAAGGGAACTGAAAATGGGCGAAAGAATGTTTAGTAGCGTGAATTAGGCAAGCCGATGAAGCAGTGTCTAAATGGCGCTTTTCAAGGTGTGTTTTTGTTATTGTAGTGGAAAAAGATAAGGTATTCAAATGATGGGGGATCTATCTTCTCGCTTTCTTGTTTCTACCTGAATAGCTGGATGACATCACAACGGCCTTGCATACAACACAGGTGAGATCAGCACCCCTCTCCTGGCTTGCCTCGGTTTACACATAAATTGTGCCTCCCAAGCTCTATTATACGCCTCGAGGAACTTTTCCTTTCGTCATTTCTCCATTTCTGCACAGAACTTAATGAGCATTGAGTGGCAGCTATTATGCGAGACCAATGAAGACGAAGAGACACACTGGAATAAGCCATTTGTTCTTGCTTTTTAATGAAAAGCACACATCTCATGAAAAGACATAAAAGTGGCTGGGGAGCCTCAATTGATTGTCGCTATTCACAAAGAAAGTGCCACAGTAGTAGTTTCAAGACCTCCCCCTCTAATAAAGAAGAAAAAACTACGCTACGCAAGCCCAACACATTTGCATAAATGACAGCATCCTAGTCCATCTAGTCTTCGCTTCTTCCTTCCCTTTTTTGTATGAAGGTTCCTTTCATCACGAGCTTAAAGGTCACACGGTCTATCGAATCCTTGGCGGATTGCCCAAAATCCCCTCCAAATCTAATGAATAATATTTCCACATTTCTCTGTTGTTCCCGTTTCCTTTACACACCCATATAAATCTGACGAGAAAAATTCAAATAATGGGCTAGCCTTATAATCCGGCAAGAATGCTTGTAATCTTATCAGTCAACGTCCACATCAAACTATTAGTCAGCCAACGGAAGACGATAATTTTTGCTCGTACGCAGTTTCCCTCCTCGTTTTCCTCCTCATATCTAATCAATGCAAGTTCTGTTGCTCCTTAATCAATAACCACTTCCTTGGAACGCAAAAGAGGAAAAAAGGAAGTTGAAGAGTCCCGCAGGTCAGGATCACGTGCAAGTCCAAACAGTCGAACAAGAAACTTAGTTAACCGACGCCTTATCGTTCGGCACTTCGCAATAATGAAATCTGAGCTTAGACGTGTCTTTTCCTACGGTAACAACTGCCAAAAAGTCCCTCGCGCTAGTCTCACTCTCTAATCTATCCCGTACGCAATCTCCAATATATCGCCCCTAACACTAGAAATTACCAGCCCCGGCAAGCCAAAAAGCCCCTCAGAACTAGCCAAATGACTTTTGTTTCTGTGAAAGCCAGGGAGCGAAAAACACGTTTGTAATCCGCCTACGAGGCCCAAAACAACCCAGCGAACGTTTTCCCGTCCATTCGCGGATCGGCGCCAGGCCAACGAACCGCGAACAGTGTAACGGCCAACGTTTATCAGGCGTGACGAATCACAACCTTGCTACTTGAGCATGTTTTGGCAGAAACCGGTTCTGGACCAATCACATCAAAGGTTGCTGGCAAATATGCTCAGAACATTCTTATCTTTTGGATGACTAATTCGCTCGGCAACGTTTAATCTTTAATCTCAAGTTGAAACAGGCACAAAAGCCGAGATAAGGAAATTGTCAAAGCTAGGAGTTTATAGTTAGCAAGCGAGTCAACAGGAAACTCTTGCAGCAGTCCGGCCCACGTTATGTCAGCGACTCTGGGATCGTGATTTGGAGCCTTGAACCAAAACAGGAAGTTTCTCCACGTTGATGGTCGCTTGTCACACACTGGCAAAGTCCAGGACTGTATAGCGGTGCTCGATTTCTTGCTATAATCGGCCCTGGAAGGCTAGGACACGTGCCAGAAGTCTCCCCCATTGACCGAGTGCAATTTCGCTTGATCTTCCATTCGTCTTTCTTGACCCTTCGTCCATTTTACTTCCCACTTGTCTTGTTTTCCCTCTCCAGAACGTCCACCGACTACTCGGAATACTCGAAAACACGCTCATACTCTCGTACTCGACCAATCTCTCCCCTCCGCTTCTGAACGGCAATACTTATGCACTGATCACTCATAAAAGTCGCTCTTTCATGAATCATACAGTAGCAACAAGCCTACCTATATCGCGCTTAAGTGGCTCTATAACTTTTCCTTTCTCGGTATAAAAGTTCCTCCAGCAATGTCCAATCTGCTTATTGCCTTTTTTACTCCAGTCAGTTTAAGAGGAAAAACTTTACTTTCAATCTTCTCTAATACCCATCTGTTGCGCTTTAAAACATAATAGGCCAGACTCTGGCTCGCTCGGAATAAAACTGCCGCTTCCGTTCCCCAGAAATCTATTTTGCTTGCCCTCGTTCGCGGATGTGCTTGAAATAAACCTTCTTGCGCATCCCAACAACGAAATACTGCGTTCTAAGGCGCGTTTTACATTAGTCTCATTCGATTTCGCCCAGCTAGCTCCCTGTATCGATTGCTGTAAACTCAAAACTGAGACGTAGAATCCTCTTGTGGAACTTCTAAATCCAATTTTTGCGCTAAAGATCTTTTCTAGAGCTGCCACTTCACTACGCATGACTAGGCAACAAATTGGAAGGAACTCGGACCACTAACTCAAGAACTAACTAATCAAAGCTGCGTATAAATTGATCTAAAAATACACCCAGGCTTGGCAAATACGCAGAATGTTCCTTCGCTTAAGAAGCTCCAATTTGCTTTGTGGAACCTTCCGACTTTGCAAAAAAGGGCACTGACTCATATTAATGCCGAGCTTTGACTTGCACTAAAATGCCCCTAAAAAAATTTGAAAATATACGAAACGCTACTAATGTGTTGTTAAAATGATAAAGCTTATCAAATAACGTTTAGGTAATTTGACGATTGTTTAACTCTACTCATCCAACTGTTTATGCCCTGCTTCAGTAGTTTTATTTGTATTTTTGCAATATTTTTCCTTTGCAGATAAATCGATAAGCTCTGACCTATTTATATAATATAGATTAAATGTACCAAAAAGCAGAATCCACGCAGTCTTTAAACCTGTAAACTCCTGAAGGTCGTCTTGCCTTTCAAAACTCGAATCTGAAAGTTTGAACTGCCTTGTTTTCAGCTCCGAATTCCTCCAAATTACAAAGCATAGCGGAGCCAAGTGTGCCAATCACACAAAACGCATTTAACACGGACGTCTGGCGAAATTTGCTGGCAGGGGTCGTTGCTAAGTCAAGAGTCATCATCACGGGAAGCATATGGAACCCTCTACAACTTGTTATGAATAATGCACTCACAATTCTCTGCACATAGCATCATTATCAAGTTGAAACGATCTGTTTCATATCAGTCTATCTGTTCCTGTCTTTCCAGCCCTCTTTATTATTTCCCTCCCTGCGTAGCCCCCTTTTTCTCATCATTTAATGATCCAAATACTTTTTGCTGCTGGTACCGGGATTGTTAGACAAGTATATAACAAGGATGTGATGTCACACATGCCAGCTAATAAGGAAACAGCTCAAGCTTCGTATAAAACTACTCACTCCATAGCTCTCAATCATCCATTCCGTTCTTTCCTATTTCCTCGCAATTTCGCACAATGCCTTAGAACGGGGAACGTCTGCTTTGGCCATAAACAACTCGACTCATTAAACAAGCCTATGAGGGGGACACACACGTGGCGTCCAGCCCGTATACGCCGTCAAGTATAATGCATTTAGCTCGCATACCTGATTCTGGGTCCTTGGGTTCCCATCAACATGCCTACAAGGATAACAACTGGCCCCATCCGTTCCTGCAACGCTGTCATCACTGGCGCATTTGGTCACACACATGTGGTAAGCATCGACATACGACCATATAATATACACAGTGCCACGTGCCTCTGTCAAACTCATTTAACTCCCCCTCCGTAAGAGCAAGGATAAATTAACTTCCGGTCGTGGATCTCCTTCTTCCTCTTCTTTTTCGTTCTAATGATGTTCCCCCTGAACTTCCCTTTTGGCAAAGCTCGGTTAAGAACCCAGACTTGAACCGAGGTTTATATTTAGTATGCATCCCTTCGTTTTGCTCATGTCCTGCCTGTCTAGCCTCTGCAACTGCTGTTGGGCGCGCGTCAGTTTACCTCGCTGCTTGTTATTGGGAGAGTTCGGAAGGAAAGGGGGCCATTGCCAGCCATATGGTTGCGGATTGTAACCCACCCCATACTGCTGCTGATGGTAGCCAGTAGGGAGATGGGGTGGTATAGAAGAATCGTAGCTGCGTATACACAAGTCAAGGTGTGGGAGGGAAAATCTTTTAGAAAATTGGCACAGAGTTATGTCTGAGTCATGACTATGCAAATACGAAGGTCCCCTTTAGAGTCATGGGAGCTTAGCGTTCAAGCTTGAATGCATGAATCAAGTTCGTGATGGAGCATCCTAACGAAGTCATGGCCCAACGCATAGTTTGAAAGTCCTTTACAGGCTAAAAGGCGCAGGAATCGATGGTAAACAAATTAAGAAAATGGTGACAAGGGGCATTAGAGAAGAAAGGAAGGGGTTTGATTATTATTTACCTGTATGCGTTCGTTGGTGAGCTTTGAGGTGAGAGCTCTTGGTATAGACTTTTTTGCAGGCGGGGAATTGGCATTTGTGCACCCGGCGCCGTGGCTCGGTTCCTGTCCGGTTTACCAACCCTCCCAGCGCACCGTGTTTAAGGAGGGAGAACCCTTCTTTCAATCCCACCCCACTCCCCGCTCCCCCTCCACCACCCGCTCTGGGGTTGTGGGGCGAGTCGGGCGAGGAAGGGGGTGTTAAGGGTCCTCCCGCAAGGGGTTTCCGCCGCTCGTGTCTCCCTACAGGTTTCACCCTCGGTGCGGTTCGTGCTCTCACAGGCGGCGGTTCGGGGTCGGATAGGGAGTCTCGATCCCAGGAAGAAGAGGATCGGGAACAGCTACTCAGACTCAACCGGTCTTCCAAAAGCCCGAACCGCGGCAGTCGCGGATTGGACCCACCATCGTCACTGCTATCTTCTTCGGTCCAGTCCGCGTCTGCTAACGAAGACGAACCCGCACAAAAATTCCAACCCAATCTAATAGCAAAAAAATAAACAAAAATGTAATAACAATATATAAAAATACCCAAAAAATACAGAAAAAAGATGTTTGAACGCACGTTCGAATAGAAACATTAAAAAAAAACTTAATCCTTACCTGAGCGCTAAATGATGGTGATGTGGCGTGTCTTCTAGGTCGGTATCGTGAGAAACAGGGGACGGATGTGGACTCCAAGGACCATCACTATCATGCTCTCGTGATGCACGTCGCAAAGGTTCTTCCGTCAAATAGCGCTCCATCTCGTAACACGTCTACAGATAAAAACAAGACACAAACATGCCCAATCAATACCTTTTCGTTAGATCGCAAAAGGGTCCTATGTCCAGTCTCGGGCAATTCAATCAACCCTTTCCACCTTTCTTTTATTTGCTCGCAACTCAAGATATCAGTCAAGGTGAACGAGACAGGTGTTGCGCTTGGATAGGTTAATGAAGCATTTCCGGGCCGTGTCTGGACGCCTTACAAACGTCTCATTGCACTCCGCTACTATACTTCTAACGTCAACCAAAACATTTAATGCCTCCTGGGTATACAAAACCCCCCTCCGGCTTCCCCCAATTGAGTTCCCGTGTTTTCCCCATTGACTATACATACTATCCTTCTCCCATTCTGTCTCTCAACAGTGAATTTTACTCCAACAATTAACCTTGAGCGAACGTTTTCTTTTGCTGTCTGCCACATTCCTCTCCCACTACCTCCTCCTCCCTCCCGCTATGTCTCCCACCCCAATTTCGACGTGCAAGTACAGGGTAGTGCAGTTCAACCTTCATGGTGTTTGCTCCTGCGCTGCTCCGTATATGCGTTCGTGCCGGGGCAGACGGTTCATTGATTGCGTCGGGACCGCCGTCTCTACCGCCTGAAAGGAAGCCACCCATGGGCGCCTCAGCGTCACCGGCGTCGCGCCAATCCCCCTTTTTTCATTTTTTCCCCTTTTCCCCGCTTGTAGAAAAACGTACTCCGCCAGTTCAAAACGCAAAAGAAGAACTCTCGGGGCCAAATAAAACACCCCAAGCGACTTGAAAAGCTCGCCGCCAAAAACGCCTGGCGCACTTGAAACTACATAAGCCTCGTTTGCCCTACTTGAAAATTTGCTCTCAACACACCCAAAATAAAAGCTCGGCCCTACAACAAACAAAATTTGGCGTCTGATGACGGGCCAACTTGACACGTTACCCTTTAAACGGTTTAAAAAAGAGCCTAATTTATGGCTCTCGTTCTTTCTCATCATTTCTTCTTATTTTTCCCCTTTTTATTAGGTCATAAGAAGCCCCCGGACTCCCATAACCTCTGCGACCTCCTCAAACCTATGTTTTCGCTCTATCCTGCAAAATAAAAATAAAAAAATACTACAGAGCATCAAGTTTTGAAGTGGGTGCTGTCTAAATAGTCGCTTGGCGAGTTGCCCATTTTTCTTACTACATACTTACTACTTCCCACGCTTTAAAAAAGGCCCAACAAGCATTCGGAACTTGAACTCTTCGGCAATGCAATAAAAACATCCATCGTTTGTAGTGTTGCAAAAAGATCTGGTTCCGCGACAAGCCCACATATGCCCTTACTCCCACGCAAATGCCACGTGACTCACCCTTCTACCCTTGGCCCAGCCACCCCCCTTCAACTGTCTCTGTCCTTCAACAAAACTCTGCAAATAAAACAATTAACTTTCCCCCTTTACTGGTATGAAACTAGCCCTGAAAGCCCTCTAAATAGATTCTTATCCAAAGTCCCATATAACTCAGGTATGGTACTTCCAAGGTACCACCACCAGGGGAGCGCGGTGCGTTGCCTGAAGGTACTGTACATTTTAATCGCGCATAACACTGTACTCTATTTTACTCGCTAACTATTCACCCGATCTGCATGCATTTTTGGCAGTAAAGCCACTACGACCCCAACTAAAGAATTAGGATGTCCAAATTCGCAAACATGCAGAAATGCTGTACTGATTTTGCAAGCTACTAACTAGTGAATTCAGTGCATAGAAAATACGTTATACGAGTCATGATATTAGCTACTATACTGTCGAAAAAATGTAAAAAAAAATTTGTCACCTTTCTCAGAAGGGTGAATAAACGCTGCTACTGTCCCGTAGGGGCTTAATTACTTCAGCTAGGCACTTAATTAGCTGAAAAGTAGTGGCTTAGACAATTTTTTAATCAAGAAATCTGAACCACGCTTTAAAAACTAAAAAAAACTTACAAAAATCCTTCACCTTTTCCCCAAAAAAATCTTTCAGTTATTATTAACTCCAATAAAAATAGGCGTGGCTAGAGCACCACACCCTTCGTCTACCAAACACCAGCCAAGTCTCACATGTGTCCGTCACAACAGCATTCCGCCCTTGACAGTCATCCCTCTAATTACCTCGGAAACGCCGGTAAGAAAACAAGAATTCCGTAACAAAACGGGAGACAATTCAAAGAAAACAAAGGGAAAATAAACGCCTGCCTAATTTACTCCACGGGAGGCCGTCTGAACATGACAATTGCATATTTTACCCCCCACCAGCTCCCCCTACTCCTTCTTCTTCACTTTCTGCCAAAATTCCAATATTTCAAACTTCGGCACACAAATGAAGAGCCCCCCCTCCATGCACCTTTTCGTTCTAATTTTAAACCACCGCCCCTTCCCCGTCTTCAACAAATTTTTTCTATTTCGCATTTCCGTTCTTCCACCTTTCCTCTCATTAACTTCCTTACTTTTGTCTGGTTCCCCCTAAAGTTCAAACCCCATTTTTTTTTAAAGTACCACAAACGGAACAAGTTTCGCTCTATTTCCTTTCCATTGAAGAAATAATAACGCCTTCTCTCGTTAGAAAACAAACCACCCTCGCCTCAAAAAGTAATAAAAAATAGGATACATTATGCAAATTTCCAGAACTTAGAAAGTTGATCATGAGGTCATGTTTTCCCCCGAATCATGAGTCATAATCTCCAAATACTAACTGATAAAAGTGTCGATCTTAACACTTTCAACGGTTCCAAACGACGCTAATCAGTTCAAACATGTCTTTTTCTCGCACTTTGAGCCTCTACCCCCCTCTTCCCATCGTTTCGCATAGCTGCACTCGAAGAATTCCACGAACAGCTTTCAGCCCTTAACAAATTCCCGTTGACTGCCGCATCACACGCTATTTGAACACTCAAATCCCCCCCCCCCCTTCTAAAGTATCAATCCGGGTCCAAAAACACGATTTACCTCTCAAAAAACAGTTTTTTTGTGCCCCATTCCTTTCTCGCTGTAACTTTGGAGGAGACTTTTGGACACTGTATTAGCATAACCCCCCCTAAACTCCAAAACTGGATTGGTCCGGGTAAAACCTTGTTTCGCAAGTCTAGAAACCTAATCCGCTCGCAACACCTGATTCGTTCAAGGTAAACGAGTGCTCATAAAAACTTCCAAAAATGAACTAAAAAATTACATTACGCCAAACAAAATAAAAACGCGTTTTACTGCAGATTTTTTTCGCATAAAATATCCTGGTACCTACTATGTCAAAACAAATAGGAATACAATTTAAAATATATTTAACTTCCATTTTTAAATTTTTTTTTATTTTTCATAATTCATGCAATAATTTTCAAAATGAACATGTTTGGAAAGTGTCCGAATTATACAAAAGTGAAACTAAGAGTGTCCGAATTATAATTACATGCATAGATCGTTCCAGTGAAGTATAGTTTATATTATTGTGGAATTTGTTATAAAAATTAACATTAAATTCCACAATAAAATCACCTATACTTCACTGAAACAAATCTCTAGACGTTATTATAATTCGTCCACTGCACTATTGCATTTGAAATTTATCAAAAACTTTATCAACGTTTTTTGCGTATCTTAACCAGTTTGTCTTCTTTTTTTACTGTATTTTATTCCTCAAAAAATCTTGGAAAGTTACTTTCGGGGGATAACAAAACTTCGGAATGTGACCGCGGGGCCCTAAGGGGCAATGTTCTTTTCCAGCCTAAAGAATGAGGGCTAGTCCAGAGAGGGGGAAAAGAAGCAAAGCTACACCTGAAGATTAACATGCAATACCTTATTCATATCCAGTATGTTATGTTATATACATTCATACACGCATTAGGGAAACGTTACGAGTTTATATATATAAGGTCATCATCCGGTCGCTTAGATTGGGGTTTCCTTTTTATATTTGTCTCGAAGCGTGGGAATGTTGCAGTATTCTAAGGTGCAAAAGAGGGGGGTACAAGTGAAGAAAAAATAAATTTTTATGTTTCGGTGGGAGGGAAGGAGAAGCCTGGGGTGATACAAACAAGTGAATTTCGACCTTGGATTGTTAGTAAAAAATAAATAAAAAAATAACATTTCAGATCAAGTATGAATGTTTTTTACCTGTTCCCAATGATCTTCCAAAGAGGCTGTGGAGGAGAAAAATCCTGTATCGTGCACGACTTGCAGTTCGCGAAAAATGTGTCCACTTGGGAGGATATCCATTTTTAGAAAGGTTGTGGCACTATTTCTGATTTATTTATTTTCAGTAGCGAACACACAAAAAACACTGGCACTTTTGGAACTGAAAAGTGAAATAGATACTTTTCCAGCGTATTTTTTTATCCACATATAAATGCGTCGTGGCTGCGTGTATCTGTATAGGTGTAAAAGTTGGACGTTGGATTATTTATCAATGTAAAAAAAAGAACGAGCGATGAGTCACGGATGCCGGTGTGAATATCCGGTGACATCACTCTCACCTTTCGCCATCCTTGTAGAGTGTGGGCCCCTTGGTTAAGGGGGGTTTAGAGTTAAAATGTACCGCTGAATATGCCACTTTGATTACGCGAATTGTATACAAGATCGGGATAAATAGGATAAACGGACGCACTAATCCAAACAACTTGGCGAGCCAAAACAAGCGCAAAAACAGTCTTGTGTATAGCTACAGGGGTCTTTTAAACGGATTCAAGTTTTCCTAGTCGGCTTCCAACGGTCGAACCCAAAGCAAAACAAGCCAGAAAAGCTTAAGGCGCCACAAGCACGCCAAAGAAACGAACGTTGGCGATTGCAAGAGGGTAAATAACTGATCCAAAAACCTGCCTTTTCACCAGCTATGTTATCATAGATACACACGTAAATAAGGAAGAAGAACGCACAATCTGCATGTTTGTAAAGGAGTGCAGTACAATGAGAAAATAGTCACGAAACCTAAATAAAAACGCTCGGCTTTCCTATCTCATACTTTGCATGACGGCGTCTCTGCTCTAACTGAAGCTCGTTAAGCGTCCAACGTGAACGCAGAGAGACCTTCGCTACGCTACCAAAGGGAAAACTGCTTGAAGCATGAAGTTACGAAAACTTTCGCATGATGGCGCCAGAAGCTATTCCCCAAATCGCTTAATATTTTGTATTTATAGTACTGGAGTAATGTTACTTCCATGGTTCTATGGTGTAATGGTTAGCACTCTGGACTTTGAATCCAGCGATCCGAGTTCAAATCTCGGTAGAACCTGCTTTTTCTAAAACTCCGTTATTTTCTTTAACTTTTATTAACTTATTACATTGTTTCACTATGTCTTATTTCCTTTATTATAGTTCTTATTTCTTTGTTAAAATTAACAATTTTTTTTTGTTAAAATGTGTTTCCTGTTCAAATAAATGAATAAAAAGGGAACAAATACGAAATAATTATTTTAAGAAGCTAAAAAGGTCGGTTGTTTTCAAGTTATTGTAGAATCAAGTTTTTACTAGCTAGAGCACAATGGCAAAATCCGGTATACAAAAAGAATGGGAAAAAGTGGGCCATTTTATCAAACGGAACAGGAATTATGGACATTTCCCCGTAACAACGAATGAATTAATTATGCGCTTCGGAGAAAAGAAATCAGATATTCTTGTAGGATCAGGATGGCAATGAACATGGGACATAAAAATTTAGTAATCAAACTAGGGTTCTGTTGCAAGAAAGAAAGTGTCTGCATCCGGATTTCAAGGAAGAGAACGGGGAATCCTGAAGTTAAAAACAGATTGCATGGGTTAAAAAAAATAGGAATGACTCGAATGTCCCACTTGCCAACATTTCGCCAATAAACCAACCATTTATGTTCCCCTTTCCGGTCGCCTTTTCGTCTCATTACCTCTTACCTCCTTCAAGGCTAATTGGCAAGAGCCGCATTCGCAAGCATTTAGTCAATCACGATTTCACGTTCTTGGCTCATAAGCACAAGAATCCAAGGAGGCACCGGAAACCGGGGGCAGCATACAAGCTTTTTTGTTGTTAAACTTCTTTTGCAACACAAAAATACCTTACGAGGCATTTCAGTCCCCGATGGGGAACAAAGTCGCCAAAGAAAATCATATATAACTCAACAAAATGACAAAACCAGGCACTTTTTCTTTGCGTCACTCCCATTCAAAACCATTTAGAAAAAAAAGGAACGCAAAAGAAAAACCAATCACAAAGTATAGGCTAAAAAGTGTTATTTTTTTATCTTTACTACCAACAAAAAACTACGAATAAATCAATCTTGTGCATCTACTTAACCTTGTTGCAAAGCTATGAAAGAAAATTAGATATTACACTTCTGCCTAAGAAAAAAAATGGTACAAAAAAAAGAATCTTTCTCAAAATGTGTGGGGAAAACAACTAAGTTATTTTGAGCACCCTATGGGGGTTTCGTTCTTTCAATTTTCTTTCCTCTCATAAGCCCTTTCACCCCACATAGTTAGGTAAGTGTTTTTCAAAAAACAAAACGTAAAAGCAGGAAGACAAACGTACACAATGAGCTCCATCTTTTCCGAGTGTTTTTTTTTAACTAACAAGAGGCCAATTAGAGAATCCCATAAAGAACACTGGAAAAAACAAAACTAAAAATTTGCGGAAAAAAAGCCCACGTATCCAAGGAAGAGGTTCTTTTTTTGTGAATACCTCGTTCGATTTTTAATAGTTTGGTACTATAACGCTTTGGATCCCGATTTTATGTCATGGTCCCAAACACAGGGTTATGTCTGCAAATACTGGGACCGTACTCTTCGTACGCAGCTTTGGTATGGCACACCTGATAAAACTCGGGCTAAAAAAGAAAAAAAGTGAATTGAATTAGATTTTTATTTTATTTTTAGATTTTGTTATTATTATTATTTTTTACTGTTGAGGCTAATAAACTGCCTCCGAACCAGACAGCGTAACGTTGCATATGATGAGAGACGACTTGTACATCAATAGGTTTCGGCTAAAAGGAATATATCACAAAGAGAGTGAGAGTGGGATCGAGTGCTAATTAAATGACAGGGCTCCAAATGAACACAATTCAATTACCGTCAGCCTGCCTCCGCTTAATTGCTCGCTAATTTTCAAGCGCGCGTCCACGACACGCTTGATATCTCGCTGTAATCTGCGTCCAAAGTCGCGGAACATGGTTGAGCCACCGGAAAGGACAATATTCTTGTACAGAGGCCTTCGAACGTCAATGGGGCAGTTTTGAATGACTGTATCGACAATCTCCGAGATGGGCGTGGTGAAATCCGGATTGGCAAACTATAAAGGTAAGATGAAAATTAAAGCCAGTCGATTTGTTAGCAATTCCAACTTATTTGTCAGCTATTATAGAGACTTAAATACAAAAGAGAAAGTCTGAATCAACTTAAATCTGAAATCGATTATTTTTATATCAATTTTTTTAAACCTGAATTTTATCCACTTCACTTTAGGACTTTCTTTGCATGTTTTATATATATATATATAAAAAGATAGAATTTGATCTTAAAATCTGAACTAGTTTTCGAGATGGTATTTTTTTTAGCTTGAAATTTCGACTTTTTTGTTGGGAGGGGGTGCTTTTTTGGTTTACATCTGAATGTACAACTTGGAATGTGTTAATGTTAAGTAATTCTATGAATAAGAATCTTTCTTTACTTCGGGGTGGAAGAAGATTTCCGGGCCTAAGAAGCGTTCGTAACCAACATCAAAGCCAAATGGTTGCTTAGTAATGGCATTAACTCCTTCGTGTCTTTTCATCCATTTAGAAGGCTCGCTATCGTATTTAGCGAACTCTTTTGCTATATCCGGACAAATGTATGAATAGCGTTCTTTGACTGCCTTGGCTGTTTCCAAGGACTGTTCAGGAGGAATGCCAACTTCTCTTTCACGCAGTAAAGATTGGATAAAATACGTGATGTTGCGACCAGCAATGGGAATATGTTTGATACAACTGCCAATAACATATCCCTCAGCCTGAGATTTAAAACCGCTTTATAACTTTATATAAAAACTTTTCTTAACTTTTCAGTCAGTTTGACACTTACGACCGGGATGACGTGCGTTACTCCATCACCACTGTCAATCACAATGCCAGTTAAAGTCCTATCTCCCACTTGTCTGGACGTCCAAGACGCTGCCAACGCCAAAACAGCTTGCACAGCAATGTAGAGACCAGGCACATTAAAGGATTCAAACATGATTTCTGAAAGAAGGGAATAAAACCATAAAAAAGGTGTTAGAAGGTAATACACTTACGGTTTATTTAAGGACAGATTATACCTGCAGTATATTCCCTGTTTTCTGGAGTGTTGAGAGGTGGTTCTGTGAGCAGGAAGTAATGGTCTTCAGGCTCAGCTCGTAAGTACTTGAAAATACATTGTTCCAAAAATCGTTCCATTAAATCCCAGTCTTCGACTAAACCATGTCTCACAGGGTACTAGAGTAACGAAGAGATGATTAGGGGTGGCTTTCATTTGAAAAGAGAGATTAAGAAGAAATACTTTGACTGCATAGCCTGTAGCTTCTAAAGCTTCATCTCCAATAAAGAAATCCAAGTCTTCCACGCCTTTTCCCAGCCTTCTGGCTGCTTGGTCTCCCACTTTGGCAGTTTCTTTGATTGCAATTGCAGAGGGGATTATGTACTGTGGTTCTTTATTGCCAGCGAAACCCAATTTGGTGTACCTGCATGCAAAACAGAACGTTAGTTTAGCAATTAAGGAAAATTTCTGGCTTTAAATTTGTTAAGAAAGGACAGGGAAGTTGAAGAGTTCTGGGTTGATAATGATAAGAATAAAATCCATGCCAGGATTAACGCTGGCTTACCCAGTTCCCACGTCAATGACACAGGCTGGCATACGTCCTGCCATGTTTATGCAACTGATTCACAGGGAAGAGTTTATAAATTTAACTTATTAAAGATCACGTAATTAAAAACTTTTGCGTGAATATTGTTTGACAGTTACCCGGCTTTCCTGTCCACCGCCCTAGGCTTGCTGGTGGTGTGGAGAGTGGGTGGGTAATTTGACGTCTACGCCTTCGTCAAGCTTTCTTTTCCACCTTCTTTCCCCCCTGCCTTCCACAATGGCTGCCGGACGTCATTGAACCAATCAGAAACAAGAGGCATTTCAAGCTTCAGTAAATTAATACAACATGAATCATTTGGTTTAGAAATCCGCAAAAAGATGCATATTTTTAAGCACTACATACTTTCAGCTACTAATTTATTGGAATATCTAGTTAAGAATTAACATTTATTTTCCTATTTTTCTTCTTGAATTTCCCGCGAATTGGTTGCTTTCACAGACTTAACCCTTGAAGAAATTAACCCTTGGTTTTAAAATTCCGTAAAAAATTAATTTTGTATTCTAAAAATTTAGAAGCATGCAAAAATAATTTATTGGGATATTTGAGAGTAATGAGCTGGAGATTATTTTTCGGAAATTTTCATCCGAAATTTCCTGGTATTTTGCTGCTAGGATGCGAAGGCGGAGCTTATAGCAAACCAAACAAAAGTCCAGTTCAGACTCGATCTGAAACCGTAAGGCATAAGTCAGTGTGCAAGACGTCGTAGTTACGACGCATATCCTGACCAACAAACTACAAAGATAAGAGTAAAACAAGTATATTTTATCAGTACATTGGAAAAGATAAAAGGTGATGCACCGTTATGGTCCGGTGATCCAGGTAAGTTTTTTTCCGAGTTCGTCGCCTTTTACTTTTTGTTGTTCTTATTGTTTTTTTTCGTTCTGTAAAACAACACTTATACCACTTCCAGAGGCTATTAAAAATGGATGAAAGTCAAGAAGAAGAACAAATAAACGACGGCCAGGATAATTTAACTCGGGACTTCGTACAAGTCCAAAGGGAAAAAGAGGATTGCGAGTTGGAAATCTCTGAGGCAAAGGAAAATAAAGATGAGCGATTTTTGCGACAATCGGAATTCGAAGCTTATATGGAAAAAGTACGTTTATCTTTGAAAAACATATTTTTTTTACAACTTATGTGGTATATTTTTTTGCAGTTTAAAAAGGAAGTGACAGCTGAAGTCACAGCTCGGATTGCATACACTGTCAAAATCATGTTGAGTAATCACTTGACCGAGATTAGTCAACTCTGCCGATCGAAAAACCCCGAGAAAAAAGTAATTAAGATCAGCCAACTAATTCACGAAAACGAAAATGTCCCGCAGCTTGATAAAACCCAGAAGAAAAGGCTTAAAGAACATCAGCGAATGGAGGAAATGGAGAAAAAGGCGAATAAAATCTTTCGAAACTTGGAAAAGAACAATGTTGTACTAGAAAAACCTGACAAAAAGACGGCAAAGAAGATGGAGAAATATGAGAAACGACTCCAGAAGAAACTCCAGAAGATATCACAACTTTCCAGTTTTACTTTGCCTGAATCAAGCGAATCGCAGCCCAACTTGACGCGTTCTACGCCAGCCACTTCCCCACAGCCTCCAAATTCGCTTCAAGTAACATCCGAAAAGTCTCCCCAACGACAAACCCACTTGCATCACTTACATACTGCATCAGACAGCGAATTCGAAGTTGTCCCTCAGCCTGCATCAAACGGTAACCTTAACATCATCTTTGACCTCGACCTTTTGACCCTTTCTCACCCTTTGCGTTATAACTTTCGTAGACTGTGTGCGGATTAATGGTAAGGTAGTCTCTCTCGAAGAATTCGACAATTTGGAATCTTCGCAAGACGATGACTCCGAATCCTGCGATGATTGGCTCCAGACTGGCAACATGACCTCCAGCCAATCAACTTGTAATTTATAATTTGTATATTCATCAAAAAAGAAGAAAAAATTACTTTAAAAAAACAAAAAATAGGTATTATGATGGGAAGCATGCAGAATTCCGTCAAAGAGTATCTGGCATCGCCTGAGCACTCGATTGAAGTCGTTCATGATCCCGTTCTGAAAGAAGAAAGCACAACCCTCAATCGAGAGATAAATTCACAGGAAACTCCAGTGGAGTCTGATACTGACTTGGAAGGAGCCACAGCCATGACCAGTCTGAGTCATTCGTTTCAAACTTCGCTCTCCATGCAAGAACAAGAAGAAGACGATGACGAAGGTTTTCCAGAGGAGTTGTTAGAACGTAAACGAAGACCTTACAACAAAACCCAAGAGGAGGTACTGGAAAAACAATACGCTTTCCGTGCTTCATCACAAGCCAGTCGCACCGAAACACCAGAAGTTGGGCCCAGTAGCACAACGCCTGAGGCTAAACCAAACCAAACTCCGTCTACTGAGAATCAGTTTGGTTCCAACTCGCTGCTGAAAAATGTCGTATCGGGAACTCAAGCTGTTGCAGAAGCTACGGCGAGTTTCGTTTCTTCAGTACATAAAGACGTGGTTAATGGGGTACAAACGACGGCAAGTTTTATATCATCGGTAGGCTAACTTTTGTTTTTTATGTTTGTTTTCTATGTATTTCTGAATATTCTCTTCAGTTTGATTTCAATTTCTTTAACTTCATTGTTTTTTGTTTTTTCTTGTTTTTTGCTTTGTTTTAACTTAATGTCTTATGTTTCATTTGTGATTTTATTACTTTTTTAGCAGCTCGGACAAGTTACTGATCCTTTCTGGCCACAGCCGTCGAATTTCCCTTACCCGCCGTACCCGACGCCTGCGCCTGCGCATACCCAAACCCCTCCCCCACAGCCGTCGAGTTTCGCTTACCCGCCGTTCCCGATGCCTGCGCCTGCGCATACCCAAACCACTCCCCCACAGCCTAACTTGGGCTTTGCAATGCCTCCATCTCCTCGCCAGAGACCAGTGTCGTCTCCTGTCGAACCAAATTTGGCTTTTCCCATGGCCCCTCCTCCACAGCAAATGCCCAGAAGCGAGTCGCAACACGATTTGGCTTGGTTTGAACAACAAGCCGTGTCCTCTAGCTTGTTGGATCGTTTGGCAGAAATGGGGTTTACGGATCAGCAATTGAATGTACGTTTGCTTCAACGTTTCAAGGGCCAATTAGACGAAGTTATCATGGCTTTGTTGAATAATGAAGCTTAAGTTTTGATTTGAAAACGTACGAAACATCTTAAGTTATAACGGAAAACCCAGAAATCTTTCACTATTTTTCTTTAATCTTTTCGTGGGTTTATTTAGATATATGGACTTTGCGTTCCACTGTTTTAATTGAAAATTCTGACTCACTGTACTCGAGTTCTAATTTCACGTGATTAAAATGGTCTATTATCTAGCAAATCTTTGAAGTGTAAATGGATTTAAATTTGGAAAAAAATACGAACTTCTTTTTACTCACTAAAATAGATTTATTGTTGCCGGATCTTGTAAATATAACAGCGCTGTGTTGACATCTTCCAATAACGAGGAACTATAACATTTATTAACTTCATTAACAGCATCAACGGGTTCGCCTGTCTCGTAATTGTATCAGGCACTTGAGCACTTCCATTTCCGAGCAGATTTCTACAAAATACTTGTTTACTTATACTGTGTGTTTCTTCAGAACTCGATCTTCTTTTCTGTTACTACGACATCTTTCTTATGACTAAGTGAAAAAGAACGTTTCGGGTTTCGTCGGCATCTTGCTTTTTTTTCTTTACCTTTAGGACGTAAACGCTAATCGTTCGTAGGAGGATGAACCCTTATCGCTTTCCATCCGCGAAACTGCAGTATCGACAAGTAAATAAAGACATTCAAACTTGTCTTTGTCTTCATCCGGAGGAGTCGGTGGCGGAGTATGTTGAGTACCGTAAACCGAAAAAGAACGATTTCCATGCAAGGGCTCCACTAATACGTGCGGAAAGCCGCAGGTGGTCCCAGATGACGAAGGCCAAGGAACATTCGATTCTGTAACCACGCAACGCGACAACTGACACAAACAATCCTGCGGAGTAAACACAATACACAGGCATATACTATCCTATCCTACATTAGGAAATTTTTACTGTAGTACGAAATACTGGTATGAAAACAAGGAAAACTCTTTACCAGGTTTCCATCTTCGAACTGGTCCCCGATTTCCACTTCGCCGGAGCAGCCGCAAGGGAAGGGGGAGGACCTACTGGGCGAAGAGGGCGGGGACAACTTGGCCGCGGCTGCGCAACACGCCCAACTTTCAAAAACTTTATTTTTGACCGTTTCAGGAGGATTAATTTTCTTTTTGCTATGATCATTTGAATCTTGTCTAAGAGGCGGCATTTCTATAGCCTCCTCTTGACGCATTTCTGTGCCGACAACTTCACATTCAGCTGCATATTCTCCGGATTGACTATCCTCGAAATAATGATTTACTTCTTTGCTTTCTCCCACCGCTTCAAGTAATTCAGCCTCGGCTTGGTTTAAAGCATCGTAATCTTCAGTTCCCAGTTCAGAAGAGCAGTTTGTCGTCCGTCGCGGATAGTATTGCTGCCGACGCGGCTGCGCAGTAGCTAACGCAGAGGCCAGTAAGGTTTGTGGTGAGTTCGTACTCGTACTTAAGTGTTGATTGCTGCGTTTATTGCGTCGAGAGATGGTATAACGTTGAGGATCGTGGCCTTCTTTGCGGATCAAGTCCGGTAAAACTCGTCTCCTAGCGTTAATAAACCAATTACACACCTAGAACAAATGAAAGCAAAATCATAGAATGACAATTCTAAAACGGATTCAAACTGTATTCTACTTGTAAGAGAGTGAGCCCAGCTTCTTTGGCTAAAACGACCTTCTCTGCGTCTGAAGGGTACGCGTTGAACCGATGGTCGTAGAGCCATTTCTTGAGCAAACGTACTGCTTCTTTAGGCAAATTGCCCCGTCGACGCTTGCAATCAGAAGAATGGCTCCGTTCATGCGCGTTAGGGGAAGTGGAGTCTTGTTGGAAGCAGTTCAGCGAATTATGGGAGTCCGAGTACATTAATTCGTCATCCGAAGAAGAGAACTGGTCTTCGTAGATGTCCATCATGGTCTTTAATTTCTGTTAACAGAGAAATACAACAATGAAAAAAATGGCTTAATGCAAGCTTGGCCATGTTTGATTTTGGCCGTTGGCAAGATGCCAAAATTAGCCTTACGCCGGAGCTTCTTTTCCTCTTGCTGCCTTGACGTAAGCCGAGACTCCTAGTATAAAAATACACGTACACCCTATCCAAGATGAGTTACTTCCTTTCGAGAATCTGCGTTTGAACTTGGGCTGTCTGCCACAATTACACATACGGTGCTTATGCGCAAATTTTGATTCGCTTAACTTGAGAACACTTGACATTGATGGATGTCCCAAACAGAATTGCTGAAACTTTTTCAGACTTGTCCCAACTAGCTGTGTAGTCGACGGAAGGACTAAAACACTACATAGGAAATACGTAAAATATTTATTCAAAAATATTACTAAACACGAAACCAATAAGAATCTCAATCTGTTAAAACTTCAGTCGTAGCACGGAGAATGAAGTACGAAAATGATATAGATTTCAACGTTTCATAGTAACTGAACATTAAGTAAACAACAAAATAGTAGAACGCTTTAGATAACTTACCGTAATATTACGAATTTTTTAAAAAAAACACTCGAACTGCGTTTTTACAATAGCACGACGCGTGCTGACACGCTGGTTAGCTTTACTAGGGAAAAGGAGAACGAATGACAGCTCGCACCCGAACCAGAGAGTGCCTGACGGCTAGATCCGCGGATTAAGAATTGTTCAAGTTACTAAAATTACTTCTTTTGCGGTCCTTGAAGAGCACTGAGGAACTGAAGGATGCCAAAACGTTATGTGCGGAAGCATGCTTCTGCACTTTGCTTTATTATTAGTCCCTGGGTCTTTCGGTTGACGTTTTCACGTGACAGAGCGGGTTCAAAGCGGATTAGGGAAATTCAGATCTATGGTTTTCAACCCGACGAGTTTTTCGTTTTACCTTCATGTTCGGTTGCTCGTTGTTAAAGGAGTAAATGAGCTTGCAAAATGAAAAGAAGGAAAAGTAACCTGAAGCTTGGAAATAGATTGAACTTTCTAATTAAATTATAAATATCTTCTATGGCAATGTACTATACGATAGTCACACTAACTTGAATCAATTTTTTTAAGATATATAAGGTGTCTTAGTTACGAAAGACGATTACTTGTTATATTCACAACTACACGATAAGCGTGTATGTATTCCTTAACTACATCCGACAAAGATGTTTCCTTTTACAACGAAAAACTTCACGAATTCTGAAAACTATCTGGAGCAGGGTTCAATTGCTCTCTAGTGTCCTTTGGGAGGATTCCTTCTTTAATTTGGCGATCGGTCTCCTTCGTAATTTCACGGTAACGTTGCATCTACGGCGAAGACAGAAGCATTAAAATTTAAATTAATTGTCTTAAAACTCTTACTTGTTTGCCATGATGCATGCATTCGTAAAGATCGTCTAAATAATCCCTGCACTTTTCCTGAGCTCGGAATAGACCATATGCTTCTCGGCATTTCATAAGGTTCATTTCCAAATCAGCGCAAAGACCAGGCCGACTTTGATGGGTAAACATTCCACTCGTAAGATCAACGAACGGAGTCCTCAAATATGGAGGAAAAGTAGCCGCCATTTTCTCTACAAATTATCTGGTTAGAATCTGAACTTCTAGTTAGAATCTGTGTTTCTTTCATAATTATTCTAGAAATTACCTTAAAATCAGAAACAAACCGAATTTTAGATCCAACTTTTGTTTACTTTCCTTCGATCAATGGCGCAGGCACGGAAAGGCGGGGGGTTATAGCTAAATCTACCTCGATTGGCTTAGAAAAAGCGCGCTTTTCAATTCCGAAAAGCCAAACTTACTGTAACTTTCACTTAACGCAAATAATAAGTTATTCAATCAAATTAACAGTAAAATGAATAGAAAATTATAAGCAATACCCCGTTTAATTAAACTATCACAGCAATATATAAGTCTCTCACATTTCTATAACTGAAAATGGCCGAACAAACGCACACAACCAAGATTCAGATGATCTCTGTTTCGGAAACTCCATCCTGACCTGTATAACTACTTTGGTTTAAGGCATCATAATGGCCACTCATCCTCAAAAGCCACCGGGTATCTTTTAAACATGGTAGTTCTTGTAAATGCTCCAGAAATCGACCTCGAAAGGAACTAGGAACCCAAAAAGCGGATTCATAAATCTTTATGAAGATCCAAATTTTGAATAAATCCGAACTTTCTTTACCTTTCTTTCATTTCTTGAGATATTTTATGCAAAGGTTTATTCTTCGTTTCCGGTATGGTCGCAAAGATAAACACTAGCCCTATAAAACACATGACTCCGTAGAATATAAAAGTTCCTCCAAGTGTTATCATATCTAAAAAATTAAAAAGAGAAAGGTTTAAATTGTATACTTTTAAAAACAAATTGTATACCTATAAACTGAAGGAATGTAGACGACACAACCCAATTGGCCGCCCAATTCAGACCTGACGTAACAGCCATAGCGCGACCCTTGATGGCAGGCGGAAAAATCTCGCTCAATAAAAGCCACGTCACTGGTCCAAAGCTGAAAGAATAGGCGGCCACATACGACATTAACGAAACGAGAGCTAGATAGCGCCATCCAGCACTCATTTCCTCTTCTGACGAGCTTTTATGGTTGCTCGAATTAACAACTGGTCCCTCAGTTATATTCCCTGCAGATTCATTACAAAAAAATCCTTCTTTGGAATGACTTAAGCTTTCATGAGCGATTGCAAAGACCGCCAAGGCAATCATGCTAACGAAAATCACCGAGCAACCCAACAATAGCGACAACCTGCGTCCCAAACGGTCCACTAGGACAACTGATGCAATAGTAGCAGCCAACTTAAAACGAAAAATTAATTAAATAAATGTTATCAAAAACAAAATAAAAAAATTACTTTGACGAACCCTAGTCCAAGATTGGCCAATAAAGCTGCTTTATCCCCATAGAAGCCCACCTGCTTGAATATTTCCGGTGCGTAGTACAGTACGTTCGGTACACCGGTAAACTGTTGCGCTAAAACCAAACCTGCTCCTAAAGCTACACAACCGCGAACGTTATCCACTGGCGAACATAAGGACCAACAAGAGGTTTGACGACCAGAAGTAAGGGATAACCGAACATGGACCAATTCTTGTCTTATATTTCCTCCAGTCTCACTACAAACCAAATTTTTAGACATTAGATTAAGCTGTACTGTACATCAGTGAAATTCAAAAGAAATACATTTTGAAATTATATGAATTTCATGTTAAATTATCTGAAAGTGTTAGAATCTAAAGTTCATAAATATAGAAATAAAAGAAATTCATATGAAAAAAATAACGAAAAAATATAGAAAAAAATTAAGAAATTCATACGAATTTGTTAAGGTAAAATCTTACAATCCGCGTAGTTTCTTAAGAACAGCTTCCGCTTCTCCATCTCGTTTGTGGAGTAAGAGATACTGAGGAGTGTTGGGCAAATAGATCATAGCCAGAACTTGGATCAAAGCAGGAATTGCGCTCAAGCCGAACATGTACCTCCAACCATGGGAAACATCCACGAACAAGTAGTTGATCAAGAAGGCTAAAAGGAATCCGACCGCGATGCCTAGCTCATTTAAGGTAACGAGAGTTCCTCGATTGTGAGCCTGGGAGATTTCGGCAATATACATGCATTCGCTAACGGCCGATAAGGCTACAGCGAATCCGACCACGAATCGACCGCCCAGTAACGCGGAGTAATTCGTGGCTAAAGCTAAGATTATGGCTCCTCCTATGAAGATTAAAGCGTTGGCAATAATGGTCCATCGACTGCCAATCCAGTCAATTATTGGTCCCCCGATAAGAGATGCTACCAAGGCTCCGACTAGCATAAGGCTGACGACCATTTCTTCATTTTGACTGGTTAGGTCGAAGTCCGCTTTTAGCTGCAACAACGCGCCTGAGATTATGCCGATATCGTAGCCAAATAGCAAGCCACCCAATGCAGCCGTACAGGCAGCGAATATTAGGAATGCAGCGGATTCTCTTGGTTTGGATGGACATGGAGATTTGTTTCCATTATTTCTATTATTTGGTAAGACTATTTGAATTGTAGGAGCTAAGAGAATGTTTGAAGCTTCCGTGTCAGACATCGTAGCCTACGCATAATCACTAAAACGTTGAAAACAAATGATAGCAATGGAAAGCAGACTCGTTCGTCGTTGTTTACCGCACGTGCACGTTCATACTTTGGGAATTCGAATCCGCCACCACGAGTTACAGACCGACCCGCAGTAAAACCCGCGGTCTTCCGCGACCAAAGCTCAACTTGTCGAAAACTAAAACTCGACATCCAGCGAATTTGTGGCTACAGGGAATTAGCTCGCAATTGCACTTGTTAGGGCGACAAAATTTGCTTGTTTTTTATTTCTTTTCTCGTTCTGTCTTTTAGACGATGAAACCAAATCAGATGCGATTAAGAGGTGTTAAAATCGTCTATAGCCTCAGCAGCAGATAAAGCTTAATTCTTACAAATTTTTAGCAAAACTTTAGCAATTGTTCTTAACTCAAGATTAGGAATTAGCCTTTTAAACCCTGTTGAAAACCAAGTTAAGACCTTCCGTGTGTTTAGTTAGTTCCTACTTGCGCTGTTTTACAATGCCTATCACGCCGGCGTTCCGTAGTGCGACGAGTGGCCGGTAGATAGCCAGAGGGTCCGTGTTGATACAAAGATGGAAGTGGCGTGGGACGAATTGATTATCCCAGTTCATGTCCCAGTTGCATCCCATATTTTGGCGTAAGCACGTGCGTGTGACTTAGAATTAAACTTAACTACCAGTAAACTAACCGGATGCGGGGAACTCAACTATCTTTGGCTGGGGTTTTCCTCCCCGCTTGGGTTAGCAAATTCAACTGTAGATCTACCCTCGGTGACGATGGGATCACCAGCATTATCATATTCAGCATGGTAACCACCGATTCGATCCTTACCTTTTCGGGCTCTATTTTTTTTTCTTACTTTTGGAGGAAGGAGGCCTTGAACTTCAGATTGAATATCTCGCTTTTAAATATAATTGATGTCAAACTCTTTATAAATCAATCATCAAAAATATTTGAAAATATTTGGATAAATCTAACCGCTTTATTCCATTTAAAATGACTAAACTTGGTATATTTAAATATCCGACATTAATACCTAGGCTAGACGGGACAATAAATGATCATCAACTCCGAGTTAATCCTGGGACAACTGGGACATGAACTGGGATAATCAATTCGTCCCACGCCACTTCCATCTTTGTATCAACACGACCTATCTACCGGCCACTCGTTGCCGGTGAATTGAATTTGTATGTATTTTGTTGATGATCATTAGCTTGATGATCATTAACTTGTCCCGTCTAGCCTAGGTATTACATTATACAGCTAAAATGTAAAAGTATATAAAAATAAATTGTATGAAATCTCGTAAATTCGTAAGATATGTTCTTCCAGACTCTTTTAAATTCTTTATTTTATTACTGTTTTAAAATCGATCGCTTATTGTAAACCACAACAATCACTGAGCAAACAAAGATCAAGAAGGCAACTCGTAAGGCAATCTGGAATACTTTGGATGTGGCTAAATCCTGAAAGTTTTTTTAATGAGAACGTATCTCACAATTTGGTAAAAATGTAATCTTGGGGGATTTTTTCCATTGTATAGGCCGTTCTATAGCCTTGTTGCTCAACATATTTCTTCAAAACTTCCTTAGGTTCTTTCCCGTGTTCATACTCCACCGAAATAGTCTATCATCAGGAACCAAAATGAGCTTTAAAACGTCAAATTCTTGTAGAATTTTTACTTTGATATCAATTGTTTTCCAAGAAATAGTGCGCAGAACATCCAGTTCAGCTCCTTCAATATCCAAACTGAAGTAATCGATCGTTGTTTGCGTCAAATTCAACGCCAGAAGAATAGAGTTAAACGGAAAGCATTGCACATCCACGTGTTCCTTTTTCGAATCTTCTACCAACCTCGAAAGCCCTTCTTCTTGCACAAAAGAGATCTAAATCATCCAACGTATTGCAGCAAGAAACACGATATAGTTTCCTTAATTAAGTTGTAATGTATTTACTTACCTGTTGAGGATAACGAGTTGAACTTAAACAAGCTGTTACCACCCATACTTTGCGATTCTTAGTCAGTAAACTAGCTAAATTTCTGGGTCCAGGTTCGATTAAAACACCTTGCCAGCCCAATTCTCGCTCAAGGTATAATGTATTGGACAAACTCTCCCCATCCAGTCCTCCAGACTCGATAAAGAACCCGTTTTTCTATAAGAAACAAGAGGAGACACAATTATATAAAATTAACTTGATTATTTTGCTTATGCGTTTTTAATTTTTTTTACTTTTTGGTTTAATAAGTTCAAAATCAGTTGAGTTTGTCCCGCAGACGGGTTGAGGTTATGAGGCTGCCTTAGGTTTAATGGTTTCGTTGATGCTGGAGGTAAAATAAACTGTTCTCGAATTAAACGGATCATACAGTCGTCGTCTTCAGGTACCTTGTGCGCGTTAATCATTTCTGAAACGATTAGAAAAAGCATGAAATGAATATAGCATATGTTGGAAATAAAAGGAAGAGATTATTGACAATCGAAAATGATTTGGTTGTTACTAAAAATTAATGTTGATTAACTACCTAGGGAACATTCGAATGGAGTTTCACCTGCATGAAGATCAATATTGTTTCGAATGCGATACACTAGTGCAAAACCGCTCAACAGTGAAAACGCGAAAAGCAATAATGTTTTTTTGCGTGAATACGACATTCCCTCCTTTAGCACAAAGGTCCGACAACTTCAACGTCCTCAAAGTAGAACCTTCCAACTATAAAGACAGAAAGACTGCCTTTCGAATTAAAAGCTTCGCACCGAAATGCGGAACGTTGCAAAACGGCAGATGATTATGACGTCACTGATGACGTCGCCGACGCATGTCTTGTATCCATTGATTTGTTAGTCCGGCCCAGGCTCTGCTACTTTAAAGGGGGAGTCAGGTGCAAAAAAAAATATATGTTATAGAGGAGACCAAAAGAAATGTTCTGGCTAAAGAACCCCTATGTCAATTATGCATATCAACCGAGTAATTAATTATTTAGCGGTTTAAGCTCCGCCCTTTTCCCCCACTTTTTCTTAAGATGACTTTTTCTTCGCGCCGTGACTTGCGGGCTCCGCTGAACGCCATGTAGGAAGCGTTACCCGCACAGTGGGAACCGCCGCGTTCGGTCCCATTGCCAGGGGAAGGGCTCTCGACTGCGAAGCCGACCCGAAACTTGCCCACAGGCTCCCCAGGCGCGGATCTCGGCCCGGCAGGCCGGCAATCGCGTGATGGCGCGAAGAAAACGTCGTTTTTTGTGATTGAGCTTGTAAATTAACCAAAGCACCTACAGACTTGTTTGAGCATTCAAAAGAAAGGTCACGGTACGGTCTCTNCGAAGAAAACGTCGTTTTTTGTGATTGAGCTTGTAAATTAACCAAAGCACCTACAGACTTGTTTGAGCATTCAAAAGAAAGGTCACGGTACGGTCTCTATGAGATCTGGAATCGATTTTGAATGCGCTCATAGGCAAAGTCGCTAGGCCTCCGGCCAACTGTCCCCCAATGTTGTATTAGGATAGGAAAATTTGAAAAGTGGGGGAAAAGGGCGGAGCTTAAACCACTAAATAATTAATTACTCGGTTAATATGCATAATTGGCATAGGGGTTCTTCAGCCAGAACATTTCTTTTGGTCTCCTCTATAACATATGTTTTTATTTTTTTGCACCTGACTCCCCCTTTAAAGAGCAATAGCCAACGACATAGCATATTGATATTTGGATGGATTCTTATTGTACACATTATTCTAAGAACGGAAAAATTTGTTTCAAGTTTTTGTGACTAGCCGTTCCCAAGTTATTGACTTGCGAAATTTTGGCATTTTCCCGCCACGAGAGGCGTGACGTAGATATTTGATGAAACTTTACAGGCTGACCTGTTCGTGTTCGCGGTTCGTGGTTCCTCTGTGGCTCTAACTGGCATGGCATCTAATATCTACGTCACAGGGCCCACGTGACCGCGCTGGCCAATGGCAAATATGCTCCGTTTGAATTTTAGAATTCTTATTTTCTTATTATCTAGTTTTTGTTTTAGCTTACGATAAAAAGACACATAGAACTGGAAACTACATTTTTTACTCCTTATTATAAGACAAAGTTGTTTTTTGGTGGCTATTGCTCTTTAAGAGGCAAATATTGATAGCTATATGGACTTTCCAAATTTACTCATGACATTGCTTCCGTGGTTTCGAACATCCTGTCGTTTCCAGTGTACCACAGTATTAGGTTTCCCGGTAGGATAATAAGGATATCTTCCCATGTACATTTTTTAGGACGACTTTCTCGGTCTCAAGAGGTATGTGCGGGGACGAAGGAACTTAGGAGGGATGGATTCACAGGCTTGCCCATCGTACTGTCAAGTAGGCATTCTTAATCTACTAGAAAAAGGATTCGTAATGAGAATAAAACATTCGCAAAACGGGGGACTGACGACCTTTCTCTCGGGTATTCTAGAGAGTTTTGGGCTGTCGTAAGATCCGACCTGCATTGCACTTTGTAAACCGTCGTGACCTTTTTTGAACTGCACTGGGAGGTTTGCGAATGTATCCTTTGATATTATGGCCTTTTTACCCGAATGTACTCTGGGGACCGATAAAGTTTCTTACTGGTTGATGGCGCTTTAATAATCCATATAACCCTTCCTGAATAGCTTATAGTTCCTCACCTGTTCAGTATACCTGGTCCATTACCTGTCCAAGGACAACAGAGAAGTTATAACCGAGTGAAAAATAAAGGCGAAGCCGTGCTAAAATACTAAAAGGCTCAATTTTTCCCATTGAGTTCGCTTTATATTGTTTATTATTCATTGTTGCGTATATGCTTCATTGCTCAAACAGGCTAAAGTAGCGATACGGATCCTGGCCTAACTTTAGGGGAAACGTCGGAAACTTTCTAAAACACTGCGTTATTACCTCCTAAAATAATAACAATTTTATTTGGAAGCACTCTTTAATCCTTTGGTGAATTAAAAGCTTGAAAAACAGCTTTTTCCAGTCTGCAAATTTACTTCCAGATTTAAGATGTATGGTGAACGTATTTTTGTATTTCGTGTAAGTTCCGCAAATATCACTACCTCACACTACAGTATATAGGTTTCACGTAGGTTGCAAGGTAGGCATTCCTAAACTACTAGAACATGCTTTAGGGAGTTTTGTACTGACCTATAAGATCCGACCACAGGATCCGACCTGCACTTCGCTTTGTAAACTGTCGTTACCTTTTTCGAACCGCACTGGGAGGTTTGAGAATGTGTACGCGTTGATATTCTAGCTTATTACCTAAATCTTCTCATGGGACTGAGAAAGTCGGCCCAAAAACCTTTACATTGGAAAAAACCCTTGTTATCCTACTGTGAAACCTATATACTGAGCACTTCAAAAGATTTTAAACAGATATTGAAATTAATGGGTCTGAAAGGGTTCAGTCCAATTAAAGTGATAGTAAAGAAACAGTATCCCGGAATTCCCACGCCAACACAGCAACAATAACAAACCCATATACAATCAAAAGAAATTGAGCAGTTTCCAACACTGCAGGGAGTCCCGGCTTAACTTAGCTTTGCAGTAAGACAATGACGTAGGTGGTAATCAAGCCAATCATTGGTAGTAATATGTTGGTAGACACCGTAAATAAGTTTAGAGGTGTTGCAGTCCAATTTTTAAGGCTCATGTTATGGAGAAAGGTCCGGAATAGATGTTTTTCATCGATCGTAAGGTTGTTCCAGTGTTGCTGAAGAGTATTGCACATAATATTCTGACTTTTGGATAACTGCGTTGGTAGGCTACTGCATAGGCTAGTCAGGGCTATTAGTTTGACCGTTAAGAATAGTTCAAGCATACATGACATAATTGGTATTTGATAATCGTTAAAAAGCTTCATATCTGTGTTTTGGGACCTCAATGACAGCAAAAGTAAATAGGATATGCAGGAAGTGAATAAAAACGATGTCGCGTAACTTACAAAGAGTACGAACCCGAAAAGGGATTGTGCTTGGACTACCAGCTGGTTAAGGGACTCGAAACGCTTCCATAATTGATTTAAAGCTGCATTGTAAGAATTCCTTTTCTGGTCCATGAACTTCATTTTTTTCTGGTTTAAATATATTGGACCTTCGGATACAACGAAGTTGTTGGTATGGGTCTTGATGTCGTTTTCTAAGGAAATACCCTCGCTTCGCTTTTTAATACTTTCCATGTCTACCAGGAATGCGTTTTGGATTTTGACTAGTACGAAAGCGAGATGGCGGTATACAAAGCTAATCATGACTTCTCCAAAGACGCTGACCACTGTTGCGTAGTAGTGTACCGTCAGTTCAAAGGAATGACAGAAATAAAAGGCTGTAGACTTGTTAGCGACTATATAGGTCGCGAAGGAGGGGAAGTGTGCCACGTAAGCTGTATAAAAGTATGCGGAATAGGCTGCAGCGGAAACGACGTAGATACAAGCAAGGATGCTGATCAGACGGTAACGTTTCATGGGTATTTCTGCGTCGAAAGATTGTGTATCAAGGAATTCTTCTAGTTGTCTCCAGTCTTGTAGGAACTTGAAGATGGGAATACGTTTCCAGGTGAATATTATCAAGTTAGAAATCGCAAGTGGGTAGTAGAGGTATTTGCAATTAATCAAGACGAATCGCTTCGTGTCCTTACCAGCAATCAGGTCGTTAATAACAACGTATAATGCAAAGCCATACACAAAGCACAACCCAAATCCGACAAGAAAAACGACGATGTATCTCAAATACAGGATTATTCCAGTATTACGCCGGGGGTATTCCAATGGTAGCAGTCCACCGATAGTGGTTATTAGCGTGGAAAGGGAAGCGATATTCCGCAGTAGCGGCAAATTGTACGTTTTTGTCTGCATGTTTTGCTATGTCTGTAGTAATACCTAGCGGACGACTGAATACATCCTGTAAAAAGTGTGGGTCGTACGTTCCTTAAAGTGTACTATGGATTTTGATCAATACTTTGTGCAACAAAAATCCATTACCTAATTTGAGGAAATTGTATGGCTAACACCTAAAGGGCGACAAAGCTGACGCTAAACAACAGTTGACCGCATTAGGTATGGTGTTTACTCACATTCGTTAATGTGACTGCGTCCATTAGTCTATAAGTGGATATACTATGGACTCCGTAGTCGCATTGCAACACTGTGTAATGCGCACCAGCACGTGAAACCGCACCCTTACCTTCTTCGGAAACGTCAAACGCTATTGGCGTTTCTATATTTATGGTTGAAGCAATTGCTATTCTGCAGTCGATTCAGGAAATCAAACAAATGAACCCGGAAGCGTAAAAGTAATTTTCTCGGATTTCAAATCCCTCTATTATCTGTAAAAAAAACACGTTTAGAAATAAGTGGAACAATTAGAACCTCGTTAAACGTGATGAGTGATACAGTAGCTCTCCAGTGTGACTATAATTTATTTATTTTGTTACAAAATAAATTTTTGTTAGGTTAGGTTAGGTGAGAAACGCACCCTAATCCTAATTCTCCTGCAAATTCTAAGCTCCATATTCTAAGCTTTTTTTACCATAAGGTGGCACCACATGCTGAGGGAAAATTTCCTCCGATAGGCGTCATTTAGCCTCTTATGTAAACACGTGCACGCGGCAATAAGCACAATTTAGTGCTTCCGCGGCGTACTTTACAAGACAAGACAAACACGTGCTTAAGACTTAAAAATAAAATTAAGCTAAGCCAATAGTGTACGCTACGTGGCTTTCGAACGATATGCTGAATTGCTTATCACATAGATTAAGAAGATTAACGAAGCTAACTCCTCTCCTTATTCCCGAAAAAGTGTTTCAAGAAAGAACGTTACAAACATGCCGGTTTTACATTCCTTGTATATTAAAAAACGGTATTCTAGACCAAAGCATCCCAATTTACCAGATCAGTTACCACCGAACGTCATTCGCTAAGGCTTCAGAAAATATACTTGGTAAGGGTTTTATTTTAATTTTTACTTTTTAATGCCTTCCATCAATTAATTTTCCCCCTACTTTTCAGAAGTCTCCAAACATCGCGAGCTTACAGCTAAGCAGCGTGTCTTCCAAATATGCGCCGGTGTTGCTTCCAATCTCAAATCCTCCAACATCAAGCCCTTATTCCACACAGGACGAACTGTCGGCTCCAAAAATGCGTCTTGGACCTCAACTTTAGAGTTAGAATGGCCTGAATACTTAAAGTAAGGTTATATTAATTTAAATTAATGACGTTTAACTCCTCTTCTTTAACAATAAAGGTTTGAGGGCAATGGGCGCACTAAAGCTGTTGCAGAAGAACTAGCATCTAAACAAGCTCTCCAAAAACTGCAAGAATTAAACGCTTTATCGGAGGATTTTAGACCTGTTTTGTCAACCAAAGAGCCTGTCTTAGAACTTGGGCCCGTTAATGGCACCCATTTAGTAACCTTAGCTGGTATAATTTGTTCAAAAGTGCTGTTCTTTATACCTAAAAAATAAACTCTTTCTAGATTTGAAAGCATTAGAAGCAGACTTTCCTATTCCCAAATCCACCGTAGTTAACGCCTTCAGGCGAGTTTGCAATCACGCCGAGAACCCGAATCTAATGCCACAACCCCAGTTTCAGCGAGTGGGAAAAGGCAGAACATCTTTATGGAGTTGTTCTTACACTCTAAAGTGGCCGAGTCCCATGACTCATCAAGCTGTAGCTGTCAATCGGGCTCAAGCTGAAAAGTACCGCCCTTATTCCATAATTCAATCTTGTAATGGGGTTTTCTTAGATGGGTCTGTTTGATGACCATTCATTGGTTGCAGAGCGTTGGGTCTATGGAAAAAAAAGGCGACCCTATTTTGTTCACCTCGGGAGAAGTTCGAAGCTTTAAGCAAAGCCTTCAAGCTCCCCTGCCCTTATCTTTGGACTCTTCCTTAGTAATCCCGTTGCAAACGTTACTTGACGACTTCCAAGTACGTTAAGTCTTCTCTTGAACAATCCTAAGCCTTCCAACCCTCTTAAATCCTTCCAAACACCATAAAACTTTGGTTTGTTGTTATAGGACATTGATGCAGGATTGAAACACTCGAATGGAAGCCAAAAGATCTCTGCGTTACCAGACGAAGAGCCTTTGGAAGCCCAGGAAGCGGAAGTTGAACTGGAAGAGACTTTAGGCCTTACTCCGAGTAAATTTCTTAGCCATTCTTGAGTTACAAGCTAATTTAACGCGCTCTCCTAGTGCCGTACCATGAAGAGCACTTTTTCTTTGACTGGCAGAAGGGACCAACAGATCCGCAACGCAGAAATGAGCAAATGCTGCGAAGTTTACGACGGAGAGAGGCTTCTCCCGTCTCAACCTTGCCCATCACAGGCCAAAAGTAAGAATTTGTTATTTTTTTTTGTTAGTAAACTCAGCTCGAATGTTATTAGGCAAGCTGTACTTGATCTAGTCGAACGGAATCGTGTGCTCATCCTAACAGGTGACACAGGCTGTGGCAAAAGTACCCAAGTCCCCCAGTTCATCCTCGATCATTGGACAGAACGCAATAAGGGCGCGGAATGTAATATCGTAGTCACCCAACCTCGTCGTTTAGCAGCTATTGCACTAGCTCGTCGAATCGCCGAAGAACGCGAAGAAAAAGTAATTTATTCTATTTATAATGGTATTTTTTTAATAGTTTTTCTATTTTTGTCTTATTGTTTTACTCCGATATTACTTTCTATAAAAAAAACTCGACGTCCTTTTTTATCGTATTTTTTTGCGTATTGCAGTTAGGAGTGAGTATCGGCTATCAAATCCGCCTCGAATCGGTACTTCCCAAAAACCCTGGTTCGATCCTTTTCTGTTCTACTGGGATCTTGCTACGAAAGTTACAAGCCGGCTCGGACTTGCAGTCATTAACCCATATAATCGTCGATGAAGTCCATGAACGTGATGTCATGACTGATTTCTTGCTCATCGTGCTCAAAGACGTGCTGGAAAGCAATCCGCACTTACGCATAATCCTCATGAGTGCTTCTTTAAACGGCGCTCAACTAGCTAAATACTTCAATGATGCTCCGTTGATCCACGTACCCGGTTTTGTCCATCCAGTGAAGGAATACTATCTTCCGGAGGTCTTTTCCATGCTCCAGTCCACTCCTGGTTTGAGAGTAGCGCCCTTTGAGGTGGATACGAATACGAAACCCATGGTTTCCAAAGAGACTGTCGTGAATTTGATTCGCTACATCGATACTTGCAAACCTGACGGCTCGATCCTCTGTTTCCTGCCTGGTTGGCAAGATATCGACCTGATCTACAAGCGTCTGAAAGAGTTTTATCCTACAGAAGCTTCGCATTGGATACTGCCCGTTCATTCGCGGTTGTCTCTCCAAGAACAAGAGCGAATATTCAACCCAGCACCATCTGGCGTTCGCAAGATTGTCCTAGCTACCAATATCGCCGAAACGAGCTTAACTATCAACGACGTAGTTTACGTAATAAACCCAGGGATTCATAAAGAAACGCGCTATAATGCGGCACAGAATACGAGCCTAATGGAGAATCAGTGGATATCGGCGGCAAACATTCAGCAGCGAAAAGGACGCGCTGGAAGAGTCCAGCCTGGCGAATGTTTCCATCTCTTCCCTAAAAGAATGCTCCAAGACTTGCCGGCCTTTGCCAAAGCGGAAATCTTAAGGATTCCATTAGAACAAGTTGTTATGGATGTGAAAACTTTCAATCCTGACCAAAAAGCTAAAGACTTCCTAAGCTTGGCATTGGATCCACCTCCAAGTAACGCCATCGTGCGGGCAGTTAGCGAACTAGAACATTTGGGCGCTTTAGACCAAGAAGAACATTTAACTCCACTGGGACAACGGATGACTTGCTTTACTACCCATCCGCGTTTAGCTAAAGCTTTAATTTACGCTGCTATTTTTGGGTAAGATATTCTTCAAACTGGATGGTTTTGTTTATGTGTATATTTTTAAACATTTATTCTTAAGGCCACGGTGAACTGCAAGTAGTTGATCACTTTTGTCAAAAGATGGCACTGATGTCATAACCCTATATCATGAGAATTACGCAACTTTAAACAAAACTTTAAAAGAAATTTAACGATATAATTAAAAAATTCCTTTTCAGAAATATCGTAGTAAAAATATCTTGGTAGACTGCTTCATAAGATTTAGATATATGACTTATTTAATAACATAACTTATTCAAGTTATAAAAATTTGAAATAAATCATATCTAAATCTTTTGACGCTAAATCTAAATCTTTTTAACTATTTTTCTTCTTAATTTGTGTTACGTTTTTATGGTTGTTAAAATAAAGTGCGTGTTGTAATAGGTGCGTCAAGCCGTTATTAAGTATTACAGCATGGCTGACAAGTGGGAGGGAACCGATGACGTCAGGAATGGGCATGCGAGCTGCAGTACGTGCTGAAAAGCAAAAGTACCATCCTACTAGCGATCATCTTGCAGTATCTGAATTGCTTCAACAATGGCAAAACTGTCCTTCGGTTCCTTACTGGCACGAACGTTATGGAAACCCAGCCTCTTTACGATTCATATCCGGTAAGGTTGTTAAACTTTTGGAGATTTTATTATTACGAACTGTATTAATTATTATTTATTATTATCAATTGTCAGTATTATTAAAGTTGTTTCTTTACTGTAGGAATTCGTCGTTTGTTGGCAGAACATTTGGAAGAGGCGCAGTTAATTGCGTCCAGTGCACAAGCAGACAATTTAGATGCGAACTGGAATAGTAAAGCGAGTAGTGAAGAACTTTGTGTAGCTGTATTGTTGGCGGGATTGAGTGATCGGGTTTTACGGTCCAGGAAAGGAAAGCTAGTCAAACGTGGCATTGATAAGAAGGAAATTCATTTGCTTACCAGGTAAAATTATCAAAAAAGGTTTTAGTTCGCTCTAACTCTTTGGTATTAGCTCGGGAAGTCCAGCGGATATATTTGGAGAAAGCGTTAATGGCGGGGAAGTCCCGGCCAATGCTTTTCTGTGTTATTTCCATGGAATGCAGCTACCAGAACGGCGTTGTTTCGGAGTTCGAGATGCGAGCGTTGTGCATCCATTAGCTGTTCTTCTCTTCGCGGGCCAGCGATTGCGCTATTGGCGAAGTGAACGAGACATTGGATCAGGAGACGTCTTAAGTGTCGATAGCGAACCGCACTTGAAAATTTCCTGCTCGGCGAGGTAACATGCAGAGTCTTAAGAAGTGTTAATAATTAACGAGCTTGGTTTATTAACAGTGAGGCGAGACTTTTGAGTGAATGGCGGCGTTGTATCCATGCCGCAACTGATTATTTACTACAGAATCCTCCTGCTGAGACTGCATTGAAGCAACAAGTAATTCAGTGGCATAAACGAAGTGTTGAACTTCTCCTGCAAGCTTTCAATTCTAGACAAAATTAGTCATTTTCGTATTTAAATGAGCGTTGGAAAATAAATAACCCAAATTTTGTAGAAAAAGAAAGTGGAATTAGTCACGCGAAGCTTTTCAGCTTGAAAATTATCAACTTTATGCAGGTTTCATGAACGCAAAGATAGTAAGCAACCTACAGAATAGAACATATGACTGGTTTTGCATGGTGACTAGAATTATGTATTGATGAATGAAGCCACACGTGATTGGATAGAAGGTCAGGAAGGAGAAAGGGGTAGGGCATGACGATCCGAGATCAGTCCTCGACACATAGGACACAAATCGAGTTGATGTGAACATGGAAGACAAAATCCCCTTTTTTAAAAACAGGAAAATAATTAACGATTGTTAATAGAACGAGTTAACGAAATTACTTGTGTCCACAAGGCTGTAGGGTAACAGAAGCTACCGTATCACAACACAACGTACACGAATCTTCTCTGACGCTCAATTGTCGTAGCTGCTCCAACTTTTTAGGTCTTCGGAAACAAAGAAAAATATATACAAACACTAGACTCCTAAAGACTTGCATAAACAAATGTTAACTAAATGAACATGATTAAACGTATTCAAGAGCTTTGTTAAGGAAAATTTCAAAAATTGCATCTACATCTAAGCAATTCAACATTTAATATTCACTTAGAAAAACACGCACATAAGAAAATCTACTCATTCTTTTAAATCGAACACTTTACCTGGGTAATATGACTTTTTGTTCTGGGTCTAAAAACGCGACGTCGTTAAACGAGCGGAAGGCACGGTCAGTGGGCGGGAATCGAAACGCAGTGCTCCCAAAGTTAAATGCACATTGTTGAAAAGACATGAAGCTGGCGGCAGCAAAAAAGCCGGATCTAAAACAAACCGCGGAAAACTTAATAAACTGTTTCGAAGGGAGCGCTCTAATTCCTACTGTGTTTTGCTGAATAACTGTGAGCAAGAAGGTAGTGCCACACCATTTAGCGTGAAAATAGCTTCGAGACTGCTCAAGTCTAATAAACAGCCTAGAACATCGCCAGGTTTCCAGGTAGACATGCTGTGAGGAGTGCAGTTGGCTTCATACCAGATCAAATTACGACAACCGTCGTATGCTAACGAGTATTCATCATCTCCAATGCCATATCCTTCCTAAAAGGAGGAAAGAAGGAAAAACTTCACAAATGTGTCCATAATAAAGGCAACATAATATGAATAAAACAAGTTTTAAAAAATAATGGTTACATGGTTCAAAAATTTGCTGTTTTTGGTCGCCCAGCCAATTTGCATAATGCCTGGGGTAATTATCAAAGCTTCGTAGTACCAAGTGCCGATATCGACTTGGAAAGTGCACCGAACGCTTTCAAAAGACGAAGCATCACTTCTCGCCTATTTAGAAGTTTATAAACATAATTAGAATGGTGATTAGCTCGTAAACGAAGCTAATTGGATTTACCTCGAGGCCATTGGCGGAAATTTTCAAGTACTCACTAACGTCATTAGCATTCAGCATTACATTGACATCACTATTGTTGGTTCTTTCGTACGAAAACGGTCTGCTGTCACTCAAAACTAATAGGGAAAGGAAAAGGTTCGGTTACAAAGAAAAGAAATTGAAGCCATAAGGAAAAGGGAAAGTTCAATCAATTTTTTAACATTTTTATGAATATTTCTTACACAAATTATCCAAGCACCATTCGCTACAAAAGCCCACTTGTCGTTTGACATAGTCCTCGGATGAGATCCACAATTCCAACGTTTTTAATGGGTTATGCGGTTCTTGATTTAGGCGGCGTAAGATAGCCATTTTGTTTTCACCTAAAACGATGCAAAAGTTATACATTCTAATAGATGAATTGCAGATTATTTTCTTACTCGTTTGAGCGAATTTTTCCAACGAAATAATCGAAAAAAGGACTACGTATGGGTGATTACTTTCATCTAAGTTAGCAATTAAGTACTCTAATGTGCCTTCAGTTAATAAAGCGACTGCGGTAGGACCCGCTAATTTCTCTGCTATACAGCCTAAGGCTATACAGATATTCCGGTGACGCGTGGGATCACTTTTGCCTCGTTTAGAAGCTTTCCCCGACAGCCAAAACATTCTAGATAACTTCGTAATTGAGTCCTAGAAGGAAATACGATCGCTTTATAGGATTCCGAGTCTCCTTAAACTTGCTAGAAGTTACTTTTGCCGGTAATGGATAATCGTCCAGCAAGAGTGTAATGACAGCAGGCCCTAAAGGGTCCGTCATAGGGATAATGTTAACCATGGAATGTAAAACTAGTAGCCAACCATGTCCTTTGCTGGATACTGCTTGCAAACGTAGCATACAATAGGGCGTTTCTTGGTCACTGAAAAATGGAAGTAAAAACTAAGTTTTGTAAGGTTGTGAAAGGTTGTAGAAAGTATTAAAAGAGGTCTTAACTACCTCACGACGAGGGTTCTTATGATTGCTAAGGTTTCCAAGACCAAATTGTCCACATAGGGCATGATTCTTCTGAGAGAAGAGGCTTCGGAAGCTGGGATCACGTGCGATGGGAAACTTCGTTCTCGGTTGACAGTCGAACTCACTTCTACGACTCTCGGACTGGGGTGAGTTGTTGAAGGCCGATAGTCTTCTTCATCGCTATGTGGATGATGTGAATGGTGTGGACGTTCTTCTTTGCACATACACTGACCCATGGCGGAGTTTATAACTTTCCTAAACTTTGTTGGTCTAAATTTTAACTTCTAAATACATTCAGTTAGGAATTTTGTAAACTAAAACGATAAGCCGTATTTACTTAAAGCTTTGGTCAAGCTTTAGGTATGAAATGAAAGCATTTTGTTTGCTCAGCGAAAAAGGGAAGCGAGAGCTTGTGACTTCGAGTTCGATTGTGTGGGTTGGATCAACCGAATGTCGCCCAAGGAATAGTTGGGGTTTATTACAGCAGACAGATACACCTATTTTTGCTTTGTTAATCAAGGTAGGAAAACTACGAACGGTTACTGAATGGTTTACTTGTTCAGAAAGCGTGAAATCTTCGCATGAATCACTTTTATTATTGTTGTGTTATTATATGACGTCATAGTTTTGACTCAGCTGGTTTTCCTCTTTTTTTTTACTGGTTTGTTTTTGTTTTTATTGTGGGGCTGAATGCGGGTTTGCCTGATTGGATTGTATGGATTTAGAAGAGGAAATTTCTGCGGGGAAAAATGAGGAATTTCAGCTATTTGACAGCGTCGTTGGACATATTGAAGACATCGTAGTTGGTAAGGAATACAGATTTCTTTTGTTGGTTATAACAATGAATTTTTGGCGGACTTTTCAAATACTAGCTTGGAATTGAGAATACTGTATTAACGAATTTTATCTATTTTAAATATAGGCACAGAGTACAAAACGTTGCATGAGAGTTTTATGGAGAGGCATTGGCAGCATTTTGAAAACCAGGAAGAAAATAAGCTAATATATACAGAAATTTTCGAGCGCTACGTAAGTTCTTTTTTAGTTTTGATTTTCTCTTTTGAAAATATTTCTTGTTGCAGTGTTCCGATGTTGAAGCCTTTCTAAACGAACAATTGAAGCGACGCATTCCTTCTTTTGAGATGGAGTCTTTTCTTGAAGTTGTTCGGTAATGAAATTATAAAAAATAAAAAAATAAAATAATTCTGGGTTTTGGGGTTCTCAGGTCTCACAAGTCTTCACTAGATGGGGAAATCTTCGATCTCCTAACAAGATTTTCCGACTTCCTAGCTTTCAAGGAAATGATGCTAGATTATAGAGCAGTAAGATTTGGAAAGCTTTTCTGTTAAGCTTCTTTATTTATACTTTTCTTAAAGGTTAAAGAAGGTCGCGTGGCTGATCTCAGTTTGGGTGTTTATCCCAGTAGATCCGAAGCAAAGAACAAACAAACGTAAGCCTACTTCCATTTGGTGTCTATGTGCTGTGTATTAACCAAACGACACTCATTAAACGCTCTGTACAATCTATTCTCACTGCTCGTTTTATCGGCACCACCGTTTTTTACTTCTTTGCCTCAGTATTGGGAGGCTGAGCAGCACTATTAGCCAAAGGTATATCTTCTGCTGGCGCAGCTATTTGGTTATAGTTGGGGAAGGTTTCCCATGGGCTGGACAAATCAAACTTGCGAAATTCTTGCGCCAATTCCAAAGGTTCGAGAACTACGCGTTTCACCTCATCATCATAGCGAACCTGAACAAAATCACACACTAGAAACTTTATTTTTAGCTAAGCAGATCAACTTTACTTCGACGTAACCCGTTAGAGGGAAATCTTTTCTGAAAGGGTGGCCTTCGAAACCGTAATCAGTTAAAATCCGCCGTAAATCTGGATGGTTGGCGAAGAAAACGCCGTACATATCCCAAACTTCGCGTTCGTACCAATCTGCAGCTTTATGGACCTCCACAGCTGAATCAATTGGCGTCAACTCGTCAGTGTAAGTCTTGACTCGGATGCGAGAATTGTATCGCAAGGACAGCAGGTTGTAAATGAGCTAAGATACCATTATTCTACTTTAAATTTTGCTGGAAAAGAAAATTATGTATTACTTCAAATCGATTTTCGCGAGAGGGTACGTCCATCGCACCTAAGTCCGCCAAATTGGTAAACTGGCATTGATGATGATCTTTCAAAAACTGGAGCACGGGAATAACGCCGTCTGGGACAATTAACAACTCCAGTTCGTTGCCAGCAGTTAGTTGGACCTTTTCTACATATTTAGGCAAGCATTCCGCTACATAACGACCGAACTCTGATAAAGTCTGACGCTCTACTTCACTCACTTTGCGTACAGTGGCTAAGAAGATAAACCAAAAATTAGGAGAAGGCTAGGAATTTATTTTTGCAATACTTACGCCTGGTTTCGGTCGATTCCAAACGGAGCTGATTAACGAAAGATGAGCTGATTACCGGGGGAAAACGACCAGCCTGAGCCGTTCGACCTATTATATATATTTTAGCATGTGTTTTGTTCAGTTATCTAAAATTTTACCAGCCGAAATGGCTAAGGAAGAGAACTTTCGCATAAAAATACCACAGGCAGCCATGTTTTGGTCCGGATAATAGATACGCGAAACGCGACTTACTAGTAAAAACAGGCAGCACCGTAATTGGCCTATGACCTAAAGCCTTCCCAATGGAATGTGCTTCTGCTCTTTCGCGGTTCTCTTCGGTTTTAGGTTTTTCCCACTTGAATTTTCTTGTCTTGTCATATGATTACCTCGCCGTAAATTTTAGTGTTATAGGTTATAAAATTAATTTAAATAATAAATATGGCAATGGATTCACACAAACTTACTGAAGCTTCGAGTTGGAAAAGCTTTGGTGGCTTCCAAAAAATATTCTCTCATCAAAGGTACGGTATATACGGTAATGCATGACAAAATTTGTATTTAAGTGCATACATAATTTACTTTGTTAATTTTTTTATTTTATAGTGATGCTTTGAAGACTGTAACCAGATTTTCCATTTATTTCCCACCTGGCTTCGAAGCTGAAGGCAGGAAATTCCCTGTGGTGTACTTTCTTTCCGGATTAACCTGCACCGAAGAGAATTTTATACAGAAATCGGGCATTCAGGGTTTGGCAGCCAAACATGGCTTAGTGGTAGTAGGACCGGACACCAGCCCGCGTAAATTTAATATTCATTTCTATTTTAGTAAAGGGGTTCTGACTTCATTAGCCCGTTCTTTTTTAAATTAGGAGGATGTAACATAGAAGGCGACAAGGATTCTTGGGATTTTGGCGAGGGAGCTGGTTTTTATATAGACGCTGTGGAGGACAAATGGAAAACCAATTACAACATGTATTCCTACGTCACTCGTGAACTACCTGAAGTCATAGCTGCCAATTTTTGCTTTGTAGACAACTCTAAGCAATCCATTATGGGTCATAGGTAGCGAAAACTAGTGAATTTTTTTTCGTTATTTTAATTAACATCATCATCCATTTTTTTAGTATGGGAGGGCATGGAGCCTTGATATGCTCCTTGAAAAACCCCGGCAAATATCGTGCGGTCTCTGCTTTTGCTCCTATATGCAACCCGATTAATTGCCCATGGGGCAAGAAGGTGTTCGGAGGATACATTGGAGCTGATCAGGAACTATGGAAGCAATACGATGCTTGTGAGTTGGCGAAGAACTACAAGGGACCGTCTTTGCCAGTCTTGATTGATCAAGGAAGCGATGATAAGTTTTATAAAGAAAAACAGCTTCTCCCAGAGAATCTAACGTCGGCTGGTTCAAATACCGACGTTCAAATTAATTTGCGTTTTCAAGAAGGTTATGACCACAGTTACTTTTTTATTGGTTCGTTCTTGGAAAGTCACATGGAATTTCATGCAAAAGAATTGACCGCGTCCGCTTAAATGCTTTAGGTATCTAAGTGCTTTTAGTATCTGCTGCTACGAGCTAATATTTATTATTAGCTAATATTAAGTTTGAATTTGGCGTTCTTTATATTGTTCGCCGTTCTCAATCAATTGGCGCTTCCGTCGATAAGTTGATAAGCTTTTGTTATTGTTTGGGGTTTAATTCACCGAAAAAGTGCATAAAAATACTAAGGTCATGATGCAGAGACTAATTGGATCTGGAAATAATAATTCCAGTAAGTCTGTCCAAGTTTTATGTCAAATAAAGTATATCTTTAACCCTTGTGATAAAATTTAATGCTAACTTCCCGCAACATCCGTTAGTATCAGAACCCCGTAGCCTAGCGCTATTTTGCCACAACTAACTTTTTACAGCTCAAGCGTTAGTGTCCCGCTTAGCTTACGGCGGAGTTGAAATTCGTGTTAACAAAACAATGTTTGTTTTCGCTGTTTAGCTTTGTTGCGTTTAACGGAAGCTGAGAGTCTTACAATGGACGATCTCGATTCGCTTCAACTCGATTTGGAAACCTTGTTATGTAACATTGTCGTGGAATCTGCTGCCGTTCAAGTGAAAAATAAAACCTTCAAAATGCATAGATATACCGTATTACTAATTTTTGTTTATTTATAGAGGCAATTGGTCACTTTGGAAGACGGCGAAAAGATACAAGCCAAAGAAAAAAGCTTAATGCTAGTGGTACATCAAATATCACTTTTTAAAAATTATACTTACCTGTTTCCCTTTTTCTAATTTTTCGTCAAGCCTCCTTCTCCTCCTAAGCGAAGTAAACACGAAGACAAGTCGCCCAAAAAGTTGAAAGAAGGCAGCAAAAGAGACGTGAACACTCCACCGTTAGGAGCCAAACCTCCTAAATTTAAAGGAGTATAAATTTATGGCGGCAAAAGTTTAAATTTGATTCCATTAATGCTGTATTTCCTTATTTCTTTTTTCACAGAAAGTCGAAACAGACGACGAGTCTTACGAACAGCTCAGAGTACCGTCAGTTAAGGATGACACGCCTAATCGATTCTGGTCCTTTGTGGAATCATACTGTGGGGAAGTTACTTTCGAGGATCTTAAAGTTCGCTAATTTTATTCACGCAAAAAAATTTTCTTCATTAAAAAACTCATGGTTTTAGATGCTAGATGACCTTATCGATAACCATGGTGAAGACCAGGAATACATGCGAATTCCTCCATTGGGTAAACATTACGCTTTACGCTGGGCAGAAGAAGACATGCAGCAAGAACAAAAGGAGAGCATGAGACTCCCGCAGCCGCAACAACCAGGCGTGAAGAAAGTAGCTTCCGCGGTTTGCGGGCTCAAGGATTCCCAGCGAGTTTTAGACACGGCTCATAAAGCTTGGTAAACAAAAAAATCTTACGATACCCAAAAACGTTTTCTTCAAAATCTGGTTGAAAAAGGGGACGCGATAATTCGAGTTCAGTCGTCTGCGGTCCTTTCACTCAGAGACTCGTGTCAGCCCTTATGGATAACAACATTGCTTCTTCAGCTGAAGATACAATGGATTTTGAGCAAGGTAAAGAGTTGAAATTTGCCTCGTTTTCTTCAAGGATCAGTTGTAGATAGCGAAGGGGAGAATGTGCAGTCGACTGTGAAGATGGCTTCGGCTCAAGCATCTGCGTTGGAGCGACAGATCGCCAAAGAGTTAAAAGAACAAGGATTCTTCTTTGGAGACTGTCAGGAGGTAAATTTTTCTTCATTTCCTTTTTCCCCGTTAATTTTCTCAATGTTTTTGCTTCTTTACTCAGACCGAAGACGACGAAATCTTGGCCGAGCTGCGAAGATGTCAAGGCGAGCTCCAGATCATTGCAGCTCACAATCTACAGCAATTAAATCGCTTACGAGAGCTTGGAAAACGAGAAATGGCCCGACAGCAAGTATCTAGCAAGCTCCACGTTGTTGATCAAGAGGTAAACGGGGAGCTATAAGTAGCTTAAGATATGGGTTAACTATTTTTTCTTTTCATATTTCAAGATTGTGGATCTGTACAAGAAGTTGACAGCTGCTCGTCAAAAGAGAAAGCTACCGAGCAAAAAGGAAAAAGAACACGCGTGGAAAGCTCTGCGAGAAAGGGAGGACATTTTGCAACAATTAAACAGTAGATAGTTTTGGGGGGAATAAATTCACAACACCATTTCGTATGGTAAAATCATTGATAAATCATGACGAAATTCATTTGCTCACATGAAAAAACGAAACAAACGGAAAAGAATATTACGTTTTCCAGAAATAAGGATTTTTCTCAAACCGCTGCTTGAAAGTTTTGTACCAATTTGTTAAGGCGCTTGCTGGGATCATAACACCTTGGTTGTTGGGATACGTGATTCCGAAGCTCATGGTGTAGTTGTAGAGGTTTTCGATCATTTTTTCGGCAAATTCTGCGTAGGTAGGAATGATGGAAGGTTGTACTGCGGGGGTGGGCGTTAAATCTGTTATGCGCTCAATTGGCTCGATGGAAATCCCGATCTGCGCGTGCGCAGATACACTGGAGCCGAATGTGAGTCCTGCTCCGTTCTGAGATTCGAACTTCAGCTTGCCGATCTTGAAGATAGCGGAAGGTTTTGAGTTGCTTATGAATCCTAAGTATTGGAAAGTGGGAGGAGCGGAAGGATCAGGCCAGCTGAAGTATACAGCGGCTGCCATGCCCTCGGGTAACGGCTGGCTCCCGGTTAGGAAGACGACTAAGTGGTTGATTTTGTCAGCTTCTGGAATGTTTATAAGAAACTGCGCGTTCCCGACCAATTGGAAATCCGTCTGGACCTATTAATATCAAGTTTAATAACAAGATTCTGAAGCGGTTATTGTCACTAACGCTAAAAGCTGGCAAAGTATGTTTTTTCTAGTTACCAAGCGACCGGAGACGATCAGTCCAAGCATTGGCGGACTCGCCATTGCTTTAAAATATTACAAGTCAATAAATTCAAAGAAGTTCAAGAGAAATACTTGTGCTAATAGCGAAATAAATACTGCAAAATTATATATAACAGTGGAAATTTTCAAGTTCGTTTTTGTTGCAGCAATACCACAAAGGTAAACAAAATTTGGAAAAATTAAGTACTGAACCATGAATTGTCAAAGTGTACTAATGGCGTTTCAGGGCAAATTTTGATTCGAAAATTCACATCCTCTGCATAATTCAATGAAATTGTTCTGAACCGCAAATACGTGGGATATATAAATCTATTTAACCTGCTGATTTTTATTTTTAATATGGGTTTTACTATTTTTTTTCCATCGTGTTCAGAAGCTACTAAATGACGCCTAATCGGAGGATCGAACCTACCAAAAAGCTTACCCATCTGACCGCTAACCGTTCTTTGGCGTGCTGTGGGTATGACGAGAGCACGACGAGAGCAGTTTCTGTCTGGGAACGTGAACTAATGAATATTGAATTTAACTGATATTAATATCCCAAGTTAACGTCATGTTGACGTTTCTTCTATTTAGCGTAGTTCCCATGTACGGCTTGTTATTTTTTTCCAGGGATTAGGTTAGGTTAGGTTTGGTTATGGCAATTAATAAAATAAAACAAGACACTCACGTCGAACGTCCGTGGAATTAGCCTCCGGGACCTACTTCTACCGCATGAACGCGGTATACATTTTTGTATTGGATGGTTGGCTGGTTCTGAGAAAAAAATAGAACATTCAACTTAGAATTGATCTAAAGGTATATACGTTGACAACTTTAACTTATAAAAGTGTATAAAAATAAAAAGTTGAAACGATGTTTCATTTAATGAATTCGGGGAGGCTTAATTTATTATTTAACCTTCGCTTGGCTATGGGTCCCCCCAAGCCAGATGGCAAGGTATTATCTGCTCGAGGGCAGGGGTCTCTCCAGGTACCACCCGGGCCAATGTGGCCCACTTTAGCGACTAGAAGTCTCGAAAAGTGAATCGCCAAAGATCCCCCAGCTCTAAGGCAACCACCCCCTGTACACTTTGAAAAACCCCACGATATTTTCAAAGTGAATAGCCAAAGATCCCCCGGCTCTAAGGCAACCGCCCCTCTGAAGTCTTGAATACCGCGATCTTGAGATCTGCCACCTATTGATTCGAGACCGCAGAATTCATAAAATCGAATATCGAGTTCTTGAATTTTGCGACCTTGAATCTTTAAGTCTTGAGATCCGCCACCTATTGATTCAAGACCGCAGAATTCAAGAAATCGAATCTTGAATTTTGCGACCTTGAATCTTGAAGTCGTGAACCGCGGTCTTGAGAACTGCCACCTATTGATTCTTGTCTGAATTCAAAGCCGCCTGAATCCATTCTTGTCAGCTCCAATCCTGAAGTGGAAGAAGCTACCATTCTAAAGCGTGACCCTGGGAAAAGTGTACAAAATTAAAAATGTAACAGAAACCAAACTGCATGTTAGTCTGCTCCTTGCTGTCCTTTGACGTATATCATGGAAGTGCCTAAGTAATCCTGCGACCGATCGTTGTCTTCAAAATAATGTCTTCAAAATAATGTCTTCAAAACACAAAATGTTGTCTTCAAAATGGCGCTCAATCTAACTTCACCCCTGGCCTTTTATCATCCGTTGGAGAAGAAAAAGAGACCCGTAACTTTAATCTACTAAGCTGGTACTCGGCTACTTGGAGGTAGCTAATTACCTTCTGTGGGAATCAGGAGAACCAGAAGGAACAGGTATGCCAGGAGTTACAATGTTGTGGCCGGTTAGGTCTTTTGCCACAACTTTGGACTTCCTGGGGGCAGAAAAGCTTTTGTTGTTGCCATGTGATAGGTCTTTAGGGGTAAAAACAACGGAAGTTTTTCTGGGGTCATGGGGTCAAACGGGTTGTGAGCACCTAAATGCCCGAAGTAGACTTGTGGATGTCATCCGAAAAGGCGTCAAGACACGCACCCTAATCCTAATACTCCTGCAGGGGGAAATTTCCTCCGAAAACGCGTCATTTAGCCTCTTGTTTTGTAAAAAAAAAATTGTTCAATTATTTCTTTCTTTTAATGTATTGTTTCTAACCTAACCTAAACTAATGCATTTCCAATCCAATTACCAATTTTGAACTCGAGTGACACCCGTTTGTCATTCGTTTTCCGAAAACGTTTTGAAACCATAATACACTAGTGTCATTTTTATCTCGTATTTCCAAAACGGGAGAACCTGTGGAATGAGAAATGGTATGAAATCAGTGCCATCTGTTGACAAAAAATTGTCTACTTCTTGTGCGGTCCTAGGCAATCGATTCCTAGCTTTAATCAATTTACATCTAGAGACCAAAACAAATGCAGTGTTGTAGTGTTAGTATTTTTACGCGTTTTTGGGTGGTCTTGATTACGGTCCGTTTAATGTAATTTAAGCCATAATTATTTCGATAATAGCCATTAGAGAGAAAAATAGTCACGATGACTACAATTTGTTCTGTCTAGCTTCTAGATGGCTAATGGAAGCACTCCGTTAGATTGGGAGGGTATCGACGTCGTTCAGCACATTAATAAGCTGTTTCCAACCGAGCAATCCCTTTCTAACATAGATGATGTCATGGTTAGTGTGGAAGGGCAGATTCGAAGTCTGGAAGAAGACATCCGCGGGGTTATTCATGCTCAAACCTCTGCCGGCAACGTAATTAATAGCTGAAATTTAATTTAATTGCCCCCTTCAACTCTACTAAGCTTTTACATTCCTTAAATCTTAGGATGGTTGTACTGCGTTATACGAGGCTCAGCGCGCCATTGCTCATCTAATGTCTCGAATTCATGACGTCAAATTCAAAGCAGACAAATCGGAATTAGCCGTGAGGGAAATCACTCGCGATATCAAGGAGTTAGACGCAGCCAAGAAGAATATCACTGCTGCTATTACTACCCTAAACCACCTCCACATGCTAGTTGGTGGCGTGGAAACCTTAAAAACCATGACCCAAAGGCGCTTATACGGAGAAGCTTCCAACTTGATGCAAGGCATCCTTAACGTCCAAGATCATTTTGCGCAATATGTGGGTATCCCTCAAGTAAAACAACTCTCTGAACAGGTAGAAATAAGCCTAGACATTAATTCGTTAAAAATAATATATAAGTAAATAAAATAAAAAAATTCTTAAAAGAAACTTACTAGCACATTTCAAAAGGTCACGCAAATCCAAAGCCAGTTAGGAGACCAAATTATACGAGATGTGAAAGCTGCTTTAACACCTAGTAACTCCAAATCAGCTAATCCTCCTTTGTCTAGCGAAGACGTGAAGCTCGCTTGTAGTTTGCTAGGAAATCTACCGTCTAAATATCGGTAAAGTTATTTTCTTTTTAACCTTTTATTAATTTGGAATTTTATCGTTCAATTTTTAAGCCTTTTGGAACTATAAATCTCGACCTTTTTTCAATTTTTGTTAATTTTTTTTATAAATATTTTTTATTTATAGATTGTTCTGTTTATTTAATTTCTTTCTTTTAGGGATCATTTAATCGCGTGGCTCGTTCAAGCTCAGTTAGCGGAGTATAGACACTTGTTTAGTGAAACGGAAGACGTGGCTTGGATCGATAAAATCGATAAACGTTTTGCATGGATCAAGAAGAAACTGCTTCAGTTTGAAGAAAGTATTGGAAAGACTGTCCCTGACGAGTGGAACTTGTCTGAACGCATAGCAGTCGAATTTTGTTTCATCACAGGGTACAACGTTCAGCATTATTAACACCCTGTAATTGTTTTACTCTTTTCTGGGGTCGGTTAGAGAGGAGTTAAGCAAGTTGGTCGCCAAACGAGCTCACGAACTTGATGTGCAAGTTCTCATTTTTGCCCTACAGAAAACCATAGCCTTTGAAGAACTCCTGTCTAGGCGATTCTTGGGCACTACGATCGCGTTTTCGAGTCGGAATCGGCAGTCAACCAGTTCATCTTCAAACATTCCACAAAATCCCTTCGAAGGAGTCAATCCGTTTGACGAAAATGTCACACAGCAACCTACAGAGTTTAAAGGACTCATTAGTCGATGTTTTCAGCCCTTTCTGCACGTGCTTGTGACTAGTCAAGACAAGTAATACCATTTTTTTGTCTAAAAAACGGTTTAAACCCAGAAATTCGGTTTTTAGGAAGTTAAGTGAATTGCTTGAACAGTTTGTAAAAGATGCTGTGACCCTTCCTACATATTCACCTGGGACTAGAGGAGGTAATGGAGAATGCGCATCGCTTCTACCTTCGTGCGCAGACTTGTTTGTGGCGTATAAAAATATTCTGACACAGTGCGCACAACTCACACACGGATCCACTTTGGTTTCCTTGAGCAAACTCTTTGAAAAATACCTGCGAGAATATGCTACTCGCGTATTACAAGCTAAATTACCTCGGTAAAGGCTCAGTTATCCGTTAATTAGCTTAATTTTGTGTAATTGTATTTTTTTCTTATAACTCCTAGAGTTGCCACCATGTCGAGCGGAATTTCGCGTGAATTAATTACTGCCAATATTATACAGAATTTCCAGTATTTACTAAAGGAAGGAGATAGTGGTAGTCTTAAGTTAACTTCGGAGGAAATCGGGAATGTTTGCTGGTAATAAGTTGTTGAATAGATTAGGGTCTTTTAAATAATAACAGTAAAAATCCAATTTCCCCCTGCTTGAATTAGTGTCTTGACGACGGCAGAATATTGTATGGAGACAACATCCCAACTGGAGTTGAAAATCAAAGAAAAAGTGGACCCGAACTTGGCTGGGGAAATTTCCTTACAAGGCGAGCAAGACATGTTTGGAAAGTACGGTGATTTCTCGTAAAATTGACCTCAATTTACTTATGCAAGAACCGTTTGTTTTCTTATTCTTTTCACTGGTTGACAGTGTTGTCGGCCATTGTATCCAACTGCTGGTCTCTGACTTGGAACTAACGTGTGACGCCCCACTGCAGAGTATGACTAGGGTAATTCCTTCCTATTGTTTTCCTTTTAATATTATTATATTCCCCATTTTTGTCATAATTTTGGGAAAGAATTATTTCAAATCGCAAAGGTATTCCAACGAATTTTTCGTATGTAAAGATTTTTTGGAGCATAAAAAAATAGGGAAAATCGGAAAAAAAAGTTCTTTCAAAATTCTTGGAAATCCGAATTATTAAAGATTTTTTTCATATTTTCTTGGAAATCCAAGAGTTTTTAAATAATATTTTTTCCTATTTTTGAAAAAGACCTGAAAAAAGTTTCAAGAACCTCGAAAAAAAAATCTAAAATAATTTTGATTTTCAAAGAAATTACCTCACTTTCTCGTTCTTTTTAGATGTTTTTAACTTTTTTAACGTATTTTTTGCAGGTACAATGGTCTGCGATAGAATGCGTGGGAGATCAATCGCCGTATGTGACAACGTTAGCTACGAATTGGAAGCAAACGGTACCACTCATAAGGGATTTGCTCAGTTCCACGCGAAAGTACTTCACTCAGTACTGTGTGAGATTCGCCAAGTAAATGAGCTCCCAACCTACTTCTCTTCTTATGGTGTTATACGTTTTTCTTCTCGCTTTCCAGTTCGTTCATTCCCAAGCTGGTCTCGAGTTTGTTCAAATGCAAACCTTTGGGCGTTTTAGGAGCTGAGCAACTTTTGCTCGATGTTCATATGATGAAGAGCCTTTTACTTGACTTGCCGTCTCTGGAATCTCTAGTGAGAAGAAAACCACCTGCTAGGTAACGAGAAAGAGGTCAGTTTTGCGAAACGGTGCAGATGATTAATGTTCGTTTTAACCTTCTTTATAGCTATACGAAAGTAGTTTCGAAAGGAATGACTAGGATCGAACTTATGCTCAAGCTCTGTATTGATCAGTCTGAGACTCCAGAGCGTTTTATCGACCAATATATTAAATTATTACCGGATTCCGATCTTCCCGAGTTGCAAAGATTGCTAGAATTGAAAGTAATTGGACGTTTCTTGATGAAATTAAATTTTTAAAAAATCAGTTATAATATGATAATATTCGAAACGTTTTGGGGTTTTGTAGTGTAACACTTTTTAACTGTCGAATTTTAGGGAGTACGAAGAGCTGATCAACAAATGATGACGGAAGCCTATCTTTCTCGCATTCCTGCCGTGGCAGCAGCACCTGCAACATTATCTTCTCCTACTGTGTCAAGTGTGAAACGTGACCAAGAATCTTCACGGATTAGAAAGTTGGAGAAATTGATTCGCAAACGCTTGTAGCTTTTACTTACTAATTGAGTGAAAGCATAAAAATGGGAGTGAAAGTGTAAAGTATAATGAGTACAGACATTATGGTCTCAAGAGGGGCAAACACAAAGATAACCTTTTTTACTATTTGTTAAGTATTCTGGTTGTTGTTTTTTAGAAGAGTAGACCATTTATTAATGTCAGGTCAGAAAACACATATGGTATACATTATACAGAAGTAACGATTTGATTGAGCTGCCTGCAGCTCGGCATTTAAGAGGTCTCAGATAATCCCACTCCCCTTTCGAACATGGTTCGTAATGTTCGTAGACCAAACGAAGATAATGTTCGTGACAAAACAAAGGGAAAAAGTCATGTAATAAATTATAGTTTTCTCAAACCACAGCACGTCTCCCTAAAGCCCAATGGGAGTGCATTTGATCTTGCGGCACTTCGCCGTATCGCCGGTGTAAGCTGCGGTTTTGAAGGTGCTCATATGCTTCCTGTACGTATCTGGTGCAAAGGCCGATGCCACTCTGCGCGCAAAAAAAAAAAAGTTCAACGTTATAGTAGCGCTAGAAGGACTGCAGTACAACAAGAAAAGAGCTTTGCTTTACCCAATGAGTGAATCCTTGTAGTAAATGTTCTTGGCCATGCTGCCAAGTTCGCAAACCAGTCTTTCCATACACTCGTCAGATTGAAGAACCTGACCATAAACGTTTTGTACCCGAGTGGAGATAATATCCATATAGCTGGTAGCTAAAGCGAGATTTAAGAAAAACCCGTTAGATTCAATTATTTAAGCTTTCATTGGTTCCTTACTTTCTGGCTCATCCAAATCACGCCTCCTACGACCAATGGCAATAGGTGCGGCTAGCAAAGCTAAACCGGCCAATGCAGCAATAGGAAGACCGAACGCAGTGGCCATTCCCGTACGGGTTAAACCGCCATCGGGATTTAAAAAGGTGCTGGTACTAAGAACGGGATAGAAATGTGTTAAAATACAGGGGTAAATTTCGAAATTTTTCTGAAGTTTTAGAACTCACCGGAAAAAGGAAGCGAGACCAGTAGGACCATCAGTTCCTTGAATAGCTGCAGAATTATGCGAATATTCCAAAGCTTCTAGGTAGCTATCCTGTTGGAATTGCTGCTGTCGCTGTAGAGGGTTATAAGCTGGCTGTACGTTTTGGTTTTGGTATGCAGGCTGTGGCAACGTATATTTGGCGGCAGGGTGATGTACGGTAGGCTGCAATTCTGCAGGCATGGCTGCAACCATTGCTACTCCAGCTACTCCGATGAAGATGAGGTACGCAGGCCAATTCATGATTTTTACAGTTGGAACTTTCGCAGTTTATTCAAAACGTATAAATAACGACCACTCACGTTGACAATTCGAGCTGTACTAACGCTTACACCAACACTGAAAGCAGTCAAATACTGTTCGAAATAAGATTCTCCAAGAAAAAAGGTGTGCACCACACTGAACAGCAGTTGAAAAGGAATAAAGAAGCTACAAGGAAATTCGGTTCCTTGTATAGGTGCACAGTTGGGCAAGGTTTCGAGTATCCCGGTAAAGGAAACCTCTAACCTACATTACACGACAAAGACCAACCCCATTCTTGAAACTTCGCGGGAATTTGAGCCTAGAGGTTTTTGGGTAGTACTTGTTAGACAGGAAAAAGGATCTTGAAGTCGTCTTTCCTGCAGTGGCCAAAGTGGCACGAGAAACTTTTTAAGGCCATTGTCCTCTCGGTAGTGGATGCCATAATCTAGGTCGCAGGTGTAAGTTCTCGCCGTCTTCCGCATTCTCTCCAAGTTCAGCTAACGTGAAACGGTTAAGTCGTTTGCCATTTGCCATTCCGGCTTTTCTGGATATAAAAAATTAAGATGCGACCGTTTTTCATTGAAGCGTCTGTTGGTGAACCAAAGAACAACAAAAGGACGAAGTCGACAAACTCTTGACGCTAAATTTAGACCAGAACGAAAAGGCGTCTTCTTTCGAACGGAGGATGTTTGAATACGTTAATAACAGTAGTCCCGCTACGACATATTCAATCTCTTTATGATTTTACTGTGTTTTTATTATGTTGATTATATCTTTAAAATACATACGTTTATTATATATTTTAGGATTTATTAACATATTTTATTCCTAATTATACATTATATATTTTGGGATTTATTAATATATTGTTTACATTCCTAATTATACTTTCACCATATAATTTACAGTATTTCATTTTTAATTTACTCAATTTATTAGTGAAGTAGTGCAAGAGTGCAGTTTTTGCAATTCATTATGTCGAGATGAGAAAGGAAGTGGTCAGAATTAAATAGGGCATGGTTAGCATGACTCGTGTTTTCAGAAGCTAATAAGGATTGCGGGAAAGTGGTCTTTCGGTTTTGGGTAAATATTGACTACGGATATCTGGGAACTAGGGGATCCTAATTTGATGAAAGTTGGTCAGAAAGTGGGTAAACCCCTAACCTAGCTAGGTTTGAACTTTCGCCGCTTTAAATCTCTAGAAATTATCTAGATAGATAACTTCACGCAATCCTCCCTTTTCCTTCTACTTTCTTTCCGGAAAATTCCAGAGTTCGATTCTACCTGTACCCAAACTTTTATTTTTCTTCGCAAGACAACATTCTTCAGTGTAATTCTTGTTGTTATCGTTCTAAGTTAAGGTTAAGCTGTATTGTAAGATTCAATCTGAGGCAAACATTCCATTGCTTGAAGAAAAAAAAACTGGAATGTAGTTTTTATAGCAAGGTTATATGAAATCTTCTTGTTTTTGTTTTAAAACCTCATTCGTTATAGCATTTCTTATTATTAATTGCTTTTTAACGCAGTTTCTAAGTAATTGGCCCTAACCTTTTCCCATTGCATCTTAACAATTCTAAGTCTTGATCTGCTGAAATCTCAATACGGTTCTAGAAAGGTTCTAGAAAATCGACAACCTAGATCTTAATTCAACGACGAATTTGACTAGAAGAACAAAACGCAATACTCAAATTTCTTTCTTTCTGGTGTCTCAGTACAATCATCGTGTTTTCAGCAAAACTGCCTACAAAGTTTGAGGAATTTTCTTTAAAATAACAAAGCCTTCCATGATGGGTGTCAACGAAGCGTATTCTTCAGTGGCCAACTCAGCTCTTTCACCGTACGCGAGGAGCACAGGCGTCGTGTGCGTTTGGAAACCAGTGATCGTCTTCGGTTTCCCAGCTTGTCCCACAACATCCACCGCCTATGAGCCACATCAATTACAAACTCGAACCAGAAACCCATAAATTTCTTTTTACCTGTCCAACACGAACTGAAACTGGCAATGGTCTCAAATCCTCATCAAACGTGACCAGCATACGAGGCTGCATTGCTACCGCCAACGTATACAACAAGTAATGCGACTTGCCCAGTATAACTAAACCCCAAAAACACAATTGAGCATCACTTCCTTACGTCATTTCCCCAATAAATTACCGTTCTTGACATCCAAACAGGCCACCAATGTAGCCAAGAGACCAGACAAAGCTACTGGACTAAGCAGCTGCCTTTCACTGTGGTACGGACTCAAAGTCAAAGTCCCTTTGCCCAGATGTACCAAGCCTTGTGCCAATCTTACCATAAACAGCTGGTTGGCGTCTTTAGCATGGTACTGCGCTAACTGACGTAGCATAGCGGCCAGTCTGTTATATTCGTACATGTAATTAGTTTCCTTTACTGGTTTCAATAAAAAAAAAATTGACCTGGCATTGTTGGTCCCTGCTCCAACAATACCCATAGCTAGAATAGCGTTATGGGCCACCTCTGCGTCGTTATCGTGTGAAAACTTGGAAAGCGTATCCAGGACAGAAAGTCGAGGATTGGACACGGATATTAAAGCTAAAGCCAACGGTACAGCTCTCCGTATGGTTGGTTCGCCATATCGTAGCTGTAAAAGTGACAAAAATATAATCAGAAATTATGTCTTTTAATCCCGTTAAACAGTTTCGTCCATTACCAAGTGCCCAAATGATCTCAGCGCCATTTCTGCACCAATATCTTCGCCCATAGCAATAAGGGCGATTCCCAGCACAGCCACAGCTTGCTGGGAGGATAAGTCTACTGCCGGGTCGTCTTTTGCAGCATCCTTCTTATCCTTGTCTTTCCTATCATCCTTTTCCTTTAATAATTTACAAAATTAATAAACAAGAAAATTTTGAAGTTGAGATGAGATTGACTGATGAGATTGAACTAAGACTTCTGTAAGATTTCTTCCTATTACCTTATCAGGAGCAGCGTCATAATGTTCGCTGCATACATGCAAAAGTTGCTGCACTTTCAAAACGTTGCCTGTTCCGGCAAAGGCGCAAACTTCTACAAGAGTACTGGCCATGGCTCGAAACGGTTCAGGAATGACTTCCAAGGCAGCAATGACAGCTTCTACAGCATCTTGCTTGCCCAGATAGGTCAACCCAAGGCCCAAAGGCAAGAAACGCGCATAAGTATCTTTCAGGTCCAACGCTGACTTCTCCATCAATGTTTGCAGCAAGGCAGAAGTCACGTCTCCGTTGCAAGATCCCACTGCTACCAATCCACAAGCCAAACCAGTGACACCGACCACTTCCATGGAAGATTTGGAGTTGGAAAGAGCAGGAACCAACAAACTTAACACATCCTCTCGGTTAGATCCTGCGTAAGCTAATCCCAAACCTAAAAAGACAGCCAAATATTTATTATTTTAAAGACACTTCAAAATTTTGTATAATTCTATTTTTACATTAAAAAAAAAAATTAAAATCAAATCAAAAACTTAGTTTTTTTAATTAAAAAAATACAGCAAAAATGGGCGTAAAAAATGAAATTAAAATTCCATAAATCCTAGATTAAAGTATATACTGTTGCAAAAACTTCAAGTTTATTTATGATGTTACCTAAGATGGCGCCAACTCTCATCACGTTATTAGTATGGAGTACGTAATCTGACAGCAAAGCTAAGGCGGGGTCGCATTCATTGCGAACACCACTGTTGACAATACCACAGGCCAGCAGAGCGCCGGACTACGGAATAATTGCAGAAAAATACAGTTAAATGACCGAAAACTTAACCAAGGTAGCTTCACTTTGATGTAATCTTCCGAGGAGTAGAGATATTTATCAATCTGTGTCAAACCGCCATCAATATCCCATAACAAAAGTAAACCTAGTGAGGCTGCAGCACTTAGCATTCCTGGTTGAACAGAGATTATAGACAGATTAGGTTATTGTTGATGAAAAGAAGCATTATTTTACCATGTTCCTTGTTTTTATAAAGCCATTTGTTGCCATCATCCATTAGAAGTTTGTCTTGACCAAAAGCAGCGTTTACGAAACCATTGACAAAGCTAGAAGCCAAATTCTGACGCGCAGAATCAACCTGACTGCTACTATAGCCAGGACGAACATTTTCTAAATGGCTTTTGTAGATGTCTTCAGGCGTTTTGGGTTCCATAATGTCCAACTATGAATAATAAAAAATAAAAAAATTATTAAAATAAATAAATTCCTATTATTAATATTAGTAACTAAATTCGCATCTAAAATTATCTAAAGAAAAGAACTAACTTCGCGAGCCAGAGCCAAGAAATGATTGTTCAAATGAGAGTTGGACATGATTTCCACCAGATCGTCATAATCCTCCAGCTCTTCGTTCAATTCCAAAAAAACTTGCTGGCGAGCTAGCATGAAAGCTAGCTGCTTCCTTAATAAACTGTGGAAAAACAATAGAAGATTAGTTCATTAGTTCAAAATTTTACGAATATTGTACCTGTCTTTGCAGGAAAGGAAAATCTCTTCGATCAGAGTCAAATCATTGAGCTGGAGTGCGACTCGGAGAGCTTGGGCGTGTTGGTTGAACTTGCGGAAGAGTGTCAACGACGTTTTCAACAGATTGGTGTTTTCCGGATCAGGCACATAAGCGACGCAACTCGTAAGGTACAAGCACACTCTAGCGTGCGAGGCCTCGTCCACGTACTGCTCCAGCAAGTCTAAACGTTCCAATTCCATCAGCATATCGCATGCTTCAGCTTCAGCATTGTGGGACATTTGGTAGGCAGCAATGCAAGTGGCTAGCTTGACCAGTGGTTCTTGTTTCGTTGTGTCATTGCCTGACAAAGCATTCCACTCCAACGCGACTTCCCCAGCCAAATGCCTGAGAATTTTTTTAAAAATACGCAAAATTATAAAAAAACTACACGAAATTTAGAAAAAACACGTTCAAGAAACAAGTCATGTTAATGACAAAAAACGAAATTAAGAAAATGTTAAGAAAAACAGGAATTTACCGAACATATTCGTGGCCCCAATCAGCCACATTATCAGTGCCAGCAATTAGACGAAATTCTACGCAGTCTCGACCATCTGCATTGGTCATAGCCAAAATGGAAATGATTTCCGCACAGAGCTTGTAAGTGGCGGTGTCCGTAAACTTGGTAAGTAAGTTCTTGAGCGTGCTGTAATGCGGACGCAAGAATTTCAACGGCTTGGGAACGCTCGTCATGGAGGTTGTGGATGCTTTAATGTGACTCCTCATGGATTCCAAAGCTGGCAGCCAAAGATCGGCTTGATTTTCCTGTGAAATTGGCACGTTTTACTATTATTTTTTTTTTTTGGGGGGTACCTGAATTCGCTCCACCAACATAGTAAGCTCTTCTTGGAGGTGTTTGTCTTCCTCTGACTATTAAAAACATTTTAGAAACAGTTCAAAATAGCAATCAATTATATAGATTAAACGCAACAAAAAAATTATAAATACCAACTCGACAGGAGCATCTTCAGGTTTTGCTTTTCCTTTTTCAGAAGCTTTTGAGTCCTTTCCTTTCACCGGCGTCGAGTCCTTTGTGGTATTGGACTTGTCGATTGTCATTTTTCCTTGTCAACGATGACTTGATGTTGCCACCTATTGTATTATTTCGCACATTAGATTAAATCAGTTACTAATTTGTTAATATTAAATATTCTACGCTACCAAAGCTCTCTACTTCAGCTTTCCCAAAAAGCACGAGAAAATCCGTAACGCTATACAGTTATACTATTAAATATAAAGTTTTGAAACGTTTTGCAAAAGTACACAATACGAAGCGTTAAGTCATCGCCGGATCGTGAAGTGAGTAAGAAAATACAGGTACAGCCTGTTACAAAGAGCGCTTCAAACGCTAGCGTCACCAAGTGGTCATTTCTTTCATTACCGAGCTGAACTAAAGTCCTGCTGCGGCAGCAGTGCTGCCCTCGCTTTCCCTGCTCTTTCAAGGCCGTTATTCCCCGAAAACTGACACGAAAGTATTGGTACCACCACATCGACTCTGAAACCCAGACAATCAAACAAGAAAAAGTGTATTTATAAGAAGAGTTTAAAAAAAAATTTTAATTTTTTTTACAACAGTGGTAAGTTTAATTGACACCACTTGCGCCAGGCACAATGGTTCTCACGACGTGAGAGCCATTTTAACTTTGACAGGGCTATTGGCCAATGGTTCGGCCAGTACCTTAAATGAGGGGCACCCTTGCCCTTGTAGGTCTCGCAACGGCCGTTTCACGATGTTGCTCACTAGTTAGCACTTTTCGTGCCCCTCCCTATAGAAATGGTTGCCCTTCTCGGAGAAGGACGAGCAATAGTTCTGGGGCGACAGACCTTCCGAAAAAGGGAATTCTGTGAATATTCTGATGAACAAACTGGATTTTCTCCCACCCACCAGCGGCCAACTGGCATTCTTGAGAAGGCAAAACCATTAGGCATAGTGCCAATTCTTCTTTTTCTAACGCTGGACTGCCAGTTCTTTTACCATTTAAGTGCTTACGCGATTGAAGCCGTACTCTTCCTACACTTGAAAGCCTTCGAATTCAAGGATGAAAGTAAGCGCTTGGTCCGTGGTTTAGAAGAGTGAACAACGATCATGACCAGGGGAAATGGTTGTACTGACCTCACTAAGACAAGGGACACTTTTTTTCCATCAACGGGTCCCCATCCACGCCTCTACTTTGACCCGTCACCCTTATCCTCCCTCGCTCGCTTTCTTTTTTCTATGAAATTCCCCCCCATAGGAAAAGCGAACTTCCATCGAAGCCTGATTAGCGTCCTATATAGGATTGAAGGTGGTCGGGTTGTCCCATAGGTTTAGAAGAGGGCGGGGCGTCCCATACGGCCATGTAATGGCAACAACGAAGACTTTTCTTCCCCTTGGAAGTAAAAAATTGCGGTAAAGGACCTAACGGGCCACAACCCTTCAATTCCTGGTTAACCTGTTCCTTCTGGTTCTCCTGATTCCCACAGAAGGTTTATTAGCTACCTCCACGCGACCTCTACGTAGCATAATATCAGCTTAGCGAGTTTTGTCTTCTGCAAAGGATGACGGAAGGCCAATGCCTAACCAGCTTATTATCAAACACCACATTTAACCCTTTCGAAAAGAAGGAAAAGCGGAAAGAGGCAAAAAGTGTTTTGATGTTTTTTGTTTTTGGTATTGTTTTCTTTTAACTACCAATTCAAGATTAAGTGTTCGGTTTACATAACAGTTAACTATTGTTAGTTTAAGTTTAAACCTTCATTGGCTGAAAAAGCGGGTGTTGACTAGGATTGAGTGAGACCGATTGGGGAAATTAAAGCTATGTTGGTATGTGTGTGAATTTTCGTCGTTTCGTTGAGATTAGCAAATTCGTCTCACTTTTAAATTTCCTTTTAAACATAAAAATATAAATATATACTATAAAATAAGCCATACCGATCAGGATAAAAAGGCAACTTGTAAAAACGGAAGCTATGTAGATTCGGCATCGAGCATCAGCTCACGTCCATGATTTCAATTAAAAAAAAGTAAGACATAAATAACTGATAATAGGCTGAAGCTTACATCAGTAAATAAAAATAAATGCAATATTTAAAAGAAAAATATAAATATATTAGCGTAAGCGACTAAGCGTATAAAACACATACATTTTTTATGATTTAAGTTTTTTTAGGTTTTAGTTGCGTAAAAATGATACAAGTGGCGCTAGAATAGCGGCTACCGCATTCCTTCTGGCCAACTTTAGCGTGATAGCAAACGCGTTTGTCTTACTGGTCGTTTTCCTTCCTCTTGCTAAATTGGCTTAGGCCGTGCCATGGAGTGTTGTTGAGTGCAAAAGTTTTTCAATTTTTCACTAGTTTGTCTAGTATTTTATAGTCCCATACCCCATGATTAGAGGGAGAATACTCCCACACAATCCATTAAACAGTGAGTTGTCCTCTATGCTCTATACGTTCCATTTATGTAGTATTTAGAGCAGATTTTGGGGGTCTGTCCACTTTGCTTCAGCGTCTTGTTTTTTTTGTTTTGTTTTTTCTTTCCACTTTTTTATTGAAATGTTATCTCTACTTACCAACATTTAAATTTACTTAGTTCCAGTTATACTAAAAAATTACCCATACAAATATTAACTATAATTAAATCAACCATAATTATACAGTAGCAGAACTTTCCCAAGAGATTTAATTATTGCCTATTGGACCATGATCTTATAATAACACCAACCGAAATTCACCCCCAACGCTTGAATAATTTGACAAGAACGGTCAAATGTATCTGCTTATCAAGTGGATTTTTTTTACTAATCCTGCCTTGAATCCTACAGAGATGTAGCGGATTATCTCCGGTTCATCCCTGAAGCCGCTCGACTTCTGAAACTGGGCGGTCTGTTCTGTTCCAAACCTGAACCAGGACGAAAAAGATAATTACAAAATGGGTTCAGCTACATCAGTTCCTAGTGTTGGGATCATGAATTGCAAGCTGGACAGTGGCGATTTTGAAGAAAAACAACTCAACTGCTTAGTGATTGATAAACTACCTGGCTTGTCGAGGTAAGATTTTAAAACAAAACCCTGCCAATACTCTTTAGAACATCTTTTGGAGAAGTAAAACGCAGTGTTACAATATTTATATTTTTTCCTTTTTATAAACTCTAGAGAGAAGAAAAAGAAATCTACCGGTTTTGCCACATTACGTCGCAAGTTTATTCGGCGGAGAAGGTGCTCCAAAAGCTTGGACCATGGCAAAGTGTTCCGCGAAGGCCTCGCGGACTGGAGTACTTTAGAATTGAATGCTTTAGTCGAGCAATACGAGGCCAGTGCCGCCCTGAAAGACTTGACAATGCAAGCCGATTTAGCCCGTCCCCCTGCGGCTACATTCCGTCAAGACTTGTCCGATTTATACGACTACAAGTACTGTACCGACGTGACTTTAACGTTCCAGGGTGCCTGTTTTCCTGCCCATCGCGCAGTCTTGTGCGCACGCTGCCCGTACTTCCGTGATAAGCTGAGTCACCCCAACAACCGGCGACAAGTCTCGATGGACAGTTTAGCATCACGAGGTTTGGACGTGCCTCTTTTCGCCGCCTTATTGCGCTATTTGTACTCAGGCGAATGGGGGTGGGGCGAAGATGGCCGCAAAGGCGATCGACTTGACATGCTATATCGTTTAAAGGAAGAGTTTGGCACTCCAAACCTGCTCGAGCACGATTTAAGGTATCTGTTAGACACGGGCGATATGGCGGATATGGTTCTGGTGTTTGGATCCAGCCAGGAATCGACGAGTGTGGACTCGCAAGATTCCAACTGCAGCGAAAGTGGTGTTGAAACGCGTCAGTCAGAGTATGGATTCCATGCTTGGGTGGACATTCCGTGTCACCGGTCAATCTTGTGCGCAAGGTCGCCTTTTTTGCGAAATTTAATCCAGCGCAAAAGCGCGAGCGAAGAATCAGCGCACGAGAAGCCGATGAGGATCATCTTGGATGAAAGCGTAATTCCCAAACGATACGCGCGTCTTTTGATGCAGGCCATCTATTTGGACGTCGTGGACATTAAGATGATTCAACGAGGGGTTACTTTGGCCTGCGAAGATACTGCACCGAGTCAACCCTCTTGGTTGGAGGAGATTGTGGAACTCTATCAAGTAAACTCGTTTGAATCACCCAAGAGATTGAGAATGGAATATTTAAATTGACTTTTTTGCATAGATTGGACGGTTTTTGGAGTTGGATATCCTCGCCCAAAGCTGCGAAGACTTTTTGGTAGAGCAGCTCACCTTAGAAGGCTTGCCTAGGCTGTTAAGATGGTCGCATTTGCCCCATGGATCACCCTGGGTGAATCGGCAAGCTCGACAGTTACTCCGAGAAGAGTTTGGACAGATGGGAACCTCCACCGTTCTTTTAGAACTGGACAAGGTTCATTTCGTGGATGCGCTGCAAAGCGATTTCCTCCAAGTGAGATTGCAATGTAGGATTTTGGTCAAGAATTCAATTTTTTCTGTGTTTTTCTAGGCCAGTGAATTGGAAATTCTCCAAACTGTCTTGAAATGGGGCGAAAATCAGTTGCTGGAACGAATGGAAGACAGGGGTGAGTCTTTTGTTTATACAAAGAACGTAAATTCGCTACATTTGGTGGATCAAATCGAGGTTTAGATAAGAAAAAGTGCTTGAGATGTGGATGAACGGTTCTAGGGGTTTTAAAAGATGAAAAAGAGGGTTTTACTAAGATGCGCAGTGAAGATGGTTGGCTTAAAGGTACTTTTTAACGTTTCTGGGGTTCAATTTTTCCAGAGCCGAATCTTGTGAGTCAAACAGCGCATTCAATTTCAAGGAAGGGAGTGAGACGCCGGGATTTGAATGATGGGGAACTGCGCGAAATCTTATGCGACCTTTTACCGTATGTTCGCCTTGAACATATCTTACCGCCCAACAACGAAACACTGCAAAACGCAATCCGGAGAGGGTTGGTGGCTTCACCGCCGAGGTATATGTTGGGTGAAGACCGGGGCTTGTTGCGAAGCAACGCTTGGATTCGCTACAACGCTAATGAACTCCATACTAAGCCCAGACTCTTCATGCCGTACTATGAAGAAGCTAAAGTAAGGACAAAGTTATGGATTTTTTAGCTTTTTTTGCTAATTTCGTTCGCATTGTGCGTTTTCCTAGAGCATGTTGAGAGAACGACTGGCTCACGAACCCGAATTAGTGCGATTGCGCGTGATTAAGATGTCGTCGAAGATCCCAGATGCGTTGTACATGCTAGAAGAGGCTTGCTATTCTTCTAGGCGTCATGTATTGCCTGTACAGCCTTCGGATGGCACTATAATTGGCTCTGAAGTATCAGCTGCAGATCTACCGAGTAACTATCATCTTATTTTGTTAATTTTGAGCTGAAAGTGTTTGTAGATTACGAAAGCTGGGCTTAATTCGGTGATTTTTCTCGTGTTCTTATATATACTTCCTTCTACGTCACTTAATGTATTACCTGTGACTTTCATTCTACTTTCGGTTTATTTGAATAATTTGACTTTCTTTTCGAAGAGGGAAAAGAGCCCCATTAATTTGTCTTTTGTTTACGTTTTGTTTACTATTTTTTGTTCAGTTTTTGTCTTTTTTGTTTACTTTTTATTAATGTTCCGTTTCACTTTTTCGTGAGCATTGGTCTGGAACTGTTTGTAACCTTTTCATTAGCCTTTTCCGTGTGATTAACTGTATTGTCATTTAGTGCCAGATCAAGAAATGCTGGAAGCCATGCTCAGACGAGAAAAGAAGCTGAAATCGTCTGCGGTTAGTTTAAGAGCCTACGAATTGCCCTTGGCGTCCAAAAGCGACATCAGTAAACAAATCCGGTTACGGGTGGTTCGAGAATTCCACTTACCTGACTCCATGGTAGCTGTTTTGGAGGTAAAAACTACTTTTTTCCCCCGAAGGATACATTTAAAGAAATTTTGTTCTTTTTTAAGGTCGCAAGCTACCGGTGTGAAGAACACGAAGCTGCCATTGCCTCTAGCGCTGGGTCTTTGGAAGAAAGACCTCCCAGCGCTACGGATAAGAAGCTAAAATGTACCGGCATGAGAGAACATCTTCCCCATTCCAAAGGCAGCAAACATTTACATCCCTGCTCATCTCTGTGCCTTGAATCAGAGGTTAGATTTTGTTAAGCCAGCGCAAATGCTTTGATTTCATGGAATTTTCTTAGAGTTATCTCACTGGGCTGCTTTCCCCGGCTTCTTCCGAAGCGGCTGGTGATCCCATGCCAGACATTGCGATTGCAACAGGCATGTTTGCACCCTCGATAGTGGAACCCAGTGCTAGCCACCTGGAATCTTCCCTCGCCAGTCCGTTGCACAGTTACCCTCCTCGTGAAGCTGTCCGTGAGCTACAATTGGATTTGGGCGATGGAGGAGCAAGTTTTACAAGCCACCGCCTTCATTGCAGATCAGTGGTAGGAAGTTTTGAACCGCATTTATTGATTATTTGGAATTTTTGACTATTTTTTATGCATGTTTTATAGCTCCCAGTGATGCAAACAGACGTTCCAGCTCATCTCACGCCGTCGGCGCACTACAGAAGTTCGTTGTATAATCCACTGCCTTGGCGACCTGTAGCCTGTGTTTATAATAGGCGAGACGGCGCTGTTCATACGCCTTCCTTAGATACGTTAGATATATCTGAACATGGCCGTGAAGAAACAGCCATAATGGCGGCCGGAAACGAGCGGTTGGTCAGTGGAGCCATTGCGCAAGGCAGACCTGATCTTACACCGAGGTTTAGGAACTTTAGGTGAACGTGTTTACTTTTTTTGTATGTTTTTCTATTGAAAGTATTCATAACCGGCCTGGCGGTTCACAGACTTGACAGTTTTTCCAAAAAAAGTTGGGTTAGGGGACCACATTACTTGCTTGTATACTTCTGTTTTTTCAGACAATGGTGTTTTTGGCGGGAACAAAGAGCTGTTCCTATGACTTATGAGTTGTGTACGGTTTTGTTTTGACGTTTGTTAATTCACCGTTATCATGTATCGTGTCCAAAGTCTTTTGTTTTGGAATGGAATTTGTAAAACGCTGTGTTTGCCAACTCGTGACAGAACAAAAAACAAAAGAGACCTGGGATGGACGCGGGTTTCCATATCAGTTTTGATCTCATGGTCTACTTCAGTTGTCGAGGCAGAACTGCGAAAATATCGGAATTGTATTGCTGCAAACCTGTGGACATTTGCAGTGGAAAGACACCCGCCTATTACTTTTGTTTGTTTTTATTACATCATTTATCATAATGGCATCTGTTAGGTTTTCTCGAACCACCTTTACACGGTTAAAAACTCCTTAGTCCTATGTTTTCTCTAAATTTAACATTCAATTTACCACGAAATCTATCGTAAACCTTCACATGCGAATTTTGAATTTTCGGTTCTAATATTTCTAAATTTTTAGTCGTATTTAACCGTCTTTTTGGTCAAACGTAATTGTTTTTAAGCTCATCAAGGGAAAGAATGTGAAGAAATATTCTTGGGAATTTCTTCGATTTAAACAGCGGGTTAAGCTAGCGATTCTGCCGGTTTCGCGTTCAAATTCAGTGATCCTTTCGTTCGCGGTTCGCATTTAACAGACACCACCCAATTATAAAGTCTGCCAAAAATCCCGCCCATCGCCCCCACAGCGTCGATCGAAAAAAGAGGTGTGTTAAAGATATTCCTTTAGTGAAAATTGATTGGTGTCGCCTACAATCCAAAGACTTGGTTACTTCTTCTTTAAATCCTTGATTTTTCTTTTGTTCCCGTCAAGTGATGGTCGACAATAAAAAGTAAAACAAGCAACTTGACAACGTTGTTTATCGATCTGGGGTCTTCCATTATCCATTGCCATAACTCCCCTCCGTTTGTAAAGCTGCAAGTTATGGTGAAGATCGAGATGTAAGAAAACATGGCGTCTTACCCAAGGAAAGACAATTCCCCGATCATTATGTGTTGCTCTATGGAAAAGGTCAAGTGGTAAACAAGCAAGCAAGTGTGGACTCTCCGCAAGCAGTGACTTGATCTTTACCAAAAAATTCAGGGTGCTTCATCTCGACTTCTCGCAGTTAAGAAGGCAAGGTCAGTTTACATTTATTATCTTCGTCATAAAAAACAATTTGTTTAATTGTTATTTGATTTTCTTAAGTTTCGAAGTCCAGTCAGTTGTATTATATTATAGATGTTTTTAAATCAGTAAATAACCCAGAAGCTGTTGCTAACGAAACAAAGACACGGATTTCTCTCACGTTGCTTCAAAACAAGCTTGGACACTTAAATAAAAGGGCCTGAAGTTTCGCTTTTGGAACAAAATTCGTAGGAATAAAAGTTCGAGTTTAATTTTCTTTCAGCTTTTTTATTTTATCATTTTTCCTGCTTCTTGATCTACAGATTCAGGCAAACAAGAGCTAGTAAAGGGGTGGGTCTTATTGCGCTACCTCATAAACAATACAAATAAAAGCATCCTTAACACTTTTATTAGCACATAAGTATTCGATAAATTACTTTCAGACATTGAATATACTACAATGAAAAACGTAAATCGCCTTATTTTTCCTTAATTCATTTCTTTTTCTAGGTCATGGCTCGGAAAGATGCAGGGAAGACCTTCAATATCGCAGTGGTGGGCGTGTCCGGCACGGAAAAGGACAAGGGCCAAGTGGGCGTGGGCAAATCCTGTCTTTGCAATCGTTTTGTTCGCCCTTTGGCAGATGACTACTACGTGGAGCACATTTCAGTCCTTAGTCAAGTAATTTATCTAGCAATTTAAAATTCCAAAAATCCAGTTAAACGAAAAAAAAAAATTTTTACATTGTATCTTTTATATATTCCACAAAAAGACGGATTTCAGCGGTCGAGTTGTCAACAACGACCACTTTTTATATTGGGGCGACACTTCTAAAATCTCAGACGAAGGAGTCGAGTTTCATTTCCAAGTCATTGAACAAACCGAGTTCATTGACGATGCGTCCTTCCAATCCTTTAAAGGTAAGAAAAAAACAGAAAAAAAAACAGTTCGATTTCTCCCAAAAATTGTGACTCGTTTTCCTCAAATTGTGACATTTTTAATTATTTTTTAATAGGCGGAAAAATGGAACCTTATGTGAAAAGATGCACAAGCACTAAATTGACATCCGCCGAAAAGTTAATGTACATCTGTAAAAATCAGCTAGGGATCGAGAAAGAGTACGATCAGAAAGTTCTGCCCGACGGCAAGACGAATATCGACGGTTTTTTGGTAACGATGGACGTGAGTGTGGTGCCCAGTCGGCCTATTGAACGGCAAGTGGATTTCGTGGCCGCCGTTTTGAATAATTTGATGAAAACCAAAAAACCTATTGTGTTGGCAAGTACCAAGCACGACGAAGCCTGTGACGCTTTTGTCCGTGAAGTGGAGAAACTCTTGAGTCGCAAAGAGTACAAGAACAGCATTCCATTGGTAGAAACGTCCGCCCATGAAAATATCAACGTGGATTTGGCATTTTTGGTTTTGGCACAACACATTGACCGCACCAAAGGTCGCATGCGCGTAGTTTCTTATGTCGAAGCCGCCCGGAATATGAAAGACACGTTAGATGTTGCCACTGATGCTTATCAGCGTCTCATTCGCCAACAGGTTTTTAAGCTTTTATTTTTTAATTTTAACAAAACTACGCTTGCATGAAAAAAACATTCGTTAAGGGAAATTTCTTTATATATACATAATTCGCTTCAATTCTAGGTCACCGATTTTCGGGCGTTATGGTCAATGAGTTCCAAACGATTAGCTGAGCATCACGAGTATCAACATTACGTGGAACTCTTTGGAGCGGATCAGGCCGTTAAACTCTTCCGGAAACATGTGAAGAAACTAAAAGATGAGCATTTAGCGCTTAAAATTAAAAAGTATATGGATTCACTACCTGCGATTTTGCAAGAATTGTTTCCTGACATTCCAAGTTTGGGTAACGGGTAAGTTTTCAATTATCTTTTATGATAAAACTGTTTCTCTTTTTCTGAATTTCATTTGTTTTGGTTTGATTTTGAGATTTGATTGATTAATGGAAGTGCCTTGAATTGACATAGGGATTGGGAGACGGTGAAAGAGAAAATCCAAGCACACGAAGATTTTTCACGTTATTTCCTTGACACGCCAGCGGATTTGTCATGGGTGGAGGCAGATATGCTGGATTTGGGAGAAGGACGCATTCCGTTTGACGTGCTGGACACGAGTGAGGCCGAATTGGTATATTGTGGCCATGTAAATAGTCTGCAACGTGATCAACGCAAAGCAGAGTAGGCTAGAATTAGCAATCGATTTTGGGTTGATTTAAACGTTTTTCTTGTTTTTCCATGAAACTTTCTAGAAACCGAGTTCGTTTCAAGCAATTATTGGAAGAAACTGGCTATGTGACGCCAGGCAAGTCTTTGTCAGAAGTACAGGTGCTCTTTATGGGACGAGAATGCTTCGAATCGCTGACTGAATCTGATTGTCAGCAAATCTATGATCAGCATCAACGCGATTTGATTGAAAAAGCCAAACAGAATTTTCAGGTAATTTTTATTTAAATTTCAATTTTCTTTCTATTAAAGTTCATAAAATCAATCGGCATCGTAAAAACTATGAAAAATGTCTTGTTTTTTCTATGCATTTTTTTCTAAATTTTTTTCTAAGTGAAATTTGTTAAAAGTTAAAATTTTAACTAATATTTCGTGTTCTCATATAATTACAGGAATTGTTATTGGAGCATGCGCACCTGTTTTACCAAATTAGAGCTTCGGCTCTACCGGGGAATTACTCTTGGGATGATTTTAAGGAAGTGACGGCCTCTTTGGAGGAAGATTCTCGTTTTAAAGCCTTTGACCGTTTGGAGGCGGAGCGTCGGTTATTACTGCTGCAACATGTGGGCTTCATTCACTGCCCTAAACGCGAACATTGCCCTGCCTACCCTCGTTGCATGGATGCATTTGTAGCAGAAGTCCTCTCCACACACCCTCGCAAGTGAGTTTTCAACCTTTCTGAATCGAAAATTCTATAAAATTGAAAAATCATTTCAAAATAATTTTGTTATTTTTTCTAATTTTCAATTGCAAACATCATTTTATTTTATTATTTTATCTTAGCAGAGCCAATTGGAGCAGCAATAGTCAATGGTCTTCGAGTGCCACGAGCAGTCCACTGAACCTTATTTTACTGGGAGCAGGAGGATTGGCAAAAGAACTGGCTGGTGCCATTGGCGAGGTTTGTGTTGACGATGAAATCGAGGTAGACGGCTGCTTCTTTAGCTTAGATTACCGAATGGTTAACGACGAAGTCAGTCTACCGCAATACTTGCTGCAATCTTCAGATTTTGTTCCTCAAGGTGAATTTTGTCCTTTTGAAAAAAAAGTTCTAAAATTTGTAATTTAACTGTATTTGTAGGCTGTGTTTGTGTGTATTCCGATGGAAGCTCCTTGGAGTATGTGCGTGAGAGTTTGGAGAACACGCTCTTATCCAATTTGGAGCAAGAAGACGGTTTGCCCTTCCAAGGCTTGCCCATTGTCTTGCTCTGGGTGCCGGATCCAGCATTGTCCAGTGGGGAGAGGACCAGTCTGCGATTAGAAGGCCTTAACTTGGCTGACAGTCTTGTCTGTCCCTTTATTGACGTCACAGACTCGGAGGAGACCAAGCTAGAGGTCTCGGATGTCAGCCGAGCCATCAAAGCACTGGTGCTGAGCATTGAACAAAAGACCGGGTTCCCCACTCTGAGTCATCATCATCATCAAGTTCAGCTTCCGTCGACCTTACCCCACCATTCCATGGAGGCGGCGCCAGACATCCGAGTCATTATGTGTATGCTTTGTGGCGATCCTTACATGCTGGAAAGCGTGCTGGGCCCTTTCCTTTCTCATCCGGGCTGTTTCAAAAGCGGCGACCGGAGTTTCAGTCTGTCCACGTTTTTGGGCGACGCCAAACGTCGCGTAGAAGTTGTTTTGTCATCCTACCATGGCGCTGGTGCTTTCCGGGATGAATTAGTCCATGGCTTCATCCTTATTTACTCCACTAAGCGCAAAGCCTCCTTAGCCACCCTTAAGTAATTGGACACTTGTTATTTGTCTTTCAGGAACTTTTAATATTGTGTTTTTACTTTTACAAAACAGCGCCTTTTCGTACAATATTCCTAATCTACCCATCCAAATTGTGGCCGTGACGGACAGCGGTGGTGCAAGTGCGTTTTTCAATTCTGAAATCAGTCATCAGTTGATTACAGCAGGCAACGCAGCAGCTGATCGTCTCCAAGCGCATTTTATGACCATAACTGCCAATGCGCAGAACAAAAGTAAGACTTAAATTTCATTAAGCTTCAATTAAACGTTCAATTGATATCATTTTGGTAATATACTTGTAAACATCGAAATGCCGTGGCGGTTTTTCAACTGCAATGGTAGCGATTGATAACTATTGCCGACCTTGTTTTGATGATTTCCCTTGGTATCGATACCTTCATTTTCGATTGCGATTTCCAAATATTTACTTTTTATGTATTTTTTTATGTACTTATTTACCTTTTTTTAACTTCATTTTAGCGGGTTTCTACGCGCCGTTTTTGAAGGATGTGTGGGATAAAAAGGTGGAGATTGAACAAGCGTTTCGACTCGAAGACTCGGGAACTTTACATGATTCTGGTGAAGGGACTTTGGAACGCCCTTTTAGGCCACCGCCTCCTCCCCGGAATGACAGTTTCCGTCATGCGCGAAGCAACGAAGAGTAAAAATTTGATTAAAGGGTTTGAAAAGATGGTCTACTAATTTCTTAATTATTTTATGATAGTGAGTCTGATATCTATGAATGTTTACCCACGGACGGGTCACCTGGAGAGGATTTGGAAGATTCATTGTCCCCTACTTGTTTGGACGATAGGCATATTAGTTCGAGCGATGATTCGGGAGAGATGTTTTCCGCATTGAACCCCGAGATGCCTACGACGAACCTGGCCTTGTCGCGCAAGTCTAATGGTGAACATCTAGTCAAACCCAGTCAGTTGAAAAGTGGAAAGATACGTCACGGTAAATGCCCCTTTTTTAGCTCCTTAGTTTCGTAACGTCTCAAGATTTTTATATAAATTAGTGTCCATCATAGTCAGCTACAAACTCGTTTAGGAACGGTTTCTATCTAGTTTACTAGACAAAATTGACTAAATGACGTAAAATATAACTACGAAAGAAGGCGAAAATACGAATTGAGTAAAGGAAAGGCGGGCATTGCTAACGTGCATGGGAGGAGGAGTTATAAGAAGTTGTGTGGGAGTATATGGTTCTTCTCTGTTATGACTTCTGATTCTACACTCTATATTTTCTTTTATTTTCCTTCTATGAGCCGTCTAAGCTTGCAAGTGTATTTTTTTATTTAAACTAATATTTGACTTTTTTTTATCATTTCCCTCTTCCGTTCTTAGAAGTAACTTCTTTTCTCTCTAAGGTTACGGGGAGGGGCACATAAGATGGTTCATTTTCTTGACTCGTGTCGTGTTGTTTTTTTGCTCTTCTTTTTCACGCACTCACCTCCACCCTTTTACTTGGGTAAACCGCTTGGGAATTGCCTACTCGCTCTCTAACCTAGGGTTTCAAGTGTTTCCCTCGCCTAGCACGCCCCCTGAGCCTGCACCGCCTGACCGGGATCCACGAGATCGCGCCAGTTTTTTTCCGCGTTGGCCTCTCAAAGCCGCTGTTGCCTCCTCTCTCCCGACATCCACGCCTTCCAAAACCAGTGTGGAAACGGATGAGCCCGACCCTGAGCTACTTTGTCTTCAACAGCAGCCCAAGGGTGTGTGGCAAGTGGTTTTTACATGGTTTTTTCCTCTTTTTCTTTTCCTTTTTTTAAATTTAAGTTTTCCCTATTACAATGGAAAGAAAACTTAATTAATGTTTTGTAAGCTTATACGCGAATATTGGAACAAAAATGAAGCTCATTTTTCATATTTTAAAAAATTTATTTGTCCTTTGCTTTTAGGTTGGTTGGATGATTTCGTGTTCATGCGAAGAACAGACGCCCAAAGTGAAGCCTGGAGCTCCTCTTCCTCGGCCTACGCGTACAAAGCTTTCACCACCGGACGACGAAAACACCCAGTTTCGCATGGATCCGCCCACTATGGACGAGAAGCTACTGCATCTTCTAAAGTAAGAACTTTTTGATAGTTGAGGGATGAATTTGAGAAAAATTTTACGCATTTGCGAATAAGAATTCCTTGAAATAAATTCGGTTTATTTTGGGGGATTTTTAAACGTAATTTTAGAGCATTTTGAGGTTACGATTCTGTTACAGGCTTCCTTACCTAATGAGTTTTCTGAGTTTTGGGGGTTTTCTAAGGTACAATAGATGCCGCTTACTGTGGTCACGTTTTTCAAGTGAATATTGATTCTATTAAGCGGATATTCTAATAACCGAAAATCGGAAATATGCAATAGAATGCTGCGATTAATCGGCGTGTGAAACGAACTGGCTTGTTTAAACCAAAGAAAGAAAGCATCGTCTACTTTTTGACAGTTTTCCCACACGTTTCATGGTTCAAAAAATGACACCAGTGTGTCATTGTTTGAACCATGACTTCTATTTTCAGCTAATGGAGTGAAAGAAAGTACAAGTTTTAACGATTCTCATCAACGACAGTTCATGAGAATCGTTAATCTAAGCTAACCTAATCTAATTCATTTCCAATCCAACTACCAATTTTCAACTCGAATGACACCTTTTTGTCATTGTCTCCGGTGAAAGTTTTTGCAACAATATGACACAGAAGTGTCATTTTTAACCTCCTGCTTTTTAACCGGAGCACATGTTGAATAACCAGTGATCACAATAAGCGGCATCTATTGTTTTTGAATTGATTTTGAAACTTTTTTTGAATTTTCTGTGCTTTCCGGATTAAACATTCATTGGATTTCTTCACATATCAGCAGCCCGGAAGACTGAAGATGGAGGAATACAACAACGTGACGGACGCCATTGCTCGCATGAAGTTGGGGAGTCGGACAAGCGGTCCAAAAGAGGTACCACCCCCTTTGCCTCCTCCCAGGCAGAGCAAAATGGCCGCCACCGGGGTTTCCAGTTCAGGGGGAGTGGCTCCCTTAGCCTTTCCCGAGTGCGAGGACTTTGAAAGTGGAGTGGATTCGAGTCAATTGTTGGAAGCCGGTAGAGGATCCAATCCTTCTTATGAAGGCGAGTTTGCATACGCTGCGGGCAGTTTCGATGCTACCATGGGTGCTAATTCCAAGATGCGATCGAGGCAACGGCGCGAAAAAGGACGGCCTTGTAAGACTTGAATATCTTTCTTTGAATTTGGGGGATTTTAAAAAAATTAATAAAGTCGGTTATTTGTCTCTCGAAGCTTACTCGGATACGGACAGTGATTTAAGTTCCATGGAACGACGTCAGCGCGATTCTCTGCGACCGCGCAAAGCCTCCTCGCATAAACGAACGCGCAGGAAACGCAGCGCAATCCCTGTGGCTCCGCCCAGAGTGCCTCCCCCGCCACTCGGCACAGGATCAGTGGGGACGCCAGGCAAACCATACAGTTTCCCAACTCCAGGCGTTCCTTTGCCCTTAGCGTCTCGTCCAGGCGTTCTAGAATCTTCTGCCGCTCCAGAAAAAGGTTTCTCCTTTACTCATTATGGCTCAAGGTTTAATTTTTTAATATATTTATTGCATTTTAGCCCAGTTTCGAGCAGATGTTGGTCGTACGTTGCAGGATGAGGACTCGAGTTTGGATGTTTCTTCACCGAGAGATGTTGGAGAAGGGTCTCCATTGGTAAGAAATAGAAAGAGCGTTTGGTTTTTGAAAAGAGGATTCAAAGCAAATTTTTTTATGAATTTTTAACAGTTTTCAGTTCATACGCATGCGCGAGGAAGTGCGATCTCAGAAGCCATTCGCGCCAGTCAGCAGCGACGCGACAAAGCTAAATCCAAGGAGGAAGACAAGCACGAAAAACGGCGCTTGAAAGAAGAAGAACGGCAGAAAAAGGCGGCCAATAAGGAGCGTAAGCGAAAGAGCAAGTCTGGTAGTGGGAGTGCCAAAGGAGGCGGGGCTACGGTGATTCCTTCCTTGGAAAAGTTGATGGAAGCTGAAGGTCGTTGCGTGCCACTTTTCATAGAGAAATGCATCATCTTCATCGAAGAAGAAGGGCTAGACTCGGAGGGAATCTACCGAGTCCCTGGAAATCGCGCACATGTAGATATTCTCTTTGCTCGGTTCGAAGAAGGTGACACATTCACATTCCCGCAGAAAAAAAAAACTTTTTTTGTAACGTACTATTGTTCTTTAGATCCTAATTGCAGTATAAGAGAACTCGATATTGCAGTCAATGCAGTTGCGACAGCACTCAAAGATTACTTTTCGAAACGTTTACCACCTGTCCTGTCACCGGACCAAATGGAGGAACTGGAAGACATATCTCGTAAACTGGCGCTTATTCACTTTCCCCCACATTCTAAAGACTAACCCACGATTGTACAGTGTGACTGCCAATCGTAGTGCAGTGACTCGTTAGAATGCACACTAGCCGCGTTCGTTTTGACGAAAATTTAAGCCGACTTAAAAGTCTACCCAAGACTTGGCGCTTATAAGCGTTCGAGATTGATAGACTTCGCCAGACTTTGGGCTTATAAGCGTTTTCTTTAGCTAGTCGACATTTTAGCTAGACTTTGAATGTCGACTTTTAGTTTTGGTCGCAAGTCACACTGCACATTTGTGGGTTAGTGTTTAGAATGTGGCGGGGAAAGTGAATAAGTGTCCGTAAACTTATATTTATATATATCGTTCTACTAACTACCAGCTTCGACAATTAGTTTTTGGCTAATCATAACATAAGTCAGGGATTGTTACTCATTTTTGTTTATTTATTCTAACAGAAACATCGGACAGAAGTTGTCGGTTATTGGCATTACGTAGTTTGCTAAAGAAACTTTCACCTGTGAGTTTTAATTTGCTCAAGTACATTTTTCAGCATTTTGTCAGGTAAGATTTTCAGACCTTCTTTCCTTCGTATAAAGTACAAATTGTATGTGAATTTTTTTCTTTTTTGTGTAGAGTGGCCGAGAACTGCAAAGCGAATAGCATGGATTCAAAGAATCTGGCCATCTGTTGGTGGCCGACACTTTTGCCCTTCGAGTTTACGGACATGAACCGGTTTGAGTGCATGCGACCTCACATTGAGGATACAGTCCAAGCCATGATTGATCAGTTCCCGTTTCTCTTCTTGGGCAAGGAAGATGTCGTCATGGTTTAAAACAAAAAAAGAGAAGACAAAATGGGCCCTAGAGCGTCTCTGTTTTTCAGTTTTGTTCTCTGCAGAATCTCGTTTTTTGACAGTAAAGTTTCAGTTACCAAGGATTTGGGGGCGAAACTGCAAAAAAAACAAAGAATTCGCGAGTTGGGTTTTTTATTCTCACTTCCCGTTTCGTCTTCATTCTGCTTTTTACACAGTGCAAAACGGACTGGATATCAAGAACTTTCCTCATTTTTCTGAGTTGGAAGGGAGGGGAAAAATCCTTTTAAATCACTTAACAGAACAAAAGAAAACAGGAAAAATTAAAAAGTCAATGTGACTTGTGTACTTTTACCAAGGGACATCAACCTGGAACAAAAGTGTTTGACTGGATGCAGAATGGAAAGTACCGCGCTGACTGACTGGTTTTAGTCGGAATTTTTTTGGGGGGTATTTAGCGAAGAAATTGGGAAAACGCAGATGTTTGATTTTTACTTTTTCCCTTTGGATATACAGTAAAAAAAGAAAAGAAAAAAACAAGCTGCTCCCTTGTCATTGTCCATTTAAGTCCATGGTTTCCAATTTTACTCACCGTACAATTGTTTTTGTTTTTCCCGGAAAAAAAATCTGCGTTGCCGCTTTGACCTTGGTAAATTTGATCATCCCATCACACTCCCAGCATACAGGAACTAGCACTGCGTTGTAGAAAGGAGAAATACCATAAAGCGTTTTTATTCGCTTGTTCGCCACAAGATATGCTTTGAGTCTCAATACAGTGATGCCCGTGTTAGTTAATTTTTTTTGGATTTTTACCGGTTTTTATATGAAAAAATTGAGGGGTTTGAAATCATCGGCTCCGGCCGTACAGTATTGTAGGAAGTTTCGTATAGCCGTTGGTGATACTATCCCTAGCCCGTGACCGTAGAGACCAAATCTTAGATCACGTACCGTAACATACAGTTATTTAGACCAATCCTGTCATTTATAACCTACTACTACGCCTAGATAGGGAAATTCCTTTATGAAATGAACAGAAAATAAATTTTGTGTTATGCATGTCTCCCAACAAAATTCAAAAAGCGCGCCTAGATTTGCCCACAACAACGGCGACTGAGTTTGAGTTAAGTCATGCACAGCCGCCAGGTCATGCGCCATCTTACGTGTATAGGAAGGAAGCCCCAACGCGCGACGCCAAGCGCTGGCCCAGGGCGGGTAAACAGTTCAAAGACAAAGCAAGTGCACTGATCATGGTTTTCTTTGGAGATGTGTTAATTAATTAAATAATTAAAGGTTGGAAACCAGCATGGATAATCCAAAATACCGAGATTGCCGTGAGGTAATTATAAAAATTTGATTGATAAGCTTTCGCAAATTTACTTTCGTTTGTTATCTTCTTTTACTTTTACTTTAAACTTTAGTCTTACTGTCTAGTGTCTTTTCTTTAGGCATACAACATCCGAGAACTGATTGGCAAGGGTGGTTTTGCTTCGGTTCACCGAGCTGTTTGTGTAGACAATGGTGAAATTGTCGCTATCAAAATGGTAAAGATACTATTCTAAAAAATTTAAATTTCAGTAAAAGCTAAACTGTCGTCTTGCAGATTGACAAAGGGCTAATGCAAGCAGCTGGAATGGTCAGTAGAGTAAAACAAGAAGTTAGCATCCATTCTCGCCTGAAACATCCTTCTATCCTTGAGCTTTACACCTACTTCGAGGACCAGAACTATGTTTATTTAGTCCTAGAGCACTGCGAGAATGGGGAGCTTCAAAAGTACATTAAAACCTTGGGAAAGGGCCTTTCGGAATCTGAAGGTACTTAAACAATGTCTATAAATTACACTAATTTCATAAAAATTTGGTCTTTCTAGCACGGCACGTCATGATTCAAGTGGTAGAAGGTATGCTGTACTTACACTCCCATAACATTTTACACCGAGACTTGTCCTTGGCCAATTTGCTACTGACTAAAGATATGCGAGTGGTAAGCTTTAAGTTTTTTCTAAAAAATTTCTTACTCCAAATTTTACAGAAAATCGCCGACTTTGGACTAGCTACTCAGCTCTCTCGGTCTGACGAAAAACATCTAACTATGTGTGGAACCCCTAATTACATTTCGCCCGAAGTCGCTATGCGGAGTTCCCATGGTCTAGAGGCAGACGTTTGGGGCCTAGGCTGCCTTTTGTATACCATGTTGGTAGGAAAACCTCCTTTCGATACTGACGGTGTCAAAGCTACGTTAACGCGAGTAGTTATGGCCGACTTTAAGGTTTTTCACCATTTTTTTACAAACCATACTTAACTAAAACTCGGTTTCTAGCTCCCTGATTACTTATCCCCAGAAGCCAAAGATTTGATCAAGCAATGTCTAAAGAAAAATCCTAAGGAAAGGATTAAATTGCAAAATATTCTATCCCATCCTTTTATTCTCCAGGTAACTAAACCTCTATCTACCGCAATATCTAGCAACAGCAAAGCATCATCTAAATTTTTTTTATTTTTTTTAGTCAACCCACACAAATTCCCAAGATAGTGGTTTGGGTTTGGCTTCTCTCTCCGAAAACCCCAGCTTCAGGTCATATCGTACTCAATCTTCGCACTCTTACAGACCAAGTAGGAATCAACCTCTGCTAGCGTTTCCGCAAACTTCGACTTCGTCCGGTACCAAGTTACCAGAGTACACATTTGATCCAGTTGGTCATCCTACGCACTCCAACCGGAGCGCCCAATCCTTACCAGAGTGCGGCCCTCGGGATCATAGTTGCAATTCCCATGCTAGTTTGCCCGACGATTTTGCTGCATGTCACATGAGCAAAGAGCATTCATGTTGTAAAACCACGACCAGTTGTCACGCCACCTGGTGCCCGAAATCCCACCCTGTAAAGCTGGACCCTACCACTTGTAGTTGTAGTCACAACTTCCAAGCATGTCAGGGCTGCTCGCATTTTGGTGACTGTACTTGCCACGGCCGTGCTGTTCGAGATAACCCGCCTGAGAATTTACGAGGATCGGGCCATGTTTTAACCGAAACTACGGCACAAGTTGGGATTCAAAACTCCCAGCCGTTATTCAAACAACCGACTCTTAGAGAGAGCCAGAAGTTAGCTAGTCTCACTTCGCCCCTCAACACGGAAAGACTTCGTCCCACGCGACAAAAAACCAAGAACGCTATTGCATCAATATTAGACGACGGCGAAGTGTGTTTGGAGTTTGTGCGAGTCAAAGAAGGGGTTGAAAGAATTATGGATGTTTGTCGGATCTCTTCGGATGGAATGCGAGTCAGTTTTTCTTACCTATATTTGGATTGCGCAATTTACTAAAAAAATACATTAAAAAATTCTAGATTATTTTGTACGAACCCGGTGATGGAAGAGGAGTTGTTGCCACAGATGCCCCTCCCCCGCTCCCTTCATGTGGCGCGGATGCGATGTACGGCTTTGAAAATTTGCCGTCTCAACATTTTAAGAAGTACTTGTACGCAGAGCGGTTTGTCAGCTTGGTGAAAGCAAAAACGCCCAAGATCACGCTTTATGGGAGTCACGCTAAGTTTCTCTTGATGGAAAATGGCCCGAATGCGGATGCTGAAGCGTGCTTCTATGCTGGTAAGTTTTGAAGTACTTAGGAATGGATCCTGGAGTGAAATCAAAGTGGGTTTTTCGTTTAGGAGGCAAGGTTGCGTACTCGCAAGGAAAGTTCAGTAGCGTAGAGAATGGGCGAGTTACGAATTTTAGCCCAGGCGAGATCACCAGTGCGCAGTTGAGAGAGCAATGGAACCGTTTCGATCAGGTAAAACGTTAAAAAAAAAAAAACACTAATTTGGGGATTTTTAGTACTGGAAACATTGTTTGCAATTGGAAGAAACTTTGGCTAGCGTGAACTCAGAGAATAGGACGTCTTTACCGTGTTTTCCAATTATCATTGGGAGGAGACCATCGAGTTTGAGAAAAGCATTGGAGAATAAGGAAAACAGATCGGAGAATCGCTCTCCAGAACCGAATTTATTTATAAGCAAGGTGATTTACATGGTTTATATAAATATGAGTTATTTTATGGTAATTTTATTTTATGTGTTCCGTTACGTTTCAGTTGAATTCTTTCGAGAATTCTGCCTTGCAGTCTAGAAATTCCACAAGGTTACGGGACACTTCTCCAACGACCAGGTCCGTAGATGTACCAGGAATAGGAAAAGCTTATCAGGTAACTTCCTATCTTTTCTAATGTAAATAATAAATAATATAGTATCGATAATAAATATTATCTAAATCTAAATAATAATAAATAAATCATAGAAATAATAATAAATGTAATAGAAATATAAGGAATAATAAATAAATAATGAATCTGTAAACAGAAGGCGAATGGAGAAGTAGAAGTGAACTTCCACGACGGAAGCTATCTGAAAGTCTCCACCGAGTCCGACGGCGTGATTTTCAGGAAGTCTAGCATGAGTTCGTGTGTCCACTACTCTTCAACTCAGCCTTTCCCAAGTGATATTAAAAATAAACTAGCTTTGGTCCCCAAAGCTGTGGAGTACCTGGTCAGAGCTGGAATTGGAGTGGGTTTAACATCGCAAAAAGTGGGAACAGGGCTACGGTAGGATTCACGAACTTCCAAGACGTGTTCTATCTTGCAATGTGGTAATTTTCTTTTATTATTAATTAATTAATGTATGCAAAAATCAATCTAGCTTTTTTCGGCTTGTGTACGGTGTATCCAAGTTGAGGTACAGTGGTGAGCAGATAAAAGTTCACCGAGCAAACCACAGAAGTCTAATTAAGCCTCGTTAGGCTGGTTTATCTTCATTATAGGTATACCTTCATTGAAGGGAAATCAGACTCGAGAGGGTTATTTAGACCTCTGGTTTGCTCGGTGAACTTTTATCTGCTCACCACTGTACATATCCAAGTATATATCCGGTATATTACACATGCTAAGAGATAATATTTCTTTACTATATCACACCTTGGTTGACGCTTCTAGCCTGTACAGTAATACCGCACCGTAAATTGAATGAAAGCAATAAATGCACTAACTTAATATACGTACTGTACTTCGAATCGCGTCACTGACCGGAAGAAGGATTAAAAGTGGCGCCATACTTCTAAAACAACATACAAGTTTTGGACAACAGATGGCGTGCAGTGTAATTTAAATGAAAATAAAATGTAAATAAAACAATGTGACTTCCCCGCGCAAAGTTTGCAGCCATCAAAGTTGACTTATACAGTGACACATTAATCTAAAGAAAATGGAACTCGTGAATTTCCACAGTCGTTCAGTGCAGATTTTGATAGTACTGACTGCAGTTGTCGCTTTTCTCTCCTATCCCTATCCGCCGTCTCATCTTCATACAAACGTGATCATCGTTATTCCGTCCGCTCGAGAAAATTTCGAGCTTCGACAAGCCGTTCGCAAAACTTGGGCCAAGAACATATTCCAAAGTCGTGACCTGCTTTTAAAGTTCGTGGTTGGTGAACAGGCCTGCCTAATACCCCCTTTATATCGTGAAAATTACGCATGTGAATCAAATTTCCCTTTAGACAAGCAAAATTCTCTTGCTAACCTTCTCACAAATGAGCAAACAAATGCGTTTAGCTGCAAATTCGATCAATGTAAACCGGCATCCGTTCTCGGCCTCCGTATTAAACATTCTGTCATACTCGACGTAATAACTTTGCCTTGCAGTTTTAAACTGCCTGCCAGTGTGTCATTCGTTGACCCCGTAAGTGGAGAAGTTTACGAGTTTGCTCAGTTCGAACATTCCGATAATTTGATCTGCCAAAACGGATCCTACCGTAAAACCCTAACTGACCCACTCGTTCTACCAAAAGACTTGGAAATTCAACTCCATTTCTCTCATAACGAACTTAATACTTCTTTTACTTGCTGTTACAACGAGACCAGCTTTCTCGTAGATGTAACTTACGTATATGAAAACTTTAGCCAAAAATTTGCTAACAATTTCACCGGTTATTGTGGCCCTAGCTTCTTATTCACAGTGCAAGGTAAATTCTCCAAATTATACGCCTATGTACGTCCTTTTATTAGCTAAATATTCTGTTTATTATAGACACCGGAGAGTTAGAAGAATTATTTAACCATAGCGAAGTTGAGCATGTTGAATGGCTCAAGAAAATAACTGAGCAAGATGCATCTTTACGCGAAGAAGCAACGAAATACGAAGATTTGCTTCTCGCGCCCGTAGTGGACACTTACCGTAATGTGTCGAGCAAACTCCTCTGGTTTTACTCGTGGGCGATTACCCATCAGTCTTTCGACTTTCTGTTGAAAATTGACGATGACACCCTAATTGACCTCGACGGCATGCTAAATGAGCTCAGCTCTAACGCGAAAATTAACTCATGGTCATGGTGGGGTCATTTTCGCTGGAATTGGCCTGTGCTCCGAGCTGGAAAGTGGGCTGAGCGAGTTTATGCAGCGACTGTGTATCCACCTTTCGCTTGCGGTTCTGCGTACCTTCTGGGGCACGATTTGGTGCATTTCTTGGGCCAAAACATGGATTCGCTTAAACATTACCAAGGTGAAGACGTTTCTTTAGGCATTTGGCTTAGCGCAGTGAAAACTGTTTACGAGCATGACGAAAACTGGTGTTGCACCGCGAGTTGCTCTCCCAGTTGGATCCAAGGAGAATTAGCAGCCGAAGAAATGCTGAAAAAATGGAGCCAATAAGGTAACTTTTTAATTTCTCTTGTAATGTCCCTATGATATAACACTCGGTTACAGATTCACTGATTTCTTTACAATTATACAACTCGTCCATTAGCTCTATTTGCACTGTACGACCACAGTCTGGTTGTGATAAGTCATCGTAATTACTTAACTGGTTCAAGCCTAAAGAAAGAGACCAAGAAGAAGATTTCATTGGATGGAAATTTCTACGACTATCGCTTGATTGCTTCGAGACTGTAATCAATTGCTCTCTGCAGAAAGGAATCCGTATACCTTGTGGAGCTCTGCATTTGAGTCCCCAATTTGGTTGTATGATTTACACTACCCCTGGGCTTTTCTGGGTCAACTGGAGTTATTGTGGCGACTGATTGCGGTGACTGTCGCGTTGCTGGGATAACCGCTAAACAGAGTCTGGAGAGCTCTCTGATTTGGGCATCTTGACGTTGAATTTCGAGTTCCAGATCGCGAATTAGGTCTCGCATGTCTTGCATGGCTTCCAGACGGGCTGTTTCTTTGTTCGATTCCTTGACACTGCTGCGAATGTACTCGGCGGTCAGAATACCCGCAGCTATCACGAAAATGATGCCTTCACCCAGCAAATTGGCACCTAATTCTATCGCCATGGTTTCATTTAGCTTCGGGATTTCAACCGGACGTCCCAGATTCATCACCCACATCTTCATCTTTACTTCGCACCAATGGTAGACTAGGGAAACGGGAAAGAAATAACGAGTTAATTTTATGCAGCTGTGATTCGTTCCCATTCGAATAAAATTTAAATAGTTACATTGGGCAGGAGGCATACAGATTTTGGAGCGAAAGAATTGACTTTGTTTGGCTCTTTCTTGTATCCATGTCGAAGTCGGTTTGTGAGCTTGCCGAACTAAGATATAAGCTAGCTTAAAGAACGGAAAGACCGGTGCCATGGCAGCTTTCTTGTAGGATACTTTTTACATAGCCTAAATAGAAGCAGAACATCAAGTCAAACGGGACGGGAACGGGAGAAAAACAGATGCCTTTTGCCCAGTGTAAAAACTGTTTAGAAAAAATAAAGAAATGCAGATTTTTGCTCTTTGTAAGTAAAAGTCTGGATTTTAACTTAAAGAAAATGTACTTACACTGGGCAGGTGGCATGCAGACGTAAGTTCTGAATAAATAATTATTTTTGGCCTTTTCTTTGGCAACGTTCGCGATTGGTTTGCTGACTTGCTTCAAGATCAAGCCCATTAACTTAGCCGCAGGAAAAGCTCCGACAACCATCCTGAAGTCTATATAATTTACCTACAAATCTGCTTACTTTTTAAGAAATCGGTTTGGGAAAACGTTCAATATTTACGTTCTTAGGAGGCGGGACCTTTGTATCTTTCGGAAATTCGGATCCTTTCCTAAACCCGAAACTGAACAGCCTGTATTCCAATGACGCGAGCTAACGGTAGGCTTTCACGATCGAATGGGCGTGACTTAAATTTCAAGCAAGTTCCGTTGCCTCCTCGAAACGTTTTTGACAAACTTTTGAAGGTTGAAAATATGCTATATGGATTTTTCTTTTGCAATGTTTGTTTTTAGAATATTATTTATAAAGCCTTCTTGCAGTATAAAAAACCGGTAAAGTTTGAATAAGAGTCTGTAGCGAAGCGCGCAAAACGGAAACAAATAGACGCTTGCGCGGACGACATGCGCACTTAAAATGTACTCATTGACTGCGAATCCGTCTGGTCGGGGGTAACAGAAGACCACAGTATTTCACATTGTAGCAAAGCGCCTTGTTTGTGGTCTCAGAAGGCAACAGTGTGAATAAAACTTGTGCTTTCTGCATTATATATGCGGCTTGACGCTCTTCTGCAACTCAGGGACTGTTCCGGTAACTGCCATGCTGTGCCCAGTAGGTGATCCTTGCGTGTTGACGAACGAAGCCGTATTTGTCAATGAGGACGGAAGGTTAAGTGTTGGACGTCTATGCACTTGTGGACAAGCCAAGTCGTAAGGCAAGTTCTCTGTCGTTTGTGAGTTGAGGTTCGTATTCAACCCTGTAGCAGAACATGATCTATTAGAATCATTGATTTCCGGACACCTTCGTCGTCTTCCCGGGGCCATCTCTATCGTTGCTATGGCTTTGAGTCATTTCAAATCAGGTGAGCCTCCGCACGCACCTTCCGCACTTATTAACTGCTGGGAACAAAAATGCTATTTGCCATCCGGTTTATATCCTTTATCCCAGTCCGCGCATTTACGATAGATATAACCACCCATAAACACTGTTAAGCTCCACTCGGGGAGAGCGTTTTTCGCCTGCATCAAAACTGTGCGAAACGTGCATATGCTTCCGAAGCGAGCTCGAGTAATAAGGCAGCACATTAAAGAGAAAGCTTCGTGCAGTGCCGAGGTATATGTGAGTTCAGATTGTATACTGTATTCGCGCCCAGGTAATCAATACAGCCAACAGGAGCCGCAGCAAGGTGAACATGCAGAGTTTCGACTAGGTACGAGAAGCGAAGACGGTCAACAATACACACCAAGTTTTATGACAGGCGTAAAGATATTACTGCCACGCGTCTACTACGGCAGCGGGCGGTGACCTTATTTCGAGATGAGGGTGGCCGTCATGTAGGTTAGTAGGCTTATTCCTACTGTTTTGACACGATCAGTTAGCAAAGGATAGGCAAATATCTGAGCTTTCAGTCGGTTCGTACTTCGTACGGGAAACTTATTACGTGGAGCGACAAACAAAAAGTGTTGTCTCTATGCTTGGCGTGTGCGTATGCGTATAAAGCGGATATACAAAAGTGTAGGGATATCATCATAAACAGGAGGCTGCACAGGTGCACCTGTGAGGAGTCGGCAAACAGTCCTGTGTATTCATGGGCAGGTGTGCGTCATTCCGTCATACTTTGCATTCGTTCCTCACATAGCGTGTCAAGTTCGCGCGAGTTTACAGTGGCGTTTCTGTGTTAAAAGATGTAGCGATCTGTCAAGAAATGGATCTTGATAGTGTAACAGGGTTGTATTCAACTCAGACTTCTGCTGTGGACTCTGAAGAAGAGCAAGTGGTCGCTAGTGAGTAGTCGTGTATATATATATAATTAGCTTCAATCATTGTTAGACCCACTTTGAAAGATAATAAAAAAGACATGAACATTAAGAAAGGACATAAAATACGGAAAGAATGGAGATGGATTTATGTTGGTTATCTATTGCTGCAGGTCCATGGGGTCCGATGGCCATTTTGGGTGGAACTGCCTTTTGTCTGGCGGTATTGTTGGTCCTGTTGTTGTACTTGGGACGAAAGTGGCGTTTAAAGAAGCTCCACCAAGCCTCTGCTTCCTCGAAACCCAATTTTTGCCTCCAGTTTCCCGGTTCGGCAACTCATCATCGAGATGGTAATTTCATTTGCTCGTAGCAGAGGATTTTTCGAGCGCGTGGCAGAAGCCTGCGACTTTAAAAAGTTCTCTAGGAACCACAGTTTTTGCCAAACTAATTTTGTATATATTACATATACTCCCGTAGCGGCGCTAAACCCCCCTTTTTCTTTCCACCACACGCACATCCAAATGGATCCGTCAGCAGGTACTTCCACTTGGACTTCATCAAAAGGTCGGTTAATCAAACGCGGAGATAAAATGACAGGTTTAGTCCGGAGCAATGCCGTAACTCAGGATTCAAGTGCGGAGAGCGATAGCGAAGAAACCAAGCATTCCCGGCCCTTATCATTAATAACTTTGCCGCTGGCGCAAAAACTGACACCCAATATCAGCCTCACCGAACTCAATTACGGAAATTCGGGCCCTGGATTTGGACGCAAACAACCATCCGATGTGCCTCTGTCATTGGCCGAGAAAGGCCGCTACAAAACTGTTTTAAACAGGTATAATGATTCACTTAAGTACTCCCAAGTGAAGTTGATGATAGATGTTGCACTGTGGGGGGGAGGCTATAAAAGGGTTATTACTCTCACTGTGAGTTAAAACGGCTGTAAGGACATTTTAAAAATGGTTAAAGTCAAGAAAGACGGGTAAATTTACAGTGATGGTTCCACTGCCAGTGGCTCGTCCTCGGTGAGCGTGGATGGCGAAGAGTTACGGATGTTACGGCGGAGGGACCCACATGGTCGCAAAAGCGACCCGCCTTCTTACCGTGAGACGTCGCAATCGCAATCACATTCCTTGGCCTCGCAATCAACTCTGAGTAGCATGCAATTGCCTACTTTTGGCAACTCCAGCTTGGACCACCGTCTTTTCGAAGAAGAGCAAGAGAGCTACGCCGATTCCCTCGCCGATGTCGAGGTACCCGCTTATTACTTATTGCTAATTATAGATATTCACGTAGTACATATCAAGGCTCCATAGAGCTAAGCCTTGTATTGCGGTTATTTGAGCTAATTTACGCGTTGTCTTTTTTTGTCCTGCCTTAGGCTCCTATAGATGCGCATCTTGAGCTACGTCCTAATGAAAGCACGGTAGATTTGCCAACTTTGGGTTCCTTTTTTTGCAAACACTTGATCCGTAACGAATTGTAAACCCCTTGAAACGTCGACCTAATTTTGTATTCTTTTATCCTTTTTTAAATCTTTTTCTTTGTTATTCCATATCCAGTGGATTTTCTTTTCATATTTTGTTGAGGTCCAGGCACCCTAACTGTTGTGCTGTTTGTTTTCATGTGTTGCTGCTCGTTATTGATCAGGGCACTCTACTCTTGTTCTTACTCGGGGTTTTTATGGGGTTTTACTGTCTAGAGAGCGATGATTGTTTTGCTCGGGGTAACTAACCGTGCATTATTAATCATGGTGCATGTTTATAGGCTTTGTGCATGGTCACCGAACGTGAGACTCCTCGCAGTACTAATTTGCATTCAATGAAGAAACTGAGTCGCAGCATGGCTGCTTTAACGGCTTCTAGCCTCAAGCAAATATGGCATCCTCACACTTCTAAACGCAGGAATGCGTCCACTGAGACTTTGCATGGAATTTCTTCTCGTTCCGTAAATGACTCCATTATTTTTTTTTCCTATTTTTATAGTACAGTTAGTGGACCCTCGAATTGCTTATTGTGTGGGTCCAACGACTTTTCAACCAGCCCCCGTGTTGGTTACACACACGCTAATATAGAGTTTGCTTGGGTAAATACAGGAGAGCGTGCTCGATGTGACGGACGTGTCGAGTGCGTATGGAGATTCCGAGCCCCCGCTTTCGAGCGCGTCGAACGTCAGAGGAGGTGGCGTGTTAGAAGTGGGACTGTTGTACAACATTGCTGCCCGCAAATTGATTGTTCGCATTGGTGAGCTGCGGTGGAACAGCACCGCAGCTTCCTCGGCCCACCAGAACGTACAGATTCGCCTCGTTCTTTTGCCGGACCGCAAACATAAGCAGAAAAGCAAAGTTAAGACGGCTCAAGAGGCACTCAACTTCGAAGAGCATTTCATGTTTGGCCGAGTGACGGCAGATGAAGTGACAAGCTTGGGATTGCGATTCCGGTTGTACGGATGGAGCAAGCTACGACGCGAACGGATGCTGGGCGAGAGCGTGATTGGATTTTCCTCATTGAGCTTGAACACAGAAGAAACAGCAGAGCAAGAAACCCGCTTGTATCTCAATCTGGAAGCCAGGCCCTGTCTTTCTGTAAGTTTGGCTTCTTCCGTTTCTTTGGTTTTCTTTCGGGGTGAACCATATGTGAGGCTTCAGAATCATTACGTCAGAAGAATCATATTTGTATTGTCATTCAGCGGCACAAGTTTTTGACCCCGTTTCAAATCGATAAGTCTGAGTTTAAAAAAATAAGAAAAAGTTGGGAAAGAACTTCGCGGCTCGGTCACGTCGTTTTCGCCTGGATTTTCGCTAGCGTGACGCGGGGGAGGATTACTGGAGTATGGGCTTGAGCTGGGGCCTTAAAGTCGCCAAGAACAAGAGGGTTTTCAGCAAAGAAGATCGAAATCTCCAAAAAGACGAGCCACTAGAGTCCTTGCTAAAGTTTAAAGTTTTGGCCATTGACGCAAGTCGTTATGTTAGTGACGGCAGCACGGGCAAAGCTCGTTTCAAGTTTTTACCTCAGTTCTTCCCCCTTTTTATATTGGCAAAGTAATGAGCTGACCATTCTTCAGCTGCAGTTTAGTACCTCCTTATGCAAATGTGCCTAGAAGTTTTTTTTTCATTTTTTTCTCTCTCTTTCCGCGACTTGGAACGGGAAGTCTGACCTTCTTATTCCTTTCGTTGTGAAATTCGAAATCAATATCCTTCACGCTAGGTCCACCGTCCGCCCCAGCTTGACAGCGAATTCCTTGGATTTATCTTGGCCCCAGCTTTAGTTCTTTAGAACTCTTAGAGAAACATTCCGAAGAGGCAGAAACCCGTACCGATTATTTTGTTTATGCAAGTATGAGTCTTTTCAATGAGCTAATGGGTCATGTCTTATTCTGTGTATGAATGCAGAGAGAAAGCTCGCGTGGTGGATTGAGCAGTTACAGTTTGGGCGGGTTGGGAAGAAGCAGCAGCGGTGATTCCACGCCTCCTTCAGTTGGAATCTTACCTCCACGGGGCGGCGTTCCTGAATTATTGATTGGCTTAGCCTACAATGGTACAACGGGACGCTTATCTATGGAAATCGTCAAGGGATCTTTGCTGCGTTCCCAATGCTCTTCGCGAGCCCCGGACGTGGTGGTGAAAAGTGTGATGTACAGCAGTACGGGCCAGGAGCTGAGTCGCGTGAAGAGTAGCGTGCGGAAGGGCCAAACGGCGCCTACCTTTCAAGAAACATTTATGTTTCCCGTGGCGTTGTTTCAATTGCCGGACGTTACGCTTACATTGAGTACTATTAACAAGCGTGCCTTGAAAAGGCGAGAGCTGCTCGGCTGGCTTTCCTTCGGTCTCCAGAGTTCCAGCGACGATGCGTCCACTCACTGGCAAGAAATGCGCGATGCAAATGGAGAGCAAACCTGTCGATGGCATACCTTGGAGCCACCCATCAACGGTCTCTCAACCTCGGCTTCTTTGGGAGATTAAAAATGTTCCCTGGAAGGCATTTTACGGTGATAGTAAATAAGCACCAAAAAAGATTTTACCCCATGACAAACATTATAGTTCCGATTTATTAATCCTCTTCATCACAGAGTATTTACCAATTTTTCTTAATGATAAGACATACGGAAGTGAACCCAGTTAAACATGGTTTTACTAGCCGGGAATGAATCCTATTACTGGCAAGTGTGCTGGAGAGAACAAACTCGGATTAAACGGGCCCGGTTTCTTGGCTATAGTAATATATATGGCCATAGGACCCCGCCTCCCAAAAATTTTGCCGTCCCCGTTCCTCTCCTTGCCAGTGCGATTCCGGTTGTTAATTTTTTCATCTTTTTAAGCACCGAGGCACTGCACGTGAATTTTTGCTCACGATTCTTTTTTCTTCCTAATTCGAATTCAATCATTATAATCCTCGCGCCTGCTATATCGACTAAAGCTTGACAAGAGCTCGTCACACAAGTTACCGGATTTGGAACGGAATACCTTCTTGGTGGTGATTGGGTACGATGTACTCGTGGTTTATTTATTTTTTCTAAGCTGACCTTTTGCTAACGGTTGTGGTAGGTTTAGGAATGTGATGGAGAGCAAATGCGGGAACTTTCAAGTGATTTGGGCATTGTAAAGGGAGATATTAGCGTTTGTATTTTTGAGCCCTCAAGCCGTTTTCCCATTCTTTGCTATCTTTAGATAATCAATCTGACTAATAAAGTACTTATACGCAATTTTATTCTCTGGCCTTTATTCTCCTCTTGACTGCTTGGTGTGTAAAATCACCATTTCATTCCGTATTATTGTATTGCGCGCTCCCTTAGCTTGTGTCGTCCTCTGGCGACGGCGTTAGTCAGTTGTGTTTCATTGTTTGGGGAAACGTAGTTGCTAAATTCGGTGACGAATATCTCAAAATATCGGTTGCATCCTGCCGATTTGGAAGACTTTATCCCGTGCATTAATTGGCGACACTTGTGAAATATCTGCCGGAACAAAGGTGTGTGTTGAAACTGTGTGTGAAAGTTTTAATCTAACAAACTTGGTTTTGTTATTTGTGTGCTTGTTTCCAAGCCCACCAAGACTTGATATTTGCATTTGGTCATGGTAAGTTTGCTTTACATCGCTATTCCTTAAGTTTTCGCATTCTTAAATTCTTTAACGTTGTCTTATTCTTAGTCAAGCAAGATTTTTGTGGGGCGTTTGCCACTAGCCTGCAAAGCTGACGAGTTGTCGGCCTTCTTCGCCAAACATGGGACCGTGACAAAAGTTGACTTGCTCGACCGCTATGCGTTCATTCATATGGATAATGAAGATGAAGCACGCAACGCTGTTGACGCTATCAATAACTCTGGCGAAGAGTTTAAAGGTGTCCGTCTAGCTGTCGAGGTAATGCATCCACTGCAACATTCGCTCCGAGAACGTCATAATAATACGCTTTGTTACTTAGATTTCAACTGGCCGCAAGTCTTCCAATGGTACTACTGGCGGCGGTGGACCTGATCGTCGAGGAAGAGGTGGTTTCAGCCGAGGCAGGGGCGATGGCGGTGGTATGCGTGGTAGAGGAGACAGTCGAGGGCGTGGTGGTGGTGGTGGCGGCGGCGACAGGCCCAGTTTCCGAGGTGGTCGCGGAGGAAGTAGCCGCGGTGGCGGAAATGACGATTTCCGTGGCGGCCGTGGTATGAGCCGAGGAGGAGGTGGGCGTGGTATGGGAAGCCGGCCTGCTCCGTATGACAGGCCTCCTCGCGATGACGGAGATCGTTTTGGTCGAGGTCCTCCTCCTTCTCGCAATGGCGCGCCGTTCTTCAACGATTTCGGTGGAGATCGCGGTGATGCGCCTTATGGAGGAAATGATAACTTCCCTCCTCGCCGTGGTGGCCTAGGAGGCATGAACATGCTGCCCAGGGAAAGCTTCGGGTAAGCATAACCTCTCTGATTTCCCCAATCTGACCCAGTTGGCTCATGTTTACGTCTTTTGATTAGAATGAACGATTTCCCGGCTAGACCCATGGAACGAAGACCTTACTCTGATCCATCAGAACGCTTCGGAGACAGACGCGGGCCAGGCGGTCCCATGTCTATGGGAGGCATGCCTACTCCATCAGCGCCAATGCCGTCTGCTCCGTACGACAGAAGACAAGGTCCAGGACCTGTTTCTGGTCTTGGTCCCTCACCTGGTGTCGACATGTACAGGAGGCGAACTCCCCCTCCTCCCGTGATTGGCGACGCTTTGTGAGTATAATAGGGATTAGCTGATATTTTGTTACAATTTTTAATTTTTTTTTATTTATTACAATATGAGCAAAGCTCTTAGCCGTTTTTTTATACATGGAAAGATATATGTATACAGCTAGAGATCATTGCCAAAGCTTAAGAAGATTCGGATGAGACGTATTTGTTAACTAATGAATAATTATGTCTAATTGTAGTGGGCGTTTCGACCGTGGCGATAATTACGGTGGAGCTGATCTTTACGGCGGAGGAGCCCGGAGGTAAGTCGATCGTTTTTATGTTGTCCAACCGGTGTTTCAAAGTTTATTTTTTCGTTACGATAGTCTTTCCAGTTCAATTAGCGCTTACGGCCTGTCCATTTGAAGGCCAATTTCCGAGAGTACTTTTTCGCCTACGTGGCGTCATTGTTGCATGCCTGAGGTTCTTAATGTACCTGAAACTTATTCCCGAGGCCATATTAAAGATATTTGTTCTACAAGTTTCCTCGTTACCTTACAGCTAGAACTTGCCACTTGCTCTCTATAGAATGCAGTGGTTATCAGATCTTTTATTACTACTGTCTGTTCCCAAATGCGCAGAATGTACTGACCTCTCTTCCTCGCATTACTCGCATGTAAAAAAAAAATTCTAAGTTGGATTTTATCAGACACCATTAAACTGGAATCAAGTTTCTGTCTACGTGCGAAGGATAAAAGTTCCTTCGTAGTTTTATTTAATCGTACGATTTCTGTTTTTGTAATCTAAAATTCATTCTACGTAGTTTCTGAAAGAATTCAGGGGGGAAACCTCGGGTGGCTTACAAATAGGAACGACTTGCATATCTTATCTTGATCTTACATTCAGTGGCCGATTCATTGAAAACAACCCAAACAAGCCTTTCTGATGTAAAAATTTTAAATTATTACGAAACCGGAGGTTACACCAGTATTTAAGGCTTGCCTTGTTCTTATCTTGAGAACTTCCTAACTGAATAATACCTGGAAGAAAAGAATTTGCTTGGGAAAAAAAGCTTCTGCTGGCATATCACGATTTATCCATATACTTTTTTCTCATGTGCTAATGCTGATTTTGCTCTGGCTGCTCAAATTAATTGGGCGTGGCCCACTTCCTTAGATTCCCTGCGGCTCCTCTTGATCGTGATCCTCTACGACGCTATTAAGTTTCCTTGGATTGATGGAACATTGCTATCCCAATCGAGGTCGTGCAACTTTTCCCAACAAGAGTTCAATGGAAACTTCATTTTCAAAAGAAAAGAAACAAAGAAAAAGTGTGTAAATTGAGAACGATGGAATGCTTTTTTGTCGCGTCTGATACCCTCCAGCTTCGTTCATTAGTTAACATTGATTGATACCTCCTGATTAGCTTTGATTTTTAGTGTACTCTTCTTACTCTTCCCATCGTCCAAATCTCCCCTTCCCTTTCATGTAGGCCTGGCCATAGGACTACTGTTTCGCACCTCCCCATCCAACATTTTATAGGAAAATGGAAGTTTAAAAATAAAAAAAAATGATCGAGTTAGTTAGAAAGGTTCCTTTTTTGAGTTGAAAAGCCAAGACACGATTGTAATCATTGAATCAAGTAAAATCATCCGTTTATTGTCAACTGTAAAAGAGTATTTTCTTTCTTTGACAAACTCGTTTTCATGTACCATTATTGAAGCAAATCATTGAAGGGTTTTTGACACTAATTTCAAAGTAAGACTAACCAGAGTTCCACTTGTTGATGAAATTGCGACTTTTTAGGCCTCCGGTATGAACCGTAGTTCTGCATTTCAATACCTTTCGGTTATTATCAAGTAAATACACGCAGGTCAGGCTCAGCATTACGAGTCCTTGATCCGTCTGACCTCGATTCCAAATTGGCCACTCCCACACTGACTTGTAAGGCCTGCTGGGCCCAAACTCGTGCTGCCTACACGTGAAGGTCTATTTTGCACATGTTAAATGCACACACGGTAAGACGAATGTTCGTAAAAGTTGAGCCTGGGAAACTTTCCAAAAATCTGCATTAATTGATCTGTTTTCATCATTTAAAGCTGTTTCGAAGCCCATTGATTGAAATTTGACACTTGGAGCCGCTTGTATCTGGTTCGCTAGAAGAATGAAGAGGCGCTTTGCGCCACGCCCCTCTCATCTGTCCGACACGGGTTTATTTTTCCTTTAGAAAAAGGAAAAACACCCCTGTTTTTCAGGAATTTGTAAAATTTGTCATTGCCATGCCCAACGTGGCTTGAAGATAGTATGCTTAACCATTCTTTTGGTATAATGTGGTTACGTTCTTAGCATTTTTAAACAGTTTCTCTTGGTTTCCGTTGTGACTTGCGCTCTGTGGAAAAACATGTCCTTATCGTCTTTGCCACGCCTCATTCAGTCCTCTCGATCCCCAAGCTCGCGCTTGCTCGTTTCTGTTCATTGCGAAGCTCCTGGAGGTCAATACTGGGGGAAAGAAGCGGCGAGGGAGAGAAAGAGAGAGGTCGGGGAAAAAGACAGTGACTTGACTGGGGCTGTGCAACCGACAATCTTGTCAATAGGACTGGCACATTTTGCGCGTCGTGTGCACTTTTATTGTTGGCATTGCTACCATTTATACCTACGCAGTCTTTTAAACATCTTTGCCCCGTAAAGGAGGGCCGGTTGTTGTTACACAATCTTCCCGTCCGTTTTTCAACGGCCGTCTCATTAACTCCGGTAAGAACATTCTCGATTCTGAAACGTTAAACAGATTTATACCCATGAACAGATTTTTCATTGTTGTTGGCTGTGTGCGCTCACTGTGTACCTTGTTAATCTTTATCTGTTTCGCAATTTTTGCGGGGAATTACTTGGAACTTTCCTGGGACGAAATTGGCGTCACTTCGCGTCATCTCCCCTCATGGATCAATAATTTGTACTACACTACTCCCTTTCGTACCAAATCTCGCCCAAGTGGGTAAAAAAAAGCAACAAAATGGAACGAATCGATCGAACGCTATTACCTTGGATATTTGAACGTTATTGGCGTGGAAAATTAGTGAATTTTGTAGAATATTGCATTGTAAACCAGATACGTTTTTAAACAAGCAGTTGGAATGAGGTCAAGGGTGTAAAATTAGAACGTTCTGACGTACAAGGGAGCCTTTTTAACGTCAGGAAGGACTTTTCCTACGATTTCGAGGGAAAGGAAGCCTAAACGTGCCGACGGGAAGGATTTTTGGACTTTGAATATTAAGTTTGAATATTTCATTTCTTTTTCCGGGAACTAGAGGGAAATTCTTCTTTTTTTCTGAGAAAGCCTAAGTTCGAGGCTTCAGTTTCGAGATTTTTTATGCAACAAAAACAAGTATACAAAAGTAAACAGAAAATGTCACTGAGCTGGCGAGGCTTTAGAGAAGTTGGCAGCGACAGCTTTTGTTTTGGTATCCGAGAATGGAGTATGGGGTTTAGTGTTTTTGTATGCGACAGATGTTGTTAACCGCCTTAATTCTCTTTTCTGAAGAATGGAATAGCTAATATTCTTTTTGGCTGCATAGATATGGTTGATAAGTCGCCGTCGGTCACTTCCTTGCTTTCGGATGGCGTTGCTGAAGGTGAAGAAAAAGTGATAGCGTCTTCAACTAAGGATCAGCCAATTCTGGATCCCTACCATATCCCGAAAACGCTGTGGCGAAGCGGTAGTATGGACAAATGTTCGCTCAGTGAAGCAAAAAATGAGTCCAAAGTGCTCGTCCTGTACACGGGAGGAACCATCGGCATGATGAGAAATGAAAAAGGAGGTAATTTAAAAGATAGAATTGATTGCAAAAAAAGTTTTATTATTCGTGCATATGTAATTTACACTGTTATTCACAGCGTTGGCCCCAATGGCAAACATGATGGAGCGGAATATCCGGCGCGCCATTCATATGCACGATGAGAAATATGCAATTAAGCGGTTTGGAATGAATGCGCATAAAGCCCCTCTGTGTTTACCGTAATAGTTTTATAATTTGAGCTGGAGATAAGCCAGACTTATCTGAATTTTTTTCAGGAACGTCGGGGCAGAGAGTCGGAGGATTTTATATACTATATATGAGTATGAACCCTTGTTGGACTCCAGTAATATGACAATGGATGATTGGATTATCATTGCTAAGGATATTAGGGTAATTTGTGCTTTCGAATTCAATACAATTTGGTTACAAAGAACTCTCGGTCTCTGTTTCCTCATAGAAATCTTACGAGCATTTTGATGGGTTTGTCGTGTTGCATGGAACGGATACCTTAGCGTACACAGCCTCTGCTTTATCGTTCATGCTGGAGAATATTGGGAAAACTGTCATAATAACGGGATCACAAGTGAAGTTTGAGAAGGGAGTTTTGGAGTAATTTAACTAATTAAGCTTGCTTTAGATACCCATTTTCGAAACGCGCAGTGACGGGAGGGAGAATTTCTTATCAGCCTTGATCATAGCCGGGTCCTATAACATCCCGGAAGTTGGCGTCTTCTTTAATAACAAGCTGTTTCGCGGAAACCGCACCACCAAAGTTAATGCTGCTTCGTTAGCGGCGTTTGACTCGCCCAATTTGAGGCCCTTGGTTAGTGTGGGCATTAATATCCAAGGTACATTCAGTTGTCACCCTGTCAAACGCCTACTAGCAAATGTCTTGTGTTAATAGTCGACTATCGTTCTGTATTCCGACCCTTGTCCATTGCCAAATTCCGCGTGCATTCCACGTTGAACAGGAATGTGGGTCTGTTGCGTCTCTTCCCCAGCATCACCATCCAAACAGTAAGTTTGGTCCTGAATAAGAAAATTCAAGCGGCCGCCAAAAAAGCATCATTCAAGCATTGTGGGTACTAAACAGTTATGTAACAGATCCGTGCGTTCCTTCATCCTCCAATGCAAGGCGTCGTGTTGCAAACGTACGGTGCTGGCAACGTGCCGTCGAATCGGCAAGACTTGCTTGATGAATTGCGAACCGCAACCCAGGCAGGTGTTATTATTGTCAACATTACGCAATGCCCATATGGTTCCGTTTCATCGATTTACGAAACTGGCGTGGTAATTGACAGAAGCGTGTCTGGTTCAGTGTTCTGGATTTTTTTTTTATCCGATCATTTGGTCGATTCTGATCAGTGTTTCACCATACAATGGCAGCGATTGGATCGATTTTTTCTGGAAATTTATTGATCACATCAAGCCATCTAGTGGCGACAGTTCAATTTTTATTATTAATGTTATTCGAAGTATATTTTTATGATTATTTTTTTACATCTGATCGGATCGGGATCTTTTGTGATCCGGATTTAGCATTTTTGAAGTTTTGCCGCATTTGATCGGATCGGTCCAAATCGACAGAAGTTGACGGATGATCGAAAATGATCAAAGATCCGGAACACCGGATAGAAGCGTGTGTTTGGTTAAATGACATTCACATATTGTTGTTTTTATTTCATTGTTGCAGACGTTGATAGAGGCGGGAGTTATAGCAGGCTTTGATATGACGCCTGAGGCGGCGTTGACGAAGCTGAGCTATGTTTTATCGAAGAATGAGTGGGATCTGGAAACCAAGCGGCAAATGATGATGACGAACTTGAGGGGTGAATTGACTCTGCAGCACCGTGTTCGCTTGCACGATTTGGATCTGATCGAGGCCGTGGCCCGTACTTTGCACATGTCTTCCACTGAAGAAATGGACCAATTGCGTGATGTACTCTTTCCTGCCATGCTTTGCGCCGCAGCCAAACAAGGCGACGTGAAGAAACTAGAATCGTTACAAAGCTACGTAAGCGCGAGGTTTACAAAATCAGAGTATTTTTGGAGTAAGTCAGTTTTGGTTATCCAGGGAGCGGATTTGTCTGCCGTAGACTACGATCTTCGAACTCCGTTGCATCTGGCGTGTTCCGAAGGAAACGTTGAAGTGGTGGAGTACTTGCTGAAACATGGAGCTTCCGTTCACCTCAGAGATCGCAATAATCATAGTCCGTTAATGGATGCCATTGAGAATGATTTCCACGAAGTTGTAAGAGCTGAAAGTGTCTAAGTTATGCGAAGAGATGTTAAAATTAAATTCATTGTGTAGATCAACCTGCTTGTCCAGTGCGGGGCTCACTTGACGGATTGTTCAGCGAATTTAGGGGAAATTTTGTGTGCAGCTGCAGGGCGCGGGGACGTTCGTAGACTTTCTTCCTATTTCCTAGCAGGAGCTGATTTATCCTTAGGGGATGCTTCAGGGCGAACAGCTTTGCATGCAGTAAGGATTTGAAACATCTTTTGTGGGTTATTTGGTCTAAATCTGATGCTCGTTTAGGCAGTGGAGAACTATCGGTTCACGGTGATAGAATTTCTTGTCAGTAAACATGTGGATTCCTCAGCAGAGGATGCGTATGGACGTACAGCCATGGATTGCGCCAAGTCGCTTGGGCATATGGACGTATATCGCCTTTTGGAAAAAGAAGGTAAATATACATTTTGTCCGATAGAAGTGTTCTATTTCCTAGTTACGTTTTGTAGCACAACATGCCGGTGCGAAGGAATCCAATAGGAAAATGGATCCACGCTTTATGCGTACGTTGGAGTACGTGTTGCGCTCACCGGAATTGCCTGATATGTAATTCCGGTGTTCGACATGACTATGGTTTGGCTTTGTATGAACATGTTTATCCTCTGCAAGTTTACCATGTAGACAGAAAGCAGTTATTACGGCGACGCAGTTAAATACATGACTATTCAGTCGTACATATAATTTATAAAGTCCGGAAGCAAAATTGGTTTAATCGAAAAAATAAAGTTATTGTGTAGGCTGGAAATTTTTTTCAGTCCTAAGAGGAAAACAGATGATGCGTGTCATATATGAGGCTGGTCTTTTGGGTGCCACTCTTAACGTAGTAAGTCGCTGCTAATTGGGGTTAGGAAGATTTAGATTGAAAACTTCCTGACTCGCAACTCCGCGTCCTTACACGGCCTCTTGATTCCTCTGTCTCCTGCTTTTCCTCTGTCTTTCTCCTCAATACGACGCCCTCCTAAGTCATCACTGTAATCTTGGAACGTATACAATTCCGTCTCTATTTCTAAGCGTCCCAGTTTCTTGTGAAGCTTACGAAACTGCTCAACGACGGAAAGTGTCAAGTTATCCATCATACCTGGGGTAAAGCCGGAGCAAGAATTAGTTTATTTCCGAACGTGAGTGTTGGCATTTCGTGTTTGGCCAAACGTACCGGATTTAGCCCATTGACATTGTAGTGCTTGTAACGTACCATCAAGGAAGTCCACTGGTTCCTGAAAGGAAATCGCTCATCTTTGAGAGGTCTTCATTGTGAAATGCCTGATTGACAGGTCCCTTCTTGAGAGGGAAATACGAAACCTTGCTGCAGTAACCACTTATTACGCACAAAATTCAAAGTGGCAGAGTTAGGAAGAAGTGTACCGCAAAAGGATATGGTTTGGATGGTACGCAGCCAGTCGTAGCATAGAATGCAGCATGGTGTCCCGTCCTGGATGTTGAGCTAAGAAGTTTTGGTGAAAAAGCGAACAAACGTACCGTGTACTTGCGACGGAAGTTTTGGTAGTCGTGCCAAACACTAGCAAGAAATCGACCCGCTTAGTGCCATTCCCAGTAGAGAGGATACCGATCTAAGAAAGTTTACTTCCCCCTCGTAGACACGTTTATGAAGTGATTTAGCCATGTAACTGGGGGAAAGGCTAAACTTTGCTCCCTGCATTTATATTCAGCGCACGTTCATTGTCTACATTTTATTTGCTTTGCCTATAGTAATTGAATTTTAAAGTTCTCAGTAGTGTTTGTGATATTCTGATTCCGACGTCAGGTGTCCAAAGAGGAGACCAAAATGTCGTGTCTAGGAGTGGTAGACTCACTTTTTTCCATGGTAGTGGTGGCACCCTTGGTGGTGGGATACTGGCGAGGCACTTGGAATTTATTAGACTTGACGCTTTTCCCTCAAAATTTTGAATTGAGTTGCTGGCTGTCACTAGCAATCGGTTTTACGTTATCTTTTGCTGCAACGGTTTTGCAAAGACCCTTGGAAAGATGGCTTACACCACGACTACCGTGCGGATTGTATTTCCTCTCCTCCCGACTGTATACGGTTATCTCATGTTACGGTAATCATAACCGTTATCTGGATATTTAACGTAACTTGTTTCTTGATTGCAAGGTTGCGTGAATCAGTGGCGGGGTGTTTGGGCAACCTTGGATTATTACACTGGGATGCATTGGCACTCAGCAGCAGCATCGGTAGCAATTGGTGTAGCCGGGCTAGTCGCCCTCCGAGGTTTCAGGAATGTTCTAGCGCCGCCGATGGTTATCGTATTGGACGAGCCTAAGAACTACTTTACGTTTCCTACCATGTTCAGATCCCAGGTGAAGCGTCATGTAAACAGAGTCGAGGCTAATAGCTTAATTTTTGTTAGTGGAAGGACGGAAGACACGTGTTCGTATTAGACTCTTTCTTTACAGTAGCTTTCATAGGCTCATTGGTTGTATTCGTTTGGCGAGGTTCATTTATGCTCTTGGACTTTTGGATGTTCCCCAGTGATCTTCACTGGAATGCATGGGGATGCACAGTTAAGTCACAACTTTGTTCAGTATCTTTGCTTGGTATTGGATTATTCATGGTAAACGTTACGAATTTCTGCAGATACTGGGGTATGCCACGACCATCTTCGTATTTAGTTTGCAAGTGCCGATGGCATCATTGTGTCGACAGATGAAAGGGAAGTGTCGCTTAGTATTTCTCGAAATGTACTACGTGACGGCTTTTACTGGAGCTGTCAACGTTTGGAAAGGATTATGGGGAATTTATGATTTGTATCTGTTGCCAGGTACGTTCCATTAACCATACATTTATCCCAATTAACAACATACAGTAATAAAATTTTACGTACAAACAGATAATAAAATCTTGAGCAGCTTGATTACGCACGGAGCTGGCTTGATCGCGCTGGTAGTTTTATATAACGGACATTCGATTTTAGTAAGAGGCGTTTATTTGGATGGGGAAGAAGAAGGGGCCGATGCTGCTTTCTTTCCCAATCGTTACAGTCGACATTTCTTCGAGGTATACCCTACGGATCCAAGCTTTTCTTGGAAAGTTCGGTTACATTCACAGTTTGTTTCCATTCGCAGGTGTACCAAAGACGAACTTTGAAAAGACGAGTTAGACCAGCCGAAAACGGTCACATGGAGGAAATGCAAACCATGGTTATTCAGTCGGAAGCTGAATTGGTTTCGACGATGCCCATAGAAGCGCAAAAGACTTATCCCGAGAGTTTGCAGCAAGTTTTACCGAACCCGACGTAAAAGTGGAGCAATGATATTGCTGGAAGGAATACGGACTCTAATTACGGAGTCTTGCAGCGCACCCTTAGTTGCCCTCCCAACATCATAAATGGAAATAAAAATACGAAAATTGATTTGAGTGTAAATTTGAAATAATCATGCTAGCCCCTTCAAAGTCATCGTAATACGAACGACTTATCCTTATCCCTAAAAAGGTCAGCATAAAAATTTGCAAATTCGTGACCTCGCCTATCCAGTTTATATTGCAATCACTGCCGTGAATTCGCAAAACAGTGCATTCATCGGATACCCGGAGAAAACTGTACTTGCTCTATTCTTGTACCAATTTTTCAGGTCTCAGGGTTAAAGCGTATGACTATATACACAGTGTACATCTTTCTTTCGCACATGGAAGATTACCGTACTCCCAGTTTTGCAACATGTTTAACTTTAGTCTACTATTGTTGTGCAGCGAATTTTACAAAATTATACGTAGTAGTGTATCGTCCGATTATTGTTTCAATTATAGTCAATAACGAGAGGCACCTTGAAATATTATGGTATTGTAACAATGTAGGCCAGGGGTTCTCAAACTTTTTCGTTCGCGGCGCCCCTCGGAACATATCTCCAGCTCGCGTGGCGCCCCGTAGAACATAGGCCTATATAGTTGCTGCATCTATGAAATTATAGGAATCTTTCGCGGCGCCCCTGCAAGCCTACCGAGGCGCACCAGGGCGCCGCGGCGCACCGTTTGAGAAACCCTGATGTAGGTAAACTGTCCAGGCACGCGGATGTTAGGGCTAATTGAAGAGAATAATGTCAAGGGAGATGTTTTTTTAGTACGAAGAGTATCAAAAGGCCTTAACCGGGTAAATGCGGAAACTTTATTGGTCTGATCCGTACCCGTGGGATTAATTAAAGCCCGATCATTTCGAACCTACTCCTCTCTAAAAGCGAACTGAAACTAAGAAAAGTAGAGTCCGTATTTACTCGAGGTGTGGGCATTTTTGTGCCGTCCAGCTCGGAGTAGAAACGGATCCCACTTTTCCAAAGCTTGGGTTTGTTTCTAAGTCAGGAGGCTACAAAACGGTTTGGAATGAGCAAACTTTAATTTATCCCACGAGTAAGGATTAAACCACTCAGGTTTCCCTACACCTTTTTTTTAACAGTTTTATACAGTAACGATATTATTAACCGCTAGATGGACTTTGTAAATTGACCAATCGCATTGCTTTTCTGTTGTTTAGACCAATCCTGTCATTTGAAGCCTACTACGCTTAGGTATTGTTCTCAATACGATATCCCTTCTAAATTCCCAAATTCTGCTAAGTCAATTAAAGGAGTTGGTGATTCAATTATAAACCTGCTCATTTAATTAACTGTGGAGTTTAGAGGGAATTTCCCTACTAAGCGTAGTTAGAAATGACGGGATTGGTTAAAACGACGTAAGAGCAATGTGATTGGTCAATCTACAATGACCATGTAGCAATCAATAAGTTTGTTACACGTTACATTTTGGAGATACATCAAGCGAGATACAACAAGCGAGGACAGAAACGGAAATAAAGCGTCTGGAAAAAAGGCCATCAGTGATATGTGACAATATTCCATATGAATCCGGCAACGCTGCAGTCAGCTTTGTTTACACTGTTTGTTCATTTGGCGCCATACGACAAGACAGAAGAGCTTTCTTCGTGTTTCAGCAGTTCGTGAGTAGTTTTTGGAGTCTCTTTTGGGCGAAATCATGCAAAAGCATGCTAGATTTGCCCATGCCGAAGGTCATACTGATTTGGCGTTTAGCGAGGACGGACGGTAACTATAACTGGCTTAATTTTCACCGTTCGACAGGACGACGACACATGTTGCTGTCGTTGATTCTATTTGTCTTGATGATCCTAATGATAGTGTACTTCAAGGTATATTTTAACTTGTGGCGTTGATGGAGATGTTCGTATCTGGGATGGGTTTGAAGATGATGACCCAGTTTCGCATCGTGTGGGAGATGAAGCCACAGCCATTGCTGTCAGGGTAACACTATACAATTGCCCAGTTTCCTGTTACAATAAAACTAATTAATATTCTACTGCGGTATAGGGCAACAAGTTTTACGTCGGTAATGACGTGAACGCTGTTCAAGCCTATACCATTCCTGAAGGCAACCCTGATGGTTTAATAACACGCTTTACCGCCACTGTCACGCAAATTCAAGTCAGCAAAAATGGTCAGAAAGTTGTTGCGGGTTCCTGTGATATGACCGTCAAAGTATCCGACTCGAAGAAAAGTAAAGACCTTATCTTAACCGGCCATGAGGCTCCCATCTTAAGTGTTGCCCTGGATCCAAGAGATGAGTTCCTGGTATATTTAAACTTTCTCCTCGAAATAAATATTAAAAGTAGTATTCGCTACACCACTTATTTTTCAGGCTTCTTCGTCTTGTGATGGGAAAGTTCGGATTTTCCAGCTGAGCACAGAACGCTGTATCCAGTCGCTGGGATGGATCCCTAAAAGCAACGATTTTGGCAATTCCGAAGTTCTGTGCCGACTTGCGTGGGAACCAAAGCAAGGCAAGTGGCTCGCTGTTCCCCAAGACAAAGAAATCCATTTGCTGTCCAGAGGGAAATGGGATACTCCTATCTTCACTCTAAAGGATGACCGGATCCTATCAGTAACGCTTTTTTAAGTTAATAATTCGTAAAGTTGTATTATGTATTCGTTTTTAGGCTGTGTCTATTGTCACATGGTCACCTTGCGCCCAGTATCTGGCTACTTCGACGATAGCAGGCGAATTCGCTGTTTTTAACGTCGAGCAGAAGCAATGTATTTATTATTTAAAACAACCCACTACTCACCCTATCTGCGCACTAAGCTGGAACCCTACCAAGAAGGGCGAACTAGGATTTTGTGATACAATGGGGCAACTGGGCTATGTAACAGACACTTTAACCTCACAGCAACAATCCAAGACTAATAGTCGACCAGCATCCCGTGCCCTCGAAGTCGTTGAAGATGCCAAGTCCGATGAAGAGATGGACGAAAGCGAGATTTCCATTACACAAATTAAGAGGCAAACGGGCTTTACAGTCGATGATGAAAAAGGAGACGTTTTTACGGGATTTGGAGACATGGACCTTAGTAAGTTTTGTCATTTTTAATTATTTTTATTTTTTATTTTACATATTCATTGAGAAAAAAGAAAAGGAAAAGCATTTACATGAAATTGTTTTATTATTTTTTTTATTTAGTATATATTTTATGAAAATTATACGTTGTAGTGTAGAGTTTATATTATTCAGTATAAGTTTGTTTCCTTAATCCTAATTCATCCGTTTCTAGATACGTTGGATGCTGCTGCAGATAAAATTGGAAAGGACTTTGATGACGGAGGATCCATCTCGTTGCCAGTCGCTTCAAAGCCGACCGTCCGATTACAAGAACCTTTTATCCCAGGCTCAACTCCAGTGCAACTTCAACATAGATATATGGTAACTTTTCCCTCAATTTGTTCTATTTCCATTACTTTTTTTTTTTTTTTTTTTTTTTTTAAATCCATAGTTATGGAATGGCGTAGGTTTAGTGCGGAGTCATAGCGGAGGAACGGAAGAAGAAGAAGGTTACATAGACGTCGAATTCCACGATACGACTCTGCACCACTCTTTGCATATTCCCAACTTCCTTGGGCACACAGTGGCAGCTCTATCGAACCAAGCATTAGCACTAGCCTGTCCCGCACAAAGTGATTCACCCAGGTACATTGCACACAGCTATAAATGATTTTTTAGTAAATTGGTTTAGTAAATTATTTGTATACTTGAATTTATTATTACAAATTTGTTATGTGTAATTGAATTGATGTTAAATTGTTATGGTAAACCTTTAGTAAATTGGTATGCCTCCATTTTGGCTCGTGGGATGGTCAGAAAGATTGGTCCGTTTCATTACCGGATGGCGAAGAAGTGCAGAGCGTTGCTGTGGGAGATCATTTCATTGCCGTGGCCACAGACAAGCAAAACCTGCGATTATTAACGCTGGGAGGTCTTCAGAGAGGTGTCGTATCGCTTTACGGCCCAGTTGTGTGTATGGCTGCCAATGGAAGCAGACTTCTGGTCGTTTACCATGGTTCCAATGGTAAATTTTCGTATTTTTTACCTCCGTTTGCTTGTAATACTCCTGTTTTAGGGGTAGGAAGTAGCCAATGTTTGCATTACGGAGTACTGGAAGTACCCGTATCGCACATTTTCCCTCGTTGGACCGCAATTTCGCAAATGTTGCCTCTGACACCTAAAGCTGAGTTAACTTGGGCTGGATTCAGCGAAGAGTGCAGTCCTGTAACTTGCGATTCCGTAGGCCAGGTCCGCATTCTTAAGAATTCCGTCTGGCTTCCCTTATTAGACACCAAAACACACGTAAGATGGCGCAAGGAGTGGATTTGAAACCAAACTAATATCGTATACTATATATTTAGACCAAAGGAAAATCGGACAGTTACTTCATTAGTCATGTTAGTGAACTGGAGCAGAGCGTTGCAGCTATTTTATGCAAAGGCGGAAGGTATCCTGCTACACTGCCACGTCCACCCATCGTAACTTTACCGTTCCGCCTACCTTTCTGCGAACTTAGCAATGAAAAGGGCCAACAAGAAGAACAGTTATTCCGATCTTCGTTGTTCGCGAATATTGCGGGGGCAGACCCCTTGGCTCTGGCAACCACAGAGAGGGGCATGAAAGAAGCATTTATGAAGCTTTTCGCCTTAGCCTGCCACACGGACCGTGAATTCCGGGCGGTCGAAGTTGCTCAACTAATGCCCACCACGCAGTTAGTTCAATTGGCTGTCAAATATGCCAGTCGTGCCCGACGAAAGCGTTTAGCGGATAAACTGACGGATTTGGCAGAACGGAAAATGTACCAAGAAGAAGAATTAAGACGCAGTGAAGAAATGGAGACAAACGTACATCCTCCCTATGAACAGAGCCAGGAGAGCCAAAGGTTGGGGTTTTTAAACGTCGCCTCTATTTATCTCTTATTTTTAAATTTATTTTTATTTATATAGGGACATGTTTGCATCACCGGCATCTGAAGACTATGTAGCAGTACTCGACCCCAAAGGTAGGATTTTTGTACTTGTAGTACCGTGAAGTTCAATTAGTTTTTTTTGTCAAAAGATGGCACTGGTGTCATACACTATATCATGCAACAGGTTCTCCGATTAAAAACCCGGTGGTCAAAATGATACTAGTGTATCACATTGTTCAACACGTTCTCCGAAAAACAATGACAAACGGGTGTCATGTACTGCTAGTGGTTTTTACCGGAGAACCTTATTTGGAAATTCGAGTTGAAAATTTATAGTTGGATTGGAAATGAATTGGGATCGGTTAGGTTAACGCATTCTCACCAATTTCGTGGACGAGAATCATTAAAACTTGCAATTTCTTTCACTCCATTTGCTGAACAACTGAAAATTGACACACTAGTATCATTCGCGCTCATCTCAAATCTTAAATAGATCATATATCTAAACCTTCTGACGCAGCGTTTTAAAATATTTTTATTAAGATATTTTTTCAAAATAATTTTTCAATTATATCGTTAAATTTCTTTTACATTTATTTTAAGTTGCAGAATTCTCATGAATTCTGCAACTTAAAAATATCAACTACTTGAACTACACCGTGGTCTTAACATTTGCATCATTATAAAGAGCTTATTGATAGACAACCCTTTATTGGCTACAAAACATCGAGATCCATCAGAAACGCCTAAATCCATCCGACCTTCAACTCAGCCTCGAAAAAATCCCTTTGCCAAAAACACTTCATCCAACCCTGTCCAACCACGTCCACTGTCTCCCTCTCGGGGGACAGTCGTCTTTGATGACGTCAGCAAATTAAGTACTTCAGGTTCCCAAAAAGAAAAGGCCGCAGAAGTCATCATCCGGAATAGCAGCATCAAGCGGAAAGCCAAGCAGACCACGCTTTTCGCCAAGAAATCGGCTCCTAGTACCAAATTGGACGACAAGAAGGAAAACGAAGAAGGTCCCGAGTCCATCAGCGAGACAAGTGCAACGCCAGTACCGTCAGGGCTGAGTAGCGGTAAAACGGGAGTAATGCTGTGGCTAGAACTGCACAAAGACGAATTGCAGCAAGAATTCCCAGACGCCGATGACGCACAACTCACCAAAACAGCCATGCAACGTTTCAAATCACTGCCGGATTCCGAGAAACAGGTTAAAACTCAATTTTGTCTCCCGTTTTAGCTCTGTATTTATGAAAAGGTACGTAATACTGGTCCCTGTGTTCTATTTTCTAGAGCTATACGACTAAGCGTAAAGCAGACGACTCGCTTGACGGAGAACCCGAACCCAAATCTGCCTCCGCCAAACTGTCTTCCTTCTCCTTTCAAATCTAAACGTTTAGTTGCTCTACGGACCATCCGCCTTCGCCATCTAAGGTAACTTGAATGTCATGGAACTGCTTGAGTGATTCTCGGTGCCCCACGCTTAACAACGTAATTCCCAATTGCTTGGCCAGGCTGTACACCACAATTTCCATGTCCAGTGACAAGGCCGACGTGGCTTCGTCCAGGCAGGCCAATAAGGGGTGATGGTAGAACAAGCGGACAAAGCAGAGGCGTTGCATCTCACCGGGCGAAAGGACATCAGGCCTGTATACCAAGCTCTTTTGTAAATATGTACGTTACTTAGTTGCCATTTTACCAATTCCAATCAACTGGTTCATCCAAACCGCCAGTGCGGTCCAGCAGTTCGCTCATTTTGACCTGATGCAGATAGTTTAATATCATATCTGTTTCTGCCACGTGACTAGCGTGTTTATCCACCCGTAGAGGGTACACGATCTTGTTGAAAAACACTCATTAGAATACATTTTGAAAGGAGGTTTGAAGTAAAGGAAGTTTTACTTGCTCTCGTAAAGTGCCGTCTGTGAAATACGGCTTTTGTGGGAGGAAAAAAATTCCGTTGGGTCCAGGGGGAAAGGAACAGGTTAGGGATCCTGTTTGAAGTGGCCATAAGCCTCGTAGGACACGAAGTAGGCTACTTTTGCCTGCCGAACTGCTTCCTACGAGTAATACGCTTTTGCCCTCAGACAGTTTCAAATCCAAATCGCGAACGAGTTCTTTGTTCCGGTAAGGAGGGGTAAAAGATACGTTGTGGAATTCAGCGGTAAAGTTCTTGACGTTTAACGGATCTGTTGTTCGATCGGAACTGGAAAATGAAGTCGCAAAATGACGTAATTTATAATTATTAAGTTGTTTTTTAAAATTTTAAACTGTTACCGTTTTTGCACTTGAGAGGCTATTCGCCAATCTTCCGCTAATTGCTGCAGTCTTTCGAGCAATTCTGACACACGATACGTCAAACCGGCTACTTCTGAAGCCTTACTAGAAATGTCGACTAAGCTGCTGAAACATGAAATGAGATAAATGCAGACAAACGCGTTCTAACGAACACAGTCGTTGAGAAAATGTTAAACGTTAGTTAAACTTTGTGTAAGACTTACGACACTGATTAAAGCACTTAATTCGGAAGGTGACAAGTCATCATAGCGGCCAGCAAAAACAGGCACCGCAATCGCAATGTAGCTGAGAATGCTTCCCACATAGTCGAAAATGTTTACAGCAATGCCAAGGAAGTATTGGCTACTAATCAAGTTTTTCTGCGTACTAAGAAGTGCTTCCAACCTTGCGTTAGTTTTAGCTGCTTCTATATGGCCTGACGAATGGAACGCCAGCGCTTCGGCCTGAACTCGTATTTGCATGTGTTTAAAACTACACAACAAGTTTATCTTTTCAGGAACAGAATTAAATTGTTAATTCTTTACCGAAAATCGCCTTCTTTACGCTCCTGTTCGAAAGTGTAGCTAGCTATGGGAGACATAAGCATTTTGTTAACAAGAGTGCCCAAGATGAAAAAAGCAAAAATGCTCGTTGGTCCTATCCAGCCACTCCTATGCTTTTTTATATTTCAAAACACGGTTAGATTATTTTCGGTAATAAACTGAAAGTAGTTATACCCGCTGTAGGCTTTATACGTGTAGTAGGATATCGTAAAAGGAGCAATAATGACTGCCGGGGCCAATTCTCCATACCGAGAACACAGTCGTTCGACATCTTGGGTAATTCGCTGATCACTGAATTAGACGTCTCGTTTTATTACCAGGTATCAAACTAAGGATCGTCAATCTTACGGGTTGTCCACCAAGTTGTCGAGGACATTCAGCTGGTAGTAATTGATACCGGAAAAATATAATCGATGGATTGCGCGCGTTAATAGCTGCCTCCAGGTTAGGCTTAAAATATTGCTGACGTAGAGTTTCGTACTTCTGACCTAATCAAACATTGATTAACGAGTTTTAGCAATAAAAAAAAACAGTGGATTACCAGTGCGATAGCTATAATAATCCCTATGCTTGTTAGCAAGGCGCTCATAAAACCGCTTTGGTCTTTATCGCCCAACACTTTGTAGAATTTGGAAGGGATTAGACCAACATTGTATATCACAAATTGTTCTACATCAAGAGAAAACAATTAACGCTATCAATTATCGTAAGGTGATACTAGATTAATGTAATGTTACATACCGAGCAGGCAGAAGATTAGGAGCAGAGAGAAGAGTCCAAAAGGGACGGAAGATACCCCGGGGAAGAGTAACTTGTGTAAACGGTAAAATTGTCGGAAAAATAGTCTGTTAAACCCAACTTCTGCTTTGCCTAATTCTGCACTACGAACTTCTGGCATTCTTCAGGCAGTCAATTATTTAAAAAATATAAAATTACCTAGTCAGTCTTCAAGGCTCCCATTACTAATTACTTTGGGGAGTTGTCTTAAAAACCGGTAGCTGTCGCTGGGGTCTCAAAACAACAACTCGGCATGGCGACAATTTCCAAGCTTTCTAACATTTCGCTTCGGGATTCGGCCCCTCGTTTCACTAACCAGCTTCCACTTAGCGAGTGTGTGAGGTTAAAACTTAATTTCAACAACGAAGCGACTGAATGGACACTGAAAATTGGTTTATCTTACCAGTCATCCATCGAGACGTTTCAAGCAACTCTACGAACAAATCCGTACACGAAACAGAGCGAATTTGCACCTACTAATGTCCCGGTATAAAAGTTCGCTATTTTTAACTAATTTTAATAATAATTAATATTTATATTTTACAGATCTTGGGTCCTTGTTTAATGCCTATTGTTGACTGGACGTGGGCTGAAGGTTTAGGACATACGTACGCATTGACTAAAGATGGGTCATGCGTAGTGTTTTACGATAATGAATCATCGCACCCGTCTCAAAAGTAATACTAAATTTTATGAAAGTTTAACGGTTTAATAAATTCTGTAAATGATATCCAGATGTGTCCAAACTCCATCCATATTCGAAGGGAGTGAAGTTGTCAGTTTGCTCGAAGTTGCGGGCCTTGGATTGGTTATTCTGTGCAAGAGCCCCACAACTTTTCAGTTTTACATCCTCCAAAATGGAAAATTGGTAGAGTATCTCACTTCGCTGCCGAACCTTATGGTAAGCTTTATTACTGATACTTTCTGATCCTGAACCTATAAAAACAAATATTACGTAGGATGAACCCAACCCGGTTATGTGTGTAGTATCACTTAACGATTTAAATGCTGCCATGTGCGCACAGCTAATAGACGCGGACGCTGTTCGTGTCGGTGGTAGCTTACTAGTCATTGGTTCTCATGCAGGGGAAATTTACGGATTTCCCTTAAACCGCCAAGGTAGTCTGCGTGTCTTGTGCGAACTGCATCAGCCATTAGTGGGAGCATTTACCACCAAAGTTCAAAACCTTCGTGAATGCTCTAGTTTACTCTTCGTAGGAGAGGAAGGAAAGCTTTTAATGATTAGCTGGAATGGTTCCAGCATCGTTATCCGAACGGATTTCCTCAATGGTCCCATACTGCAATGTTGTTACGCACACGATTTCCTATTCTGCAACAGTGAAAACACTATAACAAGAGTCAAACTTCAATTCCCACCCAAAGATCCTTCGCGACCCTCAAAATGCATCATCGTAGAACAATATTATCCAGTGAAATATGTACGGACGTTCACTGTGACCCCAGGTTCAGCCAATCCGATTGTTTTTTGTCTAACTGAAGATGCGATAGTATATGCATTTCCGTTTGACCTGCCAGCGAAGGAAAAGGCGCGTCTACATATCAGTATGGATACTGCCTTGGGTCATTTGGAACGAATTGGGCAAGAAATGAAACACGTTTCAGAGCAAAAAGTAAATATTGATGAAAAGTTAAAACAGTCATCGTTAGCGTTACGGATGTTAAATCGTCGCGATTTGGAGACGTTGATAACCATTGATATGAGAACTTACTCAGTTGCCCAAGACGTCGATGAAGAATTCGTGCTTCTTGACCTGGAAAACAAGAGCAAAGATAGTTTCCTGCCCGGCTATTGGTCGTTGTGCGTCAGCATGGGCTCAGAGGTGGTAAACTGCCTATGTGAACCTTTGGTTAACATTTGGAAACCAGGAGAAGTTATGCACGTGAATCGACGAGTCAAAAGAGTGTGGGAAAGCTGGGAGGATGTGTCGTTTCATTTGAGCTTGAATTTCACCGTAGACGATGCCCTTATTCCTATACCTGTGTGCTCTACGACCCTAACGCTTATGAATTTCCTAGAACCCGCTTCTAGCCACTTGGGACGGAGTGCAGCGGAAGGGCAGTCCTTTGAGGACTTTCTTTTAGACGTGGCAAAAAGGGAACCTGTCTGTTGCTTATACCAAGCAGAATTAGACAGTCTAGGTGACAGTGGCCCTCCTAGAACCGTAGTTATGAGCACGATAAGCGCGTTGAGTGTACCTGAATTTGCGCAGCATTTGCTAGAAGGAAGTTTTCATCGGGGTTTCGAACATCTCCAACTGGAACAACCTGGCAATACGATTCACTTACCTTTGGCTGTTGGCGACCATAGACTCGATCTCTATGTGGGGAAAAACGAAGAGAAGCAAATGTACCTTTTACGAGTTTCCTGTCAGAACAAAACAGTTTTAAAAAGGACGTTGACAGCGCTTATAGAGAAGATCCAGCATTTAACAGCGCCTGAAGTGACTGAAATAACGTTAGATGCTAAAATTATGGCAGATGTTCAGGTAACCGTAAAAATAACGAACAACCGAATTGAATTTTAAAGATTTTGAATCTAGAGGCTGAAGCGAAGATTTGATTTTGTTATGGCGTTACCAAACGTGGAAGCATCGCATATAGCGCCTATTATAGAAGATTTAAACGAATTTTTTATTGATAATTTTCCTTTGCGTTAATTCCGGTGCCAAATAATTTTTTAGGTCAAGATTAGGTTGTGTAAGTTTTGAAATTGAGCCAGACAAGCGCGTTTTGTGATAACCAATCAGGAGAAAGGAAGGCGTGGCTTTTTATGGCGTAGTAAACAAAGATCAAATCACCATCAAGGCTGAACGAGGAAGGTATTTTGTGTGTCTTGGTAACAAAGGTTATCTGCGTAAAACGGAGCAGTCGCGGCCTAGTTTTGCATGATTCAAGACTACCCTAACCTAAGCTAAGGATGCCAGTGTGAGCAGTGATCAGTTGTGTAGATTAAAAGAGGTTATTACCCAGTCATGCCTGTGCAGTACATGCTCAGTAAAATGGTTGAGAACTATCAGAACAGAGCAATGCACTTTGCCTTTTCTTTTAAAACAATCTTGTATAAAGTACTAGCCATTTTACTAGTATCATCCGTCATTCTCTGGCTTTCCGTGTTTTTATATGTCTCCTTTTACTACTCTTACATGCCTGCAGTATCCCATGTTAAACCAGTGCATTTGCAATTTAAGTAAGTACTTTAGTTCTCTCGAAACCTTATACTTAAAGCTCTTAAAGATCTTATGCCTCAGATGTCACAGCTGCCATTGTTTGTTTTCCTAAATAGTCCTTGTCACGAAGAAGCGGGGGTGTGCAGTTACCCCTCTGCAAATGTATCTCTTACCAGAAGAAAACATATCCTGATGCCTGGACAGCCCTACAGACTCTCTATAGACCTGGATTTGCCCGAGTCACTGGCTAACCAGAAGTTGGGCATGTTTATGGTCCAGATGCGTCTGGCAGACCATCATGGGAACGTCGTAGCTCAGTCAAGACGGTCCGGCATTCTCCATTACAAGTCCTTCCTCCTACAGCTGATGCACACCGTGTTCTATTCACCGTTACTCTTGGCTGGACCAATGGAAGAGAAGCAGACGGTCAGCGTGACGCTATTTTCGAAGTTCGAAGAAGATCCGGTAAGGAAATCAAATCAAGTTTTGGGGGCGGTACAAGGTCCATACTGTGCCAAAAGCCACGATTCGCAAATGACTCAATGAACCTGACGCTTGAATATATAGAACGACAGGTGCAAAATAAGCACGTGGGTTATTTTTCAATGCCATGCACCTTGGATAAGCCTTTGGGCTTTGAACCCTAATTTCCTCTTGATAAGCCTGCGATTAATGCGTGGCTCTTGAATAACATATTTTGCCAACTTGTCTGATAGGAGACGTCATTGACAATTCTCATAAACAGCTTCTCCCAGTCAGAATATTATGACTTTCTTTCATTTTTTTTTATATCTCTAGGGTCACCCAGTGACGTCCGTGCACGTCATTGTGGAAAGCAGATGGGTTGAGATTTATGCAGCCAATTTACGAATCGATGCGGATTTTACCGGGTTGCGGTACGTCATGTTCAGCTGGCCCATACTGTCCGCTGTTGTAGGCATAGGATCTAACATCTTGTTTCTGTCCATCATCATCTTCTATTCCTGGTATCGCTTGTTCTCACCGCATCCGGTGGTCGTCAGAGTTGCGTCAGTTGTGCCTTCTACGAAAATCCTTGGTAAACATTTGTGTGGGAATCACCTCGTTTGCATTGTTATGATTTTTTAATCTTGTTTTTCAGACACGGAAGAAAAGGCGGGCCTAAAGCGCTCAGTGAGCGCTGTGCAATTATCGACTCCTAGTACCCCTCCCACACCACGGTCTTTGGAAGAACGCCGGGCTGAAGCCAAGGCGAGATTGGAAAAAGAACGACAGAGAAAGTTGTCGTCCGTGCTAATGCCTCCCCCTTTGCGTGAAGATGTGCCTCGAAGAAGTCTTTCAGTAATAATATTGTCTAATAATGATAATAATATAAATAATAATAATAATAAATGAAGATAGTAATATTTTCAAATAATAGATAATGCAAATAACCGTATGTTTCATCATTACCCTCGTGTTTTTTTTTTAACCAGGTGGGATCCTTGTCTCGAATCGAGGAAATCACCCCTCCTGGCTCCGTTCTGTCGGTGTTTGAAAGCCAGGAGTTCGACTCAAACCTTAAGGATAATTTGGAAGAAGGTTTGAATTTTCGCACTCCCTTTTATTTAGAAATCAATAAACTAATTATGGTCTGTATGATTGGTATATAGAAGATGCTGGGGTAGTACTGGGGTTTACGCGAGGGCCTGATCCGGGCGAAGTTGCTGAGGAACTCGGCATGGAACTTCGGCAGCGCACAGCCCATACGGGTCATACGACCACAGATCATACGGGTGCTGGTGATCCAGCGTAAGATAATTGCGTGGATTTTGTTCAGAGTTAAACTTGTCTTTCCAGCCAAATTATCTGTTTGTCTTTGCGCTACTATCCAATGTAGCTAGTCACAATGCCGGGTAATTTTTCGCTGCGAGGCAGAAAGGTTTACGTAAGCTCAAGTAACGTTTAGAACGAACTGCCTATTTAACTGCAGACAAAAAAAGAAAAGAAAAACAGTGACAAACATTTGATATAAGCGAGATTTATTTACGATGCACAACATTGGCTGCATTTACCTTTAAACGGAACTTCAACAAGAGCGTTAATTATAGTCTCTTACTCTGTACTTATTCAGTTCGGGAAATTCTTGATAAAATGAGGAATTCTGGCACGTAAAAAAATATTCTGGACTTTTGAATACTGCAATGATAAAAAGAGTCCAAAAAACCAGCGTTCTCTTTTTGCGCTAGCTAGCTTAAGTTTTTTTTGTGGCTCTTACGTGGCTTTTTCTTCACCTTAGCGAACTCTTCGTCGCTAAGAATGATCAAAGAACCAGCTGTGGTTAACACTTTGCCGTGAACAGCAATTAAATGGCGTTTGTACGAGTTTCTCGCACGATAGCGTGTGTTGCAATCAGAGCACAAGTAAGGTGCTTCTCCCGTATGCCTTCTTCTGTGTTCTTTGTAGTGGGATGGATGACGAAACTGTTTGCTGCAATCGGGGCAGGTGAAGCGAGTTTGATTGGAATGGATAAGCAAGTGGTAGTTGAGCGAGTGCTGTCGAGTGAAACTAGCTCCACATTCGCCACAAATGTACGATTTGACACCTATGCAAGGAACATATGTTAGTGCGGATAAGATAAGTAATCTGGGGGAAAACATTGAACTGTGTTACCTTCTCGGGCATGCTTTTGTCTATGTTCCTCATAGTGGCAGGCATTGAAAAATCTTTTATTGCAATCAGGGCAAGTAAAGCTGGTTTGCTTGCGGTGGATTAACGTTGGGTCATTTGGTAAAGTAAGCGTATCTCCGCTGCTGAAAGGTAGTTTCTGGAGCTGCTCTGGTTTCGATGCTGCCCGGTTTGATCTATTGTCCTGGATCACCGGTAGTTCAGAAGAACGCATTAGAAGGAATTCCGCTGGGTTGTATTCGACCTCGATTTCGCATCCTACGATTGGTACCGACTGTTCTAAAGCTATGGACTTATTCTTAGGATGTACTGCCTTTACTGTATGTATTAACTCGTCTTGCATGAAGTTGTCCAGTACGAAATTTCTGCAACGAATCTTGTAAGATACGTCATTCCGGGCGGACCCGAAAAGTACGGTCCAATCGTCAAGGCTTATAGGGGCTACGAGGTCAGGTTCTTTGGAGGGAGATTTATACGGGTCGCAATAGTCGTGGTCGAGGATACGTGGAACTTTCGAACGTTTCGGTTTTTGAACCGACTTTGCAGCGAAGAATTGTTTACCAGTAGCTTTGCTTAGCTCTTGGAGATGATCTTTCAAGTGTTTCTTAATTTCTTGCTCAGCGCGTTTTTCAGAACCGAAGGACTTGAAGGTGCGCTCGCAATGCTCAGCAAAATGGCAAGTAAAGGAGAAATTACGTTTGATTTCATCAAAATCTTTGGTGGCGAAGTGTTGTACCAGCTGCGAAGCCGAGAAACGCTGCAGGCGTTGCATAGCAAGTTCTCTACAAGGACCAGTTTCCAACTGAGTTTTAAGAAAATTGGGTTCTTTAGAGCCAGTCTTATTTGATTGGATTGTTTTATGTCTCAGTGTAACGGAAGCGACTTCGGCGAGAATTCGAAGCATTCCTCCATCAGGCTCGAAATTTAAATGCGATTCTCTTCCATCAGGGAGAGCGGTACTAGCGAAGTCGGTTTTGTACGTCATATTATTGATTTCCATGTTTACTTAAATGGGGAAACCAGATAATTGTGTCAAGGTCTACGGTGCTTCAAATCTGGCGCCAAAAGGTGCATTCCAATTAGTCCATTGATCGACATCTTAAGTTCTCTATTCGTTTGTTTAACCATAGGTTAGAAACCCACCATACCATTTACCCGAAAATTAACCTCGTTATAGTGAGCAGGAAACACAATTTCGGAATTTAAACGATATATAAACGACAATGAGCTAAAACAACGCAGGCGTCTGCTGGATAATATCGATTGTCAACTGTTGATTACGCGATTCGATTGGCATTTAAACCGATTACTATTCTACAACGTGGTGTAAACATCTTCCGTACGCGTGGATTGATTTTACTTGAAAACTGATTACCTAGTGCATTAAAGTAGACCTTTTTAGCATTTACGAAACCAGATAAGTTCATTTTTGAGGCAAACGTATTAGTAACCTGACAAGTTCGCGTAAACTTGGTATTAGCGGTGTTGAAACAAGCCCCACGTGGTGTCAGCCGGATTGGATTCAAAATGGCGACTTTCCATGGGCATGGAGAGCCACGAGGCTTCTCTGCTGACGGGCAATTATTCGCTTACTGTAGTTCTGATGGACGATTAAAGATATGGGAAGTCTCGACTGGTGTAGCTAAACAGGAATACATCCCAAGCTCACACTTATCAGCGACATGTACGTGTTTGAGTTGGGCCCCTGGTCCTCAGCCAACACACCGAGGCGCAAAAGAGGTGCGTGACAAACATTTAAAAATATAATAGTTTAACGCTATTAATTGCCCATTTTAGGCAGTGGTAAAGAAGAAGAAAAAGCGCAAATCCGCAGGTTTGAACACCTCTGAAGTAGACAAGACGGGCGAAAACTCCCTTAGCAATGACATCATTGCAATGGGTACAACTGCCGGTACTGTACTTATGTACAGTGTGACTAAGGCAGGTCTTGTTAGCCAGCTAACAGGGGGACACAACGACCGAATCAATGGACTCTGTTGGAGTCAAGACGGTTTGCGATTGTTCACCTGCTCGGAGGATAAACAAATAGTACAGTGGGATGTTCTCCAAGGAACAATCATTAGGTAAAGTATAATGTAATGTATAGTAGTATAGTAATGTATAGCATAGTAAAGTGTAATCTAAATCAATTTTAAAGGTCGTTTTTACAAGTATAATGTAAATGAATTGGTTTTTCACAGTAAATGGAAAGTTGACAAGGGAGCTGTGTACTCCGTTCTATTGTTGCCCGATGGAAACACGTTGGTTGCAGGTGGTAGATCTATCCAATGTTGGGACGTGTCAAAACGTAAAATAGTCAACAGTTTTGTTGGACATGCTTCGGAGGTTTGGGGCTTGTTTGCGGTTCCTAAACACAGTCAAGAGAACGCTACATATTTCTTGAGTTCTGCAGTAGGAGACAGATCCATTAGCGCATGGTAAAACTTACACCGAAAATTCAAGTTTACTTGGGACGTTTGTTATAAGCTTCTGTTCATAGGCGACCCGAAGGTGTACAGAATAGCAATGCCGTTGCTGCCTTTGCGTTGCAAGACGAGCCGACTTTTGCCGACCTGGCAATTTCCGCTTCTGATGATGCTCCCCTCGTCTTAGCTGCTGTCACCCAAACTGGTCTGCTCCACATTTTCGAGTACCAGCTGAACGGGAAAAGCAGGAAACCCCTGGAACCCAAAATCACAATCCAAATCGCATCAGAGAATGTTGATAGTAAAAGCAAATCAGCCGCCAAACTTTTGCCCATGTTAGCAGCCAAACCAGGGCAAGATGGCCACGTAACGATGGTGTATGGATCCTTGGTACGGCCCAGTTTCGAACGCTTGGATTATCGCACGTGTGATACCATCACGAGCTTGCTAAGAAGAGAACAAACCTTTTCTCACCAGCAAGTTTCACAAGCCATTGCAATGAAGGTATAACTTACTCTGTCCGTAGTTCTTGGTTCTTATTTTATTTTCATTTTTTTTTTAATTGCAGACAAGGCAACCAGAAATTAATTCAGACGTGAAAGTATTAGCGCCTGGATTGGTTACACCTGGAAACGCAGGAGCTGCCTCTGACACCCGCAAACGGCGATTAAATGCATCCGGCAAGAAAGCTCAGGATGAACTTCCCATGGAACTTCGGTTAGCAGATTTGACCATTGGCAAAGCAGGAGATGCTACCGTACCACCCGAATCGGGGAACCTGACGCACCTTCTGATGCAAGTAAGTTGTCGTTATTTTGTTATTATTTGAAGTCATTCGTATTGTCCTCTATTTTTCTTAAAATTTTATTAATTCATTTTCGTACATACAGGGTTTACATAGCAAGGATATGCGAATTGTCCAAAGCGTACTGCAAAGAACAGAGAGTTCTGTTATTCAGGGCACGGTTCGACGCCTACCCGTGCAACAAGTTTTACCCTTGCTGGTTGAATTAACCAAGCTAATGCAAGGACGGACAACTACGTACGATAAAACAAGGCTTCTCAATTACTTTAAAAAAATTAATTTTGTAATTCTGTAGGGCACATTCTTATGCATTATGGTTGAGAACACTGCTACACAGGCATTGTGCTTTTTTGTCAACTTGCCCTGATGTCCAAGATATATTAACACCGCTCATGTCCCTCATGTCAGCACGCACTGCTCTTATGCCGAGACTGGGGCAATTGCAAGGCAGACTAGACCTGTTATTGGGACAATTCGAGCGCCGGGATGGAAAATCGGAAGAGCAAGACGTACCCCAAGAAGCTTTGCTCGTTTACCAAGAAGGTCCGTTGACAGTTCTTTTATTCATAAACGAAACATTTGTTTTTCATTGTATTGTTTCTTTCATTCTATTTGTATTTTTCTTTGTATTTGTAAAAATTTTCTTTCATTGTATTTATTTGTTTTTCATTGGATTGTGTTGTACAGAGCCTTCAGACGTGGAAAGTGATGGAGTTGAAGATGCGCTGCGTAACTCGACATCAGAATCTGAAGATCAGTGGGATGAAATGTCTGATTTGGAGGTGGAGCCTATTGATGTAGATGAGGATTCCAGTGACGAAGACGAGGTGGTTCTTAATGGTAATTCTTCCGAAGATTCCGAAGAGGGTCGCATGAGCGTTGAAGAAGTGGATGAAAATGGAGTTGAAATTAGTGACGACGAAGAAGAAGATATAAAGAAACTACAAGTTAAAAGTGCCAAGGTTGCTAGCCAACCACGGCCTTCGAAACCGGCCAGGAAGAGCGTCGCAAAAGATGGTAGCAAAAGATGAATAATTTTGTACTAGGTAAAGAGCTGGTACTGGCTCTTTCTGTTCTAAAAGATAAAGCTGACCGTGCTCGCTTGAAATTGTTTGTTGTTTTTTGCATTTTTATTTGCCATTCAAACGTCTTTGCTGTAAAGCGTCAAAGTAGGGGTTATAAAGGAGTTTGCACCATGATTTAAGATTTTCCCAACTTGAAACGACAGGAACAATTAACATTTCAGACCTTGCAATCAAACCACTATCACAACTTATCATTCCCGTAATTTTTTCGAAAAACCCTTGGCCGAATACGTTAAAACAACCTTCACCCTTGTGACCCAGCGCAAACTAACGTTTAAATACTTTTGTATTTTTTTTTAATTGTGAGAAAATTCTTCTGAACCGTCAGTCCATTATAAACATTATTTTTTTCGTTTTAAATATGCGCGAAGTCTACTTGCACGTACAACTGTCTCACCCCGATAGCGTTAAATATGGAATGTGTACTACTAATGACGTATTTCGCGTCAGCGTGGGGAGCAACCTCGATTTTAATTGCGCCCACGAACACGTCACTGCACAGAGTCCAGAAATGGGGGTCTTGCACACTATATACACCATCTAGCTGTGCTACGCGGGTGTAAGCACCTGGCAGCAAGGAATCCAACTCTTTAGGCTGTCGCTGCATGAGGACTTGCAACGAATCTTTGAGGAGCGCCAAGACGCTCACTGCGATCAACACCGCGATGAACATGGAGCAGATGGGATCTGCGATCATCCAGCCGAACAAATGCATTAGAATGGCAGAGATGATGACGCCTACGCTACCCAGCGCGTCGGCCAAGATATGAAGGAAAACTCCATCGAGGATTTTGGAATTACTGGCTTTCAAATCTTCCGAGCCGTGGGAATGCGAGTGGCCGTGGGAATTGTCATGGCTATGACCATGGGCGTTGTGGTCGTGGCTATGCCCATGTGACTGCGACTGCGATACTGCTCCTCCATGGGAGTGTCCATGGGACCCGCCTCCGCCGTGCGAGTGTCCATGGTGGAACGCAAAAATGCCGATCAAATTAACAAGGAAGCCCAGTACGGAAATGAGAAACAGGCGTTCGTGTTTTACTTCAGGGGGCTCGATGGCTCTTTCAACAGCCTCGGAGAAGATGAAGAAGGAGATGAAGAGCAAGAAAAGACCGTTGACGAAGCCGGCCAAAACTTCGGCTCGGACGTAACCGTACGAATAATGTTCGTTGGCTTTCCATTTGGTAATGATTGACGCAGCTAAGCCAGCGAGAAGGCCTGTGCAGTCAAAGAACATGTGGAAGGAATCCGAGATAAGGCCCAGGCTGTTGGTCCAAATGCCATAGAAAAGCTCAACAAAGGCAAATGAAAAGTTAAGTATTAAGAAAAGCAGGAGGTTCCTTGAGCTTTTGTCGGAAAGGATGAGTCGGAGCCATCCTCCCACAGTTTCTGTGATTCGCTGGAACTGGCCGATTGATCTGGCGGAATCTTTTTGGTTTAAAAGGGGTAATGTATCAGGCCAGGATCCCAAACCGATGACCACCTCTCCGGGATTCCTTGAACGCTCCAGTTTGGAAATCTAGTACACATAAGTCACATAACATTAATATTTAGAATTTTATAATTTATAAAAGAAAACCAAACCTTTTTGCTGCGTGGAACTGGAGTGTAAACCGAGTTATAAAAGTAAATCTAGTTGTGATCCGCCGGGCCAAACCTTGCGATCCACGTCATTGCCATGCGGATGATTGTAAACTATGGTATGCCAGGTGAGAAAAACAAATGCATAAAGAAAGAGTTGATAAAGAATTTGAATAGTTTTAATATTAAAAAAATCCTTACATAAATTCTGAATAGATAATTAGCCCATATGTATTTGTCGATTTTGGTGTCTATCTGGCAACCCAGCTTCACTTCCCTTTTGCATCGGTTGTGTTGCAAGTAGCCATCATCATGGTAAGTTTACAAAAGTTTTTGTGTTTTGCTAAGTTTGTGTGACTATCTTTGTACTTCAGTAGAACTTTAATTGCTTATTACTAAGACCCAGTTTAATTATGATCAGTTTTGGTTTTCTTGGATTGGATTGTAATGCTTTGTTTACGAAAGCGTTACAAGCCATGCCCATGTGCTAGCTAAGTCATGTTGAAATTTTCGGGCTTGGGATTTCGCCAGTAGAATATCTACATATTATAATATTCTGTGTTTTTTACTAGGCTCCTAAAAAGGACAGCAAGTCTGCAAAGACTCCCTCAAAATCGGCCCCGGCCAAAAAGAAGGAAGGAGGTGGTGGCAAAGCCAAGAAGAAGAAGTGGTCCAAAGGAAAATCGCGTGATAAGTTGAACAACTTGATCCTTTTTGATGCCGCTACTTATGACAAGCTGCTGAAAGAAGTGCCCGCTTACAAGCTCATCACCCCTGCTGTGGTTTCTGAAAGGCTAAAGATCCGAGGATCCTTGGCTCGCAGGGCTCTTGATGAACTTTGCCAGAAAGGTAAAAAGTTAAGGAGTTTTTGGTCATTAATAACATGCTTTTCTCTTGTAGGTTTGATCAAGCAAGTCGTGAAGCACCGTGCCCAACTTATCTACACAAGAACTACCAAGGGTGATGATGCAGCTCCGGCATAACATGTATTTCCATCATACTGCGTCCTAATACAGGATTCCAAGACCCAAACTTTTTAACCCATGTGTTTTATATGAATCACTTTGAGTAAAATTTCAAAGCTAGGTAACGAATTCAGCGCAGTAGTTGTGCTCTTAGAAGACGTCTTTTATGAAATGCTCACGCAACCCATAGGTTGACGGTGAATACCAACTTCAGTGATACTGGGTGGCATTGTTCGGTTCAAAAACAGGACACAATTTTAGTATTCAAATTAGGATTTTTTGGGGTTACTTTGGCCTAGTGTTACCTAACTTGGACTGGAAACTTCTTTAACATGTAACTAAAATTGCCATTACGCGAAGGGGTTTTTATCATATAATTCAGGCGAAATGAAGTTGGGAAGCTTTCTTCTGAAACGATAATAGTTATAATACGAAGTCCTGTCTTCGTTATTAAGAAACGAAGTTTTGACGTCAACAGGACCTGATTGCATTTGCTGTACCAAATGGCGTATTATCAGCAAATTGCACATTGTTATCTTGTCTTGCGACATGACACCGTTATATTCGAGAAATTTACGGAAATCATAGTTGCGGCACAAAAAATTATTTGTAACGTTGGTAGTACAGGTAGTATAATTTGGGTTGCTTACCTTAAGTCGCTGAGATTTGGTCATTGGTTTAGCAAATGTAGGAGGCACAAGTAACTATAGGTCACGGGGAAAGTGAAGGGGCCCTTGACACGTGCACTAACTGGCTATAGCGCAAAGGAAAAGGCAACAAGAGCGTTTGGCATTCCAGCAGTTATTTTGAAGGTAACAAGACATGTTTATTAACCAAATGAATAGTACTAGAAAATCTTCAATTGTCCGGTTGCGTGTAGGTGCACATGTACTGGAACATCCGATTGACATAATTGAACAATTAGGAAGTGCGATATTCTGGTATAAGGTTAAATCGATGTCATGAGTATACTAATCTTAGAACGTAATCGGGATGCACTTATATAGTCACTTACATTCGTAAAAAGAATTGCTTGTGTTAAATTTTAAAATTCTTGCAAGGACCAATTGTTATGTATTATTCGCGATATTATAATATCTAGACAGAAGAGGCTTCGTGTTAGCAAACCGTACTTCAATAGGCTAAGCTGTAAAAATTACACATTTTGCACCAAAAATTCAGATGAGAAAGTACATGAGCCCAAAAAAAGTAGAATATGTCATTTAAATCTGGTTTATTTTAGTAGAAAAAGGCTGTTAATGCGGAAGAAATAATTAACTCGGAAGAAAAATGGACGGGACATTCATAGCTGTTTTTGGAAGGGATCGCGTGATTCGATGCGTGCCAAAAGCAGGCGAACCTGCGGTCATCTATTTATAGGGAGGCTTTGGAGCTGCTGCCTGGGAGTCTATAAATTCCGGTACTAACCGAAGTACACGTTTGGTCGATCTCCGGCTCGCATAGAAGAAGGTACTCATTTCATATTCTAGATAATTTAGTATCTAACGGACTCTATTTGAATTTTATTCCCGAACAAATCCCTCAACTTTAGAACCTGCATGCCAGTTGATTAGACGGCAAAAAATCGAAGATAAGGAGAATCCCCAACTTACTGCTCTTATCTCAGCAGCCCGTATCAGCCCATAGTAAGTTTCTGTTGCTTCTCGTAATTTGTTTTCCACATTTGAAGCATTATATTTCATCTGTAATAAAGTTAGCCATTTAAAATTTAAAAAAATCATTCTTGTAATTCTTTCTGTATTTTCATAGTTGTTGCCCCTCATGCACTTGTATTTTGTTACTTTCGTAACAGTATTCGTGTTCCTACTGAATTATTACACGTATATAAGCCAGTAAGGCATTTTCTATTCTTCCTAGATTTGGCAACTATTTTATGCATTTGGGCGTTGGACTCTAACTTCGCGCCTAAATATCAACAGCGCCACCAATCCCTCCCATTTTCCGGTTTAACAGAAAATTCTCTTCTTTTCTTTAGCGGTATATAGGCAGGACTGCACGTGGTCTAGGTCCCCTTAACCTTTCCCTGTGAAATCTTCACGTGGGCCTCCCGTATTTGCTAAATGACTGAGCAACAGACTGGAGAATCTCTTACTACTAACCATGTAAGCAAAAAAGCCAGAATTGATACCGCAAATGGCCGTCCGCAGATTTTGTTTGACAGTGCCAAGAAAAGCCAGGTAACTGTAATCGTTGGCGCACAATGGGGCGATGAAGGGAAAGGGAAAGTTGTGGATGCGCTGGCTTGGGAGGCAGATTATGTCGTTCGGTGTCAGGTAATTTATTTATTTAATAACTGCCACTTGCATAGGGAATAATGAATTCCTTTTTTAGGGTGGGAACAATGCAGGACATACCGTTGTATTTGACGGCAAAGAATTTGACTTCCACTTGTTGCCTAGTGGTATTATGAGCGATCATACAACCGCTGTAATAGGTAAGAATAACTAATTTGTCTTGTATGTTACACTCATTTCTCCATTAACTTATGATATTCCTTTTCCTGTAATAGGTAATGGTGTGGTAGTGCATTTACCACAGCTCTTTGACGAAGTGGCCAAGAATGAAGCTAAAGGCCTGAAGAATTGGCAGAGTCGTTTATTAATTTCAAACCGAGCTCATTTAGTTTTCGATTTACATCAGATTGTAGACGGTCTCCAAGAGAAAGAAAAAGGCGGCAAATCCTTAGGTACAACCAAGAAAGGAATTGGACCAACGTACTCCTGCAAAGCCGCCAGGAATGGTATACGTGTCTGCGATTTAATCGGCGATTTCTCCATCTTTGCCGAAAAGTAATGACGGTTTCGCATGTACATATCTTTGTATGTTAATTTTTTCACTGTGATTTAGGTTTAAAGGCTTAGTAGCCGCATACAAGCGTCTGTTCCCCGAGTTAGAAGTGGATGTGGAAGAGGAGCTAAAGCGTTACGAAGGTTTCGTAGAAAAAGTCCGTCCTTTGGTAGTTGATACGGTTTCTGCTTTGCATAAAGCTTTGAAAAACCGGGCAACTGTGTTGGTGGAAGTTGCTAATGCTACCATGTTAGATATCGACTTTGGTAAAGCTTTTGATGTAATGCTGCTGATCCTTACTAATCGGATTTCTTTAGGCACATATCCTTACGTAACGTCGTCCAATTGTAGTGCAGGTGGTGTATGCACCGGATTAGGATTGCCCCCTAGGGCTATCGGAGATGTTTACGGAGTAGTAAAAGCCTATACAACCCGAGTAGGCGATGGCGTGTTCCCCACAGAGCTGACTGATGTACGTAATCCATTTTAGTTGTCCATAGTTCACTGTTACTATGATGAAAAAGCTAATCCTAAGCAAATGATGCGAGGTTTATTCTAATTTGTTCCCTGATAAACTTGGAGAGTTAAAATTCGTGTTGTACTCACGATGCATTTTAACGCATTTTTTGGGTGTCATTAGGGAATCGGCAACCTGTTGCAGACCAGAGGAGGAGAAATTGGTGTAACGACACTTCGGAAACGACGTTGTGGTTGGCTAGATTTGGCTGTTCTAAAACACACGCACATGGTGAACGGTTTCTCTGGGTAAGTAATTTTGCGCAATTTTAGCATTTGCATTCGAGTGAAACTGATGAAAAAAGTTTTTGCGACAATTTGCTGAGTGATTTCTAATTTGTTCCCTGATTCAGTTGCTAGTCTTAGTCTATTTTGCTTTGGAACGAATCCATTGTAAAAATCGTTTGTTTTTTTTTGCCTTTTTGCAGCTTCGCACTGACCAAGTTGGACATTTTGGATGTACTGGATGAAATCAAAGTGGGTGTGGCCTATCGTTTGAAAGGAGAGGTCATTGAATACTACCCTTCAAGCATTGACGAGTTGGGTAAAGTGGAGGTAAATACAAATTGTATATCTGTTTCTTAATGATTCTATTAAACATATTGTTTTTAGGTTGAATATGTGACAATGCCTGGCTGGAAGTCTTGTACGGAACACATACGCAGTTTTTCTGAGTTGCCTGCAGCAGCAAAAGCTTACGTGGACCTGATTGAAAAGAACCTTGCTGTACCAGGTATGTTAAGCACCTTGCGTACACTTTCCGGTTTCAATAAAACTTTTTTGTTATGTTATGCAGTCCGATGGATAGGTGTCGGAAAAGATCGCGGCTCGATGATCCAACTTTTCTAAATTGCGTTTTAACCTAGGTAACCTATTTTTCAACTAGTGACACAATATTATCGTTGGATTACAGGAGCACGGTTTCCGTATTTGGAGTGCGAGTCACACAGTAATTTTCGTATTCTCAGCACGCTTTTACAATTCTTGTTAAGATGTTGGCTGGAAAGCATTTTTAGCCGTCAGTCCAACTTTTGTCAGGTGACAAATTAACATTCAATGCATCGTATGTATCTTACATCTCTCATCGATGCCTGGTTTGATCTTAACTACACAATGCGTTGTTGAGAACAGGAGCAAATTGACCGTTTGCTGTGAGAAAGTCATGAGCTATTTTTTCGTACCATCGCGAACGTCAAGTGAAATTTTCTGTCTTGTGTGTTTTGACTTATACAGTGCAAACCCGGCTTATAGGTTGACAGTCTCTCGGCGAGTTTTATTTTAAATGTTAGCTTTACCAAGTAAGGCGTCACTGACCCTCACATTTATCTCAATAGCATACAGTGTTAGCTAGCTCTAATACTTCACAGGTTGAGCTTGTATACAGAACATCAGGGACTTTAGGTAAGGTGTTTTTCCCTGATTTGTTTTAGTGAATTTAATAATGAGTCAGTAGAGTCTAGCAAACGTTGCACTCGGTCAATGAGGTTTTTCCTTTGCGCTCGGGCTTCTTTTTGGTTCGCATTTAGTTCTAAGCCATCCAAAGTCTCTAGCATCTTCATGAGCTCTTCTGCGGATAATTTGGTTTGCTTGTCAAGTTTGGGCGTGCTTAGGAGTATAAGCTCTGGCGACGAAAATCCCTTAATAATTAATTAAAAAGATTTTAGTTGTCGGTTCTTAGCTAGCACAAGTTTTACCTACTTTCTCTATGTCGTCTACATCTTTGGCGATAGTGTTCAGTCTAGAAGCTATTTCATCGTGAATTTTGTTCAACTTTTGGATGGTTTTAGCAGCTTCGGATTCCTCTTCCTTTTCAGGCCTTTGACCTAATAGAAGTATCTTGGCCTTCTTCGGGACCATCAAGGCTGTCGAGTTCGTCCCATGGGAAGACGGTGCTTGTGACGAAGCTGATTTCACGAGTGGATGTGGGCTGCTCAAGTTACGTCCGTTACAGATCAATCTTTGTGAGTTCACAGGGACTCCCGTAAACTCTTCTACTACATTTTGCAAGTCAGCCAATGTGGCAGTGGATGGAAGTTGGAAATTATGCTTTTCAGAACCTACGAGAAAAAAGTAATCAATAACGGGTCTCCAGGTACTTTCGAAGTGAACAAACCATGTACAAGGTTGACATCATAGTCTTCCATATTTCGCTGCGTTACAGCAAGTTGCTTAAGAAGGTAAGACAGTTATAAATTTTAGTTTGTTTATGCACTATGCAAATAACCTAATCCCTGTCAACTCATGTTTTTGCCCTCTTCCGACACCCGGAGGCGTTTTAGCTGTGACGCCTACAGGTAGGTCTTGTAATACGAATGCTACATCCGCCAGAAGATCAAAAAAAGATTAATCCGCGACCGAAGCCCACAAAACCCGCAGCCAAAATCTCAACCGAAGCTCGATATTTTGAAAATTGAACACACCGGATTATCGACAAACCTAACTTTGAGTAAGTTTTCGCCCTTCTGAAGACCACTATTATAAATATATAATATTAAAAAATAGTATTGAAGAGTAGTATTGAAATAGTATTGAAGAATATTATTATAAATGCATATAATTTTTCACGTGTAGCAGTTTAAGGAGCCGGGGTATTAGACTTTCACAATACTTTAGGGAAATTAATTTGAAAAAAATACTTCCTTATGTTAAGAATAATTTATTGTATTCTAAAAATTAGAGCATATGAAAACAAATTTTAGGTAATAACTCCGGATGTATTCCGAATATTCAATGTCCACCAGCCGAACCGTTGCTAATCCGCCTTATGGAATGCGGTTCCTTTAGCATCAAGCTTTGAAACGTCTGTAAACAAATAAAGCGTGTCCATGTGTTCTTGAATGAGACTATTCACAGATGCGTTATTTGCCGCACGGTGCATCCCCTGGAAGTTAGGCAACAACGTTTGCACCGACACCTTGGTAATACTGTAGCGGTTCGCTAGTCGAACGGGATAACGAAGACATGCTATACTGGACGACCCTAATTAAGATTTGCTGCTGTCACGTACCAATGTATCTTCTGGCTGTGAGTCTGGTGGTTATTGCAACTATTAACCCTTCCAACTGCAGCTGCTGTACGTTAAAACAAGATTAACACATTGGAAGGGTCCCGATGTTCAGCACAGCAGCTTTTGGGTCCGACTTTGTGTGTAATTGTGGAATTTTTTAGCATTGAGTAGAATTTTAACACTTGTTTTCCCAATTTTTTTATTTTCTTTAAAAAATGTATCCCTCTCAAACTTCGTTCTTGCGCTCAGTTGTCCAAATCTTTGGGATTTTTTGTTCCGTGAGTTTTCTTACCTCCAAAAATTGGCTTCTAAAATCACACAAATGAATTCCATTATTGCTTATTTGTTTTTATTGCTTATTTGTTTTTATTGCTTATTTTTAAACAATCCCTTAAAAATCTTCCCAAAATTTCTTTTTTGTTGTTGTACGGGTTGTAATTTTTAAAAATAAAAACGAAAATCTGGGAAATTTTGAGTGATTTTTCAAAAAGTCCGCTCAAAGGGTTATGTCCTCTGCGAAAAGGACGAATCCTATTGGATGATTCGGCCAAAAAGGGGGCGTGGCTCCTTTTCGATCTGGGAAAGCGTTTTCTGGGCTTTTCTCCATAAGGAATAATGCTGTATCAAGGCCTTCAAAAATCGTCAAAAATTGAGAGCCTCGCCCCTTTCCCAGTTCCCAACTCCCCTGATCGGTTTCCTATCCCCGATATTCGAGCTCGTGATGCCGAAGCTTCACAATTTCCAATATGGGTTAGGAACCTTGCTGGGAAGGCAGAGAAAGGGAGCCATTTAATATTTCATTTTTTTGACGAAATAAAATACCTCGACTGGGTTTCGAACTGGGGTCCTTTTGTTCCCCAGTCTTGCATCTTATCCATTCGGTCGTACGCTTATATTGAAAGGGTGGTGAAACTCCTATAAATACAATACATAAAGCAAGCTGTGTACACTATATACAGGTGAAATACAGGTGTTAAAAAATCGTGAAAAATTGAGAGCCTCTCCCCTTTCCCTGTTCCCAACTCCCCTGCTCTGTTTCCTATCCCCGATATTCGAGCTCGTGTTGCCGAAGCTTTACAATTTCGAATATAGGTACAGGAACCTTGCCAGAAAGGTACAGAGAAAGGGAGCAATATCTCTTTTTTTCAACGAAATAAAATGCCTCGACCGGGTTTTGAACCCAGGACATCTCGATCTCCAAGCTTGCGCCATATCCACTTGGTCACATGCTTATGTTTATGGTAAGTTAAAACTTCTATAAGTACAACATAAACTAAGCTGGTATACATTATATGGCCTATGGGTGTACCACCTTTTGCTCGATTTATGAAAAATATGACGGTTCGCCTCAAGGTTTGCCTGTAGCCATAACTTCTACTCTCTAGAAGTTCGCTTATTGTAGTGTATTTCTTTGTATGCATTTCAAAGTGCAACAAAAAATCGTTATAAATCATTCATTCGTTAAAAAGCATTCCAAAGCGTGGAATTTAAAACCTTTAAAAAACAGTTCCCTCTTTTTTCGTTTCGTTCACTTTCGCGTTAATCATAGGGTTAGTGCTCGTTTAGGTCTTGGAGTATACATGAATAGAACCGAGTAAGCGGATCAGAGTGGGCTAATTCGAAATTTTTGAGAATGTCAAAATCGCTATAAATATAATTACAAGGCTTTTGCTTAATTGTTTGCTTTCAATTATTTTTATTAAAAGCTCACACATACAATGCACTTTTACACATCATACAACACACATATGTAAACTTGACTGCTAGCCACGTCCAATTGGTTACGTCTTGAAGCAAAATTAAACAAACTGTGATTATTGTCATAAGTGATGAGATGGGATTGGTATGGGCTGCGAGGCTCGTTGTCATTCCAGGACCAGCTAGACTACGGTGGAGCCTGTTTTGGAGTCGAGTTACTGGAGATGCGAGTCCGAGTCCTGTGAAGAGGCGAGTTCGAGTAGTGTAAAGACGCGAGAGTAGTGGAAAGTCTACATGGAGGATCCGGCTGTTGAAGATCAGACCGAAGTCAAGAGACGTATAGGAACCTTGCAAGTCGGAGACAGACCGAGCTTTCGGAAGAGGTTATAAGTATTACGGCTTGTTGAGGAGCCTGGAGATTGGGACGTTGAGGATCCCGCCATTTTCATGCCAGGTATTAGCTTCGCTACTAAATGCCATTTAATTTAATGACCTGTCTTTAATTGACTGGGGAGTCTAGCGAAGGGTTATAATGTTGAGAACCCTGAATTAAGCGTAGTACACTGCTCTGTAAAAAACAGGATTGGTCCAAACGACGACACGCACTGTCATTGGTCAATTTAAAAAGGCTATCCTGCGATTAATAGTTTGAGTACTGAGTTATGAGTTTATGAGTAATAGTTTGAGCGAGTACTGTACAGTACTGAAACTATTGATCGTCTTATGGAGTTTCGGAATTGACGAATCACAGAGCTAATCCCCTGTTTAGACCAATCCTGACATTTCTTGCCTATTTCTACGCTCAAGTAAGGTTCTCAAACGTTGTTCCTTCTAAAATCCCCAGTTAATTAAAAGAGCAGGCCAGTCAATTAAATGCTGTAAAAAAATGGTAAAAAAGTACAGTTTTTGGATGCATGATGGTCGCCAAGCACTTTCTTTTCTTTGACCTTTCGTTTGTCAGGGAAGAGGGATTAGCTTCGCTATACTAAGGGGCATTTAATTGTGACCTGCTCCTTTAATTAACTGGGGGAGTTTAGGGACAGCGTGTTGAGAACCTTACCTGAGCGTAGAAGTAGGCAAGAAATGTCAGGATTGGTCTAAACAGGGAATAAGCTCTGTGATTCGTCAATTCCGAAACTCCATAAGACGATTAGGCTACGTATATATTAATACATTATATATTAGGCTACGTCTGTATTTCACTCAGTCAAGAAACGCATGCGAAATAAATATCGCACTCTCCCGGCAAGAAGCGCAGCGACGTTGCACTCTCCTGACAAGAAACGCAGCGGTTTGCCTACGTTTTAGGAAGTTCCACTCTCCGGCAGAAACGCATTTGTTAGTCCCTCCTGTTCCATTGTAAATAACTATGGACACTCAAAAATTGAAATCGTTACTCCAAGAATTACACGGTGCGGTTATAAGGAATGAGAAAGAAACGGCGAAGAAAAAACTCAAGGAAATAGAAGACTTGGTGGAACCGAGCAATTTCTCTACGGAAGATCAGAGTATAACCATTGCACTATTTCTTTTTAAGCTGAGCTGAAATTTTCAGAGCGTTCTTTTGCTTTTTGTGTTGTATTTGTTTTTGCAATTCTAGGGTTAGGAATATCGTACCTATTAACAGATGAACGAAGCCTAATCAAGCTGACCCGTTCACTTCCAACCGGCGAACGTGACTTATTAAAAGCAAGGATCCTCCAAATTCTCTTAAAATACTTTAAAATTGAGGGATCTCATAGCTATATCGGACCTTATATTCCCGATGTTGCTGTACGTATTGTAGCCTACAGATTTAAAAACATACATTACATGAGTCGACTTCTTAGAATTTTGCATTCCAATTGGCTCGTACCGAAAAAGTGGCTCAAGTCCAAGCTTTGGCGCTGGAACTCTTAAATGCAGCCATCACAGTATCACATGAGATTCCCTCTGAGGATTGGGTTACTTCTCTACAATTAAAAACTGTCATGGAAAGTTTATTTGTGACCAGCGGAAATTCGGTTAAATCCGGTAATAACTGCTGAGTTTTCTATATTTTTTTCGACTCAAATTTTAATTTTTTCCTTTTACAGTGTTGCAGTGGATATATACTCTGATGGGCACTATCGCCTTCCATTACAATGACTTTGTTACAGATTTCCAATACAGCAATAAGATCGCTGATCATCTCTCCAAAGTGCTGTACCAGCAGGTCATAATGCTATACCATGATGTCATAATGAATCCTTTTTAATGAAATATTTATTTTGAACAGATGGTGGTCACTTTCGATCGCATTCCGGACAAGACTGAGTATCCTGTCGTCCTGGGGTGTTTGCAAGGCCTTACAGCATTAATGCACGTTTTTACGCAAAGCAGAGAAGACAGCGAAGATAACTGTAAGCGAATATTCGAATCCGTTAAAAGACTAGTCTACCATGGGATCAACTTCCCTAAACGTGAAGCTTGCAGAGGTATCTCTTGAAGCCGTACGAAAAATAGTTGAATAACTAATGCTTTTTCGTAGCTGCATTGAAACTGCTCTCTCTTCATTCAATGCAATTCGCTCCTTCACTGCTCTACTCGTATACCACAACTTTTGCACCAGCCTTAAAGAAGTGGTGTAGTAGTAAGAACGAAGACGATAAAAGAGCTGGTCAGGAAGCCTTCAGGAGTGTAATTACGACGTTAGCCTACACCTTGTCGGAAACTAGCGTTGCAAAGGATGAAACCATTAAAATTGATATATGGAAGGTGCTTATAGCAATAATAACCTGACTATACTTGTTATGATTAATTAATTCGGGTAATCTTAAGGCAATGCTTAGGGACGTAGTCGATAAATTGCGCAATTTCGAAGAGGAGGAGGAAACTGCGGTAGAAATACTAGGCAGTCTGGTACCGGTTTTACGTAAGAGAGCCTGTGCGAGAGAAATTCAAGAATTGGTCAATTTTCTGTTGGATAAAGTCCAACGTCTTGTCACAAAGTAATCTTTTTTTTTCATAGAAAAAGTTAATAGTTTGTCAATCCACTAAATGAGCGTTTATCCGAGTAGGAATGAAACGGTTTCAGGACGGGGATACCTGTTGCATGCTTATATCCACACCATTGGCTTGTTGCTGCCATTAAGCGAGATGATCACCACGGATCATTTAAAGCTACTAGAGCAATTATCTGTGCAGCTCATAGAAAAGTACCCTGAAGTGTACGGAAAGAAGAAAAACTTTTTACCTCAAGCGTTAGTCTGTCTCCTATTAGGGCTTCATAAAAAGAACTTTCCACTGGAAACCATCTTGCCTGACATAAGTAAGCGAGAAGCTTCATGTGGGTCTACTTTACGTTTTTCACTATTTTTTTTTTAGTATACCAAGGCCTCGTACGAACCGTATCCCACCCGGTGCTGATGGAGTTAGAGCTAATTAAGGAAAGTCGGGACATGGCAACCTTAAAGGAAATTTCAAAAATCTATTCCTATAAAGACTATTTATCTCTCTGGCATCGCCTGCTCACCTTTTCCAGCACTACTGACTTGGATTTCACGTATCTAACGCTTAACGACGTCGTCTGTTTGCGGAATCAGTTACTGGCCCAAGTTTTGCAAAACAGCTTACAAATCTTGGAAACGTTAAATCTCAGCACCAGGAAAGAAGAATCGGAAGGTGATGCTCAAACTTCAGCCGATCCGCTTTTTGGCTACAAAGCAGACAAACCGAAAGATCATGCGATTCTGGTCAACCTCGTGGATTTCCTCACTGAACTCCTACCCACAGTCAACTTAGAAGATGAGTGGGCTCACTGGGCGTATACCTTAGGTCGCAAGGTTATGGAATACTCTTACAGATACCCGAAAGTATCGCCTTTGTATCGATGGTCGGCTTTAATTCTCAAACTTTGCTCGGATTCGGATTACTTTGCCAGCGAAACGAGCCCCGAAGTTGGCCAAACTCAGAAAGTGTTTCAACAATACGTGGATTATGTCTTAAAGCAGTTACCACAGTTCAGAGACGAACTTTTGGCTTCTGCGTTGAAAATTCTGCTAAATTTACCACCGGCATTGGCTCGGACAGTCTTACCTCATGCTGCGCCAGCTTTACAGGTCGCACTAAGGTTGGGGCTAAGCTTAACGCCCATGGGAAATGCCGTTTTGGATGCTTTAGAAACATGGGCAAACAAAGTGGAGCCCGAAGTTACGATTCCGTTGCTGGAAGTGGTTCTACCAAGTCTAGAACCTTACTTGCGTACCTCCGGTATTTACTATATTAACTGCGTAACTTTCAAGTCACGAGGTTGTAGTAAATCTGATAATTATGACTAAAATTCCGTTTGGGTAGGTGAAAAGAACGCAAGACCCATGAGAGCCATCCGAGATGAGAAAGACGCAAGTTTTGCCTTACTGCAGGAGCGAGTGGCCTTATTTTTGGGAAAATTGGGACCTGATTTACCTGTGAAAGCTTTGCTGATTAAGCAAGCCGGGCAACTGTCTGCCCAACATGCCGTAGCTTGGAGTTGGAGCGCGAATAAAACCTTGACTTACGATCTTCCTTTTCGCGATATTAAACCAACAATTAGCTTAGGTTCTTTTTTAAAAAATAATAAAATAGCATTTCTCGTTTTACATAAACTAATGGCATTTAGATGAGTTATTACCCGTTGTGGTGGAGATTGCGACTACGTTCGGCGAACGGGGTACCAAAGTAGCTGCTTGCGAGCTGCTTCACGTGTCTGTTGTTTACCTTGTTGGGAAAGGTAAAAAATTTAAATTTTTTAAAAATTTAGTTTCGAATTAAAAGTAATTTTATAGTGTCACAATTAACGCATGAAGTACGGAATAGACAAGGATTCGCGATTCTTTACACTCATTTAATACCTGCTGTGATAACATTGGCCTCAGATGTGGATGTAGTGATCAAAAGATTGTTCGAACCGCTATTGTTCCAGCTTGTTCATTTCCATGCTAGACCGACATTCCAAACACTGGAAACTGTTGGTGGCCACGCTAAGAAACGGGTAGTGCTTTCTCCTGAAACTCAAGCAGTTTTGGGGACCCTTCTGGTAAATAATCCTTTGGGAATATTGGGATTGTCATAAGTAGTTAAATTTACGGTTAATTTGACGGGGTTAGGATGGAATATGCCACCCTGAAGATATAAGTGTCAGAACCATAAGCGCTCAAGCCCTCAACGAATTTCTGCGATGGACTTTGAAACACGTCCAGGAGCAAGACTTGCGTCGCGGTCAGGCTGCTCCTAAAGAGTTATTCAAAAAGCTGTTCGGGTTCATGAGGCATTCTTCTCCTTATAAACGATTGGGTAAAAATGTAAAAAAAAAATCCGGTTTCTGAGACATCAAATTGGCGTTTGTAGGAGCCAGTTTGGCCTTTAATGCTATCTACCGCACATTCCGCGAATCCGACAGTTTAGTCGACGTCTTCGCATTAGAGTTCCTTTTTCACCTAGTCGAGTGTTTAGCGCTATCCGATGAAGATAAAGAGGACATCGGTACTGGACAACAAGCTCAAGATGCTGTGACACATCTTAAACGCGTTCTAAGCTACAAAGCGGGAGTTTTCTTGGAGGTAAAAACCAGTCAGGCACCATCCTGCTCCTTAACTTATTCATTAATCTTACATAGGTTAACGCAAACCGACGACTACCTATCGTGTTCAAGAGGGGAACCCTGGATGAAGTGGTTTTGTGGCTCTGGCAGCAATGCGGCCGACCCGAAACACTTTGCAGACAGCAATGCATGTCCCTTTTCTATGAACTGTGCACAAAACTGCCGAATGTTCATTCACCCAGCGATTACGCGCACGATTTTGTCAGAAAACACGGCGTTCAAGCGCTCGTCGAACTTGTAGAGGGTAAAAGACTGAACGGGAACGTTGGGTTTCACATGAATTCCTTTCGAGCCGTCTTGGAATGCTATGCGTGGCTCTTTGAATTCCATATGTCATCGCCGGAAGAAGTTTTGTGCTCCGGGAGGCATGTTCATTCCAGTATTCAACACTTCTTGGATAACGTCGTACTTCAGTCCGAATCTGGAAAGGATCGCTGTTTTGCCATCGTCCGATTACTGCATTTCATGTACCACGCGTTGAACCTTGCTTCACGGGAAAGTCAAATGTTCGGTTTAACGTTCTGGAAAAGTCCGAAGCTGGCGGAGATGTTAATGTTATGTGTGTTACAACCTGAACGCTTGGGTTTTGACGTTTTGGTAGCCGAAACGCATCAAAGCTTGTCAGAGGAAGTTTCCAAGACATTGAAGGCCATTATTGAGAAGTATCCCAGTGAAATGAAGGCTGAATTCTTAAATCATTTCTTCAACGCTGTTCTTCAAAATGAATTGAATTTTTCTCTGCATTCCGGTTATAACCTCAAGATGGGATTCAATTACCAACAAATCATCAATGGGTACATCATCTTGGCCACTGTTGATCTTCTCCGATTCGATCCTGACTGGAAAATTACCGATTCAGATCTAGTTGAGAGTATCACTAAAGACTTCCTGGATGAACGTATCGCTCTGAGACCTGCGAAACTTGCAATTATGGCGCAGCTATTTCGACTAGCATTGAAGTTGAACTTCGACGTAAGAGCGAACTTTCCTGTAGTTTTATGGTGAATTATCGCTATTTTTAAAAACATTGATAGGTAAACATGCTCTGTAAACTGCTGTTGAACCGAGACGTCAATGGTTCAGCAATGACAGTGGGCGAATTCGTGCGTCTTAGATTCAAGTCCGTCATCTGCGAATACTTGCGAAAAGATTCCAAGTTGAAACAGTTCATTCAACGCTTAATAAGCAATAATGAAATCGTAGGACGAGAAGAGTTAGTTATTCTTACAGACGTGTTGAATTATCTGCACAAAACGAAAAGGTAACCAGTTTTTAACAATCATAATTTCAATCCTGACATCGAAAGTCTCATGTAGCCGGGTTAATCCTGAATTTGCGAAATTGATGGCGGTGAATTTGGGAACTATTCAAAATAGTCCGCATACGGCTTTGGTTGTTGACTTGCTGAACCAGATCTTGGCCTTTGACGACCAATTTTTGGCCCAACAGAAAAGCCAAATTTTACCCTGGTTATGCGAGCGATTACCACAAAGTACTTTACCGTTGACAACTGTCAACGCAATGATATTCCTGACTGCACTTTGCGGGGTTTTAACACCCGAAGAAGAACGCACGCTGAAGTAATAGTTTTACCCTTTCCTTTGCTCGTGATTCGATTTTTTTTTTAAATTGATCTTTCAAGGATTGGAATTGGGACTGTGATAGAAAGGTTTCCATTGCGCTCAAGAGAGATGACATCAACAGATCCCAAGCGTGCCCAATACTTGTCCCTTGCGGAAACTTTGTTCAGCGCTATCCGAAATTCCCCTTCAACCGTCTTCTTCGAACTCGTTGCTCCCATGATTTTCCGCGAACCGGGAACTCATATCGCCTTTGAGCAGTTCTTGGCAAGCACTCAAGCACGACTGCAGAATTTAGGACGCCAAAGCGCTATTCAAGTAGCATTGCTAACGAAGACGTTTGAACTGTTAGCCAACATTCCTGACCCTGAAAGTATGCTCAACGCATTGCGTTCGGTCTTATTGCCCATGCTTGGATATGTCAGCAAAGAATCGTTTGAAGGCTTTATGATAAACGCGTTACCTCCTTTACTGACTGCGTTGGATAAGCCCCTAGCGGGCAATACCCTTGTACCCAAGATCACCGCCTGGGATCTTATTGGCTCCACATTTCGCACTTTGGAAACGTCCGTAATCAACCGGGAATTAAACCGAGTTTACTGCAAGCACAAGAGCAGAGATCCTGAACCCGAAGGAAAAGACTTTGCAAAAGCTATGATCAAAGCAGCGAATGAAGTCCGGAATCAAACGCTGCAGTCCACCGAGAAGGAGCATTTGCTGCAAAAGTATTTCTGCTCGGCTTACAATGCGTTAATTGCCATGTTTGTGGCGACGCAAAACAAACTCAACTTGTTTGCCAACTTTTTCTTTAATATAAAAGCTGGTCCCGTTGGTAAGATTGTTGGTAAGGTACCTTTCAAGTTTCAAGTTGTGGATGCGCATTTGGGGCGACAGAAGAAGCAGTTTTTAAACCTAAGGCGTGACAAGCGCTTGACGGAAGACAGGGGAATTCCTAGGTATAGCACTTATCAAATCTTACTCATGCTAACGGACAGTATTGTAATCAGTTTACCTTCATTGGTGGATATTGCGTCGCAGTATCTGACAGACTCGAGCCTAAACGAGGATGTGAGTCGTTTCGATTTCGCGAATAGTGTCGTTCGGCCGGCAGAGCACAAAATAATTCAAGAGACTCCTCAAGTAAATCAAAGACGTAAAACTTATATAGAGTCAACTTATACATAGGTCACGGTGTACTGCAAGTAGTTGATAATTTTTTGTCAAAATATGTAACTGATGTCATTATATGACATCTGTGCCATCTTTTGACAAAAAATATCAACTTATTTGTTCTTTTTTGTAAGGAAAAAGACTACGTTATGTTGGAATCGGACTCTTTAAATGACCACGAATGTATGTTACCTTTAATGGAACTGGTTTACCACTTGCAAAGCCTGTCTTCTGCTACAGAAGCTCAAGTAAATTTCTTGTGTTTCTATTGAGAATTATCTAGCAAAAATGACCATAATTTTAGGACACTAAGATACCCGTATGGATGGCAGAAATTCGTGGGCGGTTGTCTGACCCCACAGATGAAGGGAATCGAATGCTTAAGGTTTTTCTGTTACGCTTGATTTTCAATACGGAAAGCGTATTTAAGCCCTACGCTGCGCACTTTTACGTTCCCATCCTTCGGTTCCTTACGAGTGGCCATGTGGGTGATGACATCAACAGCTTTATCCGAGACATAGTAATATTCGTAGCTAAACAAATATAGATATTTTACAAGATCTTTTCGGGTAGGTGTGTATGATACTAGCGTGGCATGATACAGCCATTCCGGACGCTCAAGATACCACACAAAAGACGGTAGCTAATGCCTTATGGGAATTTTTGTTACGAAAGACGCCTTACGACCGCACCGATGTATTCCGAGCCAATCTCGTAATGTTGAAAACCATGCTCGACGTTTGGAAACCACTACTTTCCACGCCTTCCCAAATCATCTACCAGCAGTTGAAAAGCCAAGAGATGAGGGAACAAATTGCTGGATTACAGATATGGGGCATGGTTTTGGTCAGCGGCTTGCCGACGTATCAGCCGCCGTGTGATGAAGACCTGACGACGTAAACGACTTGGCAACTTCTTATTGTATAGTAAATTATGATTGTGTGCAGATTACTGGAACTGGTTTGCGAGTTTTTGCATGTAAAGAAACGCGATTTGTACGAACCTGCTGCGGAAGTACTGGGCTTGTTTCTAGCCAGACCAGAGGAGCGGGGAGAAGATTGGATTGAGAAAGTCTCGGCGCATTTGGCCAATTTGAAGAAGGACGACGCCAAAGATTTGTTGATTCCTGTGCTTAACCGAATGGCTTCACGCTTTCCCCCTATTGCCGAACAGTATAACACTAAGTTTTGGTGACGTTTTGATTAGGATTTGAATCGTATTTTCGGCTTCGCAGATACGTGGATTTGCTGCTGCTCTTTCTACCGTCGTTACTAGCTTCACTACGAATCCAAGCATTAGAATGCCTGTACTACGGGATATCGCCCGACGGTGTTCCACGCCAGTTCCAAGCGTCCGTCTTCTTGGATTTCTTCAAGACAAAGTAATAATCACTGGCTTAGTTTAAAAGATTTTTCTATTTTTTTTCTTAGGAATGCGCCCGAGCATGAATTTGCGTTGAAAATTGTTGAGAAGCTGAATTCAAAATTATCCGTCGAAGATGTTTGCCTATTATTGCCTCATTTTGTCCAGTTATTGGACTGGTTACAACCTGGCGAAAATACCAAACAAAATCAATACTTTGCTCAATGCAGAAGTTCAGCTTACTCCATTTTAAGAAAGCAGTACGATCTACATAGGTAAATCAGAGCTGGCAATGTTGCGTGGTACTTAAAAAGAAGTTTTGTAGTAATGGTACTCAGGTAGAAGACCGTACCATTGTGAAAACTTGCGTCGCAGGCTTAATGAAAGGTCTACGTGATGAAGAACCCTCATTACGCCAAGCTGTACTAGATTTCTGGAACGACGAAGGACTACCGAGACTACCGAAGGAATCTGACAAGAAAATAGCGAGTATTTTCCAACAGCTTTATGTGGAAGCTGAAGAGGACCAGTTCCCACAAGACGTTGTCCAATTACTGTTGGAAAGTACCAAACGAAGTCCCGATTACGGCAAACCTTTATTCGAACACGCGCTCGGTGACGTCACTTTCGAGGTAAGTTTTTGATTTGTTGCGTATATTCTTAAATCTACTCTTAAAATTCGCATATTAAATTCGCATTTTAAATTCAGATATTAAATAAAATTCAGATATTAAGGCCACGGTGTACTGCAAGTAGTTGATTATTTTTTGTCAAAAGGTGGCACTGATGCCACCATTTTTCATTGTAATTTCACTGTTTTTCAAAAGAGGGCACTGATGCTGTATCGCCATAAGGGGTTCCAGCACACCGTGGCCCTAAATTCGCAAAAATTGTTATGTTCGCATATTAGATTCGCACATTAAATTCACAAAAATTCTTAAATTCGCCCATAATTCTAATTTGAAGGATCTGGATATCCCAACAACGAGAAGATTCCGACACACAACGTTAACACCGTTGTTTGCAGAGTCCATGTTAAATACCCAAGATCTTGAAGGGATGTCGAGTTTCTCTAGTATGGTACCCGGGCAAATTCGCGCGACTATCCAGGGCCAGTTACAGTTTACACCAACCCAGTCTGTCGTAAACGAAAGTTTTGTTAATCTTCCATCGTCTTCGCTTCTCTCCATGGATCCTTCGCCTTACTTTTCTCCCATTGCTAAGCGAGTCAATACCACACAAGATTCCATGACCCAAAGCTTTTCCGTACCTTATTCGGTGCGATTCGAAGATCGTGCGAAAACTCAGCAGCGTTTAGCACGCTGGGGTAAGAGCCAAGTCTACCAACGTAAAGAAGCCGTTAAAGAGCGTAGATTTCAGCGAGAAACCCAAGTTATCTTAACTCGCAAGTACCGTAAGGGCGACATTCCCGACGTGCAAATACCACAGTCCGATCTGATCGAACCTCTGCGAGCATTAGCGCAATGTCACGGACTCGTAGCAAGAATGCTTGTCGTCAAAATTGTTGCTGCTTTGGGTCAGGAGTTGCAGCGAAGCAATACCTCAGCTGTACAGTACCACGAAGACGTGAACCGGGCTGTAGAGCAAGTCATGGAACAAAGTACTGCGTATCATGCCAATTGGATCAACACGTGTTTAGAGATCTTGCTCAGCAGTCCTATCCAACAGCGTCCTATTCAACCGGGACTGATTGCTAAAGTATCGCATGCCTGCCACCTAGAAGCATTAGGCATTCAATTACTGGGTACTACCTTACCAAATATTGGCTTAACGTATTACTTTGGACAAACTGAGGGGAAGAAAGCTCGATTGGAGCAGGTTAACGATGAAAAAAGCACTTGGCATTCCATGCTACGCTTGTACGAAGGCTGGGGAGATTGGGATTGCGTCCGAGCGATCGCATCTGAGCATCTGAGCGACAAAGAAGCAATGGAAGATGCCTTAGAGAAGGAAGCAGCTGGTAATTGGCAAGAAGCACTGGAAACCTATGAGCAAGTCAGAAATATGGACAGTTTGGACGCGTACGAAGACAAGATCTTGAGTCAAGGACGTTTAAAGGTATTTGTTGCACTGTACTGTACCTTAAGGCCACGGTGTACTGCAAGTAGTTGATATTTTTTTTCAAAAGATGGCACTGATGTCATACCCCCACATAATGAAAATGCCGTAAACTTAAACAAAAATTTAAAAGAAATTTAACGATTTAAAGGAAAAATTATATTTAAAAAAATATCCTAATAAATCATCTATCCAAATCTTTTGACGCAGCCTATCAAGATATTTTTATTAAGATGTTTCTTAAGAAAGAATTTTTCAATTTCATTTCTTTTAAATTTGTGTTGAAAGTTTTGTTTACAGTTCCTGCATTCTCCTCAAATAGGGGTATCTGACATCAGTGCCATCTTTTGACAAAAAGTAAACCACTTGCAGTACACGGCGGAATTTCTTATGTACCTTTACCTTCTAATAAGTAATACGCAATACTTCCTGTACCTGCAAACAGTGTATGTCAGAGTTGGGAAAATGGAAACTACTGCACGAAGACGTGATTAACTCGTGTCTAGCGACTGCTGCAAATATCATGACTGAAGATCTGCCGCAAGTAATCTGCGATGCTGTATGGAACACCGAAGACGGATCAACGAATTCCTTGGCTTGGGCCCTGCGTTCATGCGTGCGATTGGCCGTGGACAGTGGCTCACGTACTGAGAGGCGCAATTGCTTAGCCATAGTGGATTGTGTCATAAAAACTGCCGAGTCCAAACAGCAGTTATCCTGGTTAAAAGTAAAAAGCTTCGCCCATTTATCCCGTGTAGGTTAAGTTTGGTTGTTTTCGCTGCAGGAGAATTTCGTGGAGGATTTAGCGCTGTTTTACTTGGCGAGGAACAAGAAAGGAGACAACGAATGGGCATTTGAATCTGCTCGAGACGGCGTTAAAAACTTCCAAAATTCCTGGAATCAACTGTCGCCATTAGCGCTAGTGGCGAGGCGAGAAAGACTGCATGTCTTGTGCCAAACGGCGGAGATTCATGTATTTGTCTTGGAATTGCACTAGTCGGAGCCTTAAACTAATTCTTGGAAATATGCGTAGGAATTCCTCCAGTGCACCCAAACGGGTTCAGGTGCACAACAACATGCAATCGAACGTTTTCTCAACCACTGTCGTCGAGTGCAACCCTGGCTTGGAGATTCCGACTCGGTTGCAGTTTGGGACAAGCTCACGGCGCAACGACTACTTTTCATTCAGCGATTACATAAACCCGATGCGATGGAAGTGGAAGGGGAGAGCTCGTTGGAGGTTCTAACCAAGCTTAAATCCGAGCTTTGCATGGCACTAGCCAACACGGCGTTGAAGAAGAACAATGCCTCCCTAGCAGAGATTTATTTAAATTCCTTGGAACACGAAAAGGACCAAAATGCTAGTTTGAAAGCCAGCTGGGTACTGGCAAGTTGTAGGAAAAACATGTGCCGGAAACCGAGAGCTAAATGGCTACTTAAAAGTTTACACGACTTGGGTAAATTTGTCTTTTGTTTATTTATTTGGAGATTTTTTGTTTTTAATTGCGTTATTGGCTGCATTAGCGGAAGCAAAGTTGGCCGAGGAATTTGAATGGGAAAAACAACTTGTGCAAGCTCAAGTGTGCCTAGGATTGGAGGAAAACTGGAGCTCGTTGGATCTGGAAAATCGGACTACGGCTGCGCGATTCTTGAAGATTGATAAGTAAGCTTTGTTTTCAGCTTTCTATTGACACGACGTAGACACAAGGATTGTGGACCCCGACAAAAGGACTAGGTTCCATAACCTAACGTAACCTAGTAACTAACTCGAAATGCTATTGGTCCCTTGAAGGTTATGGTACCGTAGTCCTTACGTCGAGTATTCCTTGTGTCGCGTTGCCATTGACATAACACACATATTAATGATTCGCAGAAACAATACTGTTGAATTGGCTTATCGTGGGCTTGATCATATGAAGAAATCGAAAGCTTTACTGAAGGAATCGCAAGATCAGGCTTCAGTTCATCTTACTTTTGGAAAGTATTGCCAAAAACTCTTAGTCAAGTTCGAAAAAGATCCTGCAGTTGACACGTGGGCCAATTTCTGTGTTGAAAGCCTGTTATTGGCCATGAAGGGTGAAAGTTATGAAGCTCAGCTACTTTTTCCATGCGTGCTGCAGCTGCTTGAGCGTTTTCCTTCAACTCACTTGATGTTTGAGACAACGGTAAGCGTTAGCTTAGTTTTTGTTTTCTTTGACCTTAAATGAATTTACGCATCGTTAGTGTGGAGCTGTGCCGTCGTACATGTATCTACCTTGGGTAAGCCAGTTGTTATCCCGAGCGTTAATGTGCTCTGGTAGTGACGAAAAGCTACCCGAAACCCTAGCTCCGGTTCTATTGCGTTTAGCCGAAGATTATCCGGAAGCTCTTCGGTACGCATTCGATCTCAGTTTGGAGAGCCGCCCGAAGAATTTCCCTGTTGCGCCTTTTATTGGAAAGTACGTAACAGTGGTAAATTATAATTACATCTGACCACTTAAGAGCTTATATCTATGTAGGTTAGAGGAACTTTTACGCTTTGATAAGGAGACGAGTATGTTTCTGAACGCATTGACCTACTTGGCACAGCCCAGCGTGATTGCTAGTAACTGCGTAGCATCCGTGCTGGAACTTTACAGGAAGCAGAAATATGCCCAAGCTTCTAGCACGTACTCCGAGTTTGCTACCAAATGGCTTAACTTGGCAGAGCCAACTACCAACAGTTTATACGGACAAGTCGCAAGAAAGTTCAGCAACACATTTACCGAAATGTTTACAGAGGTCTTTGGGAAGGCTGGCGAGAGACTAAACGGGAAACATAACATAAATCTGGATAGTATTATGAAGGAAATGAGGAAGCCACACGCTACGGCATCATTGTTGCACGAATATAGTCCATGGTTAGCGTCATATCAAGGAAATCTAGAGATGCCGGGTCAATACCAAGGATTTGGCAAGAAACCCCGTTCGGAAGACATAGTGAAGATTGTCCGTTGTGATTCGAACGTCAGAGTCATGTCATCTTTACGCAAGCCTGTTGTTTTGACGCTTTTGGGAAATGATGCTAAAGAACACAAAGTTTTGGTGAAATGCGGCGAGGATTTGCGTCAGGATAACCGCATTGAACAGCTTTTCAGGATCATGAATAGCATGTTGCAAGCCGAGGGCAATACTTCTCAGAAACCGCTTATCCGAACCTATGAAGTAACAATTAATTCTTGTCTCTGGAACGTTGACAGTATTACTGTCTTCGTGTTCTTGTTCTTCTTGTTAGGTTGTTCCACTGAGCAAGAAAGTCGGCATTATTCAATGGTTAAATGATACCGTTCCTTTAAAGGATTTTCTCGATAAGACCTGTACCCCGGACGAAGCTAACAGGATTAAAGGGTACTTGAGGAAAGTACCGTGATCGAATTTTTAAAATTTTTACGTTATGCATAGGTTGGCGTCAAGACACACGAAATGGGTGCAAGGAGTTGAAAGATCATGTTCAGCTTGGTACGCTCATTCTTTCACCAAGCATTCCAGAGAACAAGCTACTGCAGCTTATCACGACTGGGTTCTTGGAGTACCTGAAGACTTATTACGGTATTACCAGCTCTTTTATTAAGTCTGATGTATGTTTATGACGTTTTCTTTGCAGACGTGCCATATTAAAGCTTAGCCGCTCACCCGAGGGCTTTCACTATTTACGGCACGTGTTTTGTAGCAGTCATGGAGTTTTGAGCGTGGCTCATTGGTTGCTGGGTATTGGGGACCGTCACTTATCTAATTTCATGGTTGATATTCGCACAGGTAAGGGGCGATCTTTTCAGGAGATGGTAATCAGCGAGTTTTTTTTTGTATTCGAAGGTGAGTGTATCGGAATAGATTTCGGCGTGGCTTTTGGAGTAGGTACGCAATTTCTGCCAGTACCTGAGTTGTTACCCTGTCGCCTTACGCCTCAAATCTCAATGTTAATTCCGTACTTAGGATTGCGAGGTAAATGTTAAGTCAAATAGGATGACAACGAGTAAGTGTTGTTCCTTTCTGGCAGGTCCTTTGGAAGAATCTATGATGCATGGATTGCGAGTATTCAGAGGATCTGCTGATGTTCTGTTGGCGGCAATGGATGTATTCGTTAGGGAGCCTTCTTTGGACTGGTTGGAATTTGCGTCCAAATCCCAGCAACCCGAGCAAGAAAACACGTTCCAAGGCGTAGTTACTGAAGCCTGGTTACCTCACGAGAAAGTCAAGTTAGCCCGCTTAAAACTGGAAGGAATCCATCCTGCCGAAGTTACGGAGCGAGAAGTTAGATTGAACCGAGATGGCTTTGTCCAGAAAGCTATCCTTGCCATAGTGGATGCTGTTTGGGGACGATCAGATTCCACTAGTTCGAGTGTTCGTCACAAGCGAAGTTTCAACCCGCCTACACGGCTAAGGGCAAGTCTGAAGAATATGGGACTGACAGCAGAAGAACAGGTAAAGGAACTGAGGACACGCCTTGCACGAGTTTTATCTTTTGTCTGTCTAGGTAAAATGTTTGATAGATCAAGCAACGGATCCTGCTTTACTAGCTCGTGCGTGGGCGGGTTGGAATGCGTGGATGTAAAAAGTGTGCTGCAATTACCAATTTGAAAGGTTTTTCACCTTCCGTTCAATTACTTTCTAATGCTGGCGTGCATAACAAAACAATACGAATACAGAATTCCTGGTATTATACAAGGTTGTTTCATTTTCAGTGTTTAAGCGCACAGCGATGTTCGAGATACTTTGACTCTGTCGAAAATATAAAACTCTAACAAAGTACAGCAACGAAACAATTGATTGCTACATGGACTTTGCAAATTGACCGGTGACAGTAATTTATTGGTTTGGACCAATCTTGTCATTTGAAACCTACTCCTACGCTTTAGGTAGGGTACTTTCAACACGATGTCCTTTCTAAACTCCCTCGTCAATTAAAGGAGCAGGTTATTCAATTACATAACGTGGGGTTAGAAGGAATGTCCTTACCTAAGCGTAGTAGTAGGCTGGAAATGACAGGATTGGTCAAAACGACGTAAAGCAATGTCGTTGGTCAATATGCAAAGCCCATGTAGCGATTAATATTTTACTTACTAATATTTTACTTACGTTTGCAGTTGTTTTGACGGTTACACACTAATAATTGCAATGCAATTTGTACGACTAAATAAAACACAAAAATCACGTTTTTTTCTATATCGTGGATCACACATACGCTAGGAAAAGATAGGGTACTAAGCGCCATTTTGTTAGATCTAGGTACGAAACCATAACGCCATTAACATTTGGCGCTCTTATCAACATGCAGTTAAGGCCCTTAACATATAAAAGCTTTTACGTGACTTACCAAAAGGTAAAGAGCTCATTTGTCTACAGTCACTTAGTTTTTAAACGCACTAGTAAAACAACATCGTTGCTCTGTTTTTTAATGATTTACATGAGCGCTTTTTATCACATGACAAAAGGTTAACCTTTGTTTGCTAAAGAATGGCCGCCACTGTTTTACTGAAATATAATAGCAGCGCCCTCAAGCGGACACGCCTCCGTAAGTTGACGACAATTTTTTGGGTTCTTTTCTACAACACAGCACATTATACGAATCTGCAATATATATGGACCTTTATATTAGCCAAGTTTTTGAGAAAATAACCAAGTGGAAAACAAGACTGGTCAAGGAAAAGACAACCGTTTCTAACGAAATATGCTAGTCATGATTATGAATGAGTTGCCGTGACCTAAAAAGTATACTCATATACTGATAATGCAACTGATACCTGACGACATGCGGTTGGTGTTGAAGGGCAATAAATGTGTCGTCTTGCAGTGAAGGTAAGCTGGAAGCAAGCAGCTCATAAGTACGTTCGCATACTCTGTCCTTATATTAAACGCAGTCAATACCGCGAATATAATGCCTGAGTTATACGAAGAGGTCCACGTATAGTGAAACGGCACGAGAAAAGACCGTATGAACCAGCCTTGACAAAAACTGGAAATGCTAATCATACACTCAGCAGTCAGACAGCCCCTTTTTTGCTACCACTCATTCTTGTCAATTGGTGGTAAATGGCACATGACGAGGACACAATGCGGAGGCGTTGTGCTGTGTATAGTCCTGGTCACTGCGTCCTTCTTAACCCAAACCATTTTCAGACAAAAGAAGGATCCTAACCAAACCAAATCTGTTCCCAGCATGCTTGTCATATTATGCTATGCATCCAGTTTCGATCTCAAAGATATCCTTTCTATGTACAACTTGAGACGAGAACGACACCAACACTGCCCTTTCGGAGCTTTTATGAATGGTCTGCAACAATCAATTTACGAGTGGCACCGAGCGAACATGCTGGGAAACAAACAGAATCCATGACTAACAGAAAGGAAAATGTAATGGATAACACTAAAAAGGAGCAGCTATCGCATAATTAGCAAATAGAGCATGGCAAATAGTTTCAATCTTGCTGCAGAATATGGCGATTTAATATAATACGACTCGGTGATATCATCTATTAATCCCTTGCACTTGTTTTCGGTCTTGTCTTAAAAGACAATCTCCATGTCCCCCTTCCTCCCCCTTTTTTCTTTTTACGTACTGATGTCTAGTCAAGTTTTGGTTATAAGCTGTTTTTCACTCCCCGATTTGCAGCAGTACGAGTGCTGCTCTAATAACTCTCGTAAAAAAAAGCATCTCACCCGTCAAGACAGCAAAGTCAAATTGCCTTTGCGTTGGCTGTTTAGAAGTAGCCAAGAAAAGTTGCGACGTCAGCCAAGAAGCTCAGAAAGAAAAGAAAAAAATCAGACATAGTTTGCGAATGATAAACTTGCGTTCGCCAAACATGCCAAAACTGTTGACCTTTGCTCGGCTAAATCAGTCTAGGAGCTTTAGGATGATCAACGCCTGATGTTTCGTAACAAGCCAAATAGACGTCCTCAATTCGGTGGGTCTGCTTTCTAGATGAGATAAAATATTCTTCCCGATAAAAAAGAAAGTTAATGAAAAACTGCGGAAAAAAGACGGACATCTCGTCAAGTCAAGGAAATACAAATTGCCTATCCATTTCACATAAAAAAAATACCAGGAAAAAAACGAGGACAAGCATGTCATGTCATACCTCGAGTCAATTATACACGTTTGTTGAAAACAGTAAACGCATAATGGCGCTTGTTACCTGAGCTGTCGTTTGCTTTTTGGTTAGCAGCCTAGTCAGCGCATAAAAAACCTTTCTGGTCTAGGGATTCTTTTTTTAACCAAGAAAGGTCGGCCCTTAAAAAAACTAAAAGTAAAAAAATACATCACTACACCGCAAACGAGCAGTCCATTTACATACCCCGACATGCAAATAAGAACTATTTCAGTGGATTGCGTGGTAGTATACCGGAGTGTGAAACTCAGCCTGAGGATGATATCTCAGACAGGGTAATAGTTCACCAGCACATAATTTTTATTTTTTTCCAACCATAAACCAGTCGTCCAAATGCTAATTCAATGCAAGGCTTGGACCTCGTTGATAATAACACATAATTTGCCAGAAGAGATGAATACGCGCAAAAACCGGCACGGAATAGAATACAAATGACAGTCACGGTATACTACCTGGTAAGTAAACGCAGAGATCTTTTAGTGGTTTGTAAACATAACCTTGGTATTAATATTAGTGTAGCTATATGTTACGCCATGGAGGCGTTTTTGCTATCGCCAGCGGACCATTCAACTTTTCTCGTCGGCATATAACCAAGTTGGAAACTGGAATTACCGCCTTTCTTTCTTTACAGGACCGAACGGATGATGTCAAGAGTTGCAAAATTTTACGCGGTGAGAACAAATGAGCATAGATTCCTTCCCTTGCACGAGTAAAAACTGATCACCCACTATATATCATCCAGAAGAATGAACCTAAAAGTCCAAACTGGCTTTGACGACTATTAAAACAACGCTAACAGGTTCTAATACACAGTGGCGAAACGGATTACTTAGAAAGTTATCAGGGGATGATGAGACTTCACCCCAATAAATCTTCCCCGAAAAAGCTGCGAACCAAGCCCCAATAAGGAGTTCGGAGTTCGGAATTCCGAGTCGCGCACAGATATACGAGTGCTCCCAGTTAATACATATCCTCCGGGACTTGCTCCCAATTAAGTGTTATATTTCTCTACGGACAGCCTGCATAATTTCTTATTCGAGAAAGTAGCCAGTACATAGTTAGCTAACAATAGGGTATAAGCTGAGACAATGGAGCCATATACTAGACGCCAGAAAGAATACGCGTAGCAAGACACGGTAATAAGTGTGTAAACTATACACGAAAACGTCTGAAGATAACACCAAGGTTATGTGCCTTTAACTCTTGCTACCAAATTAACACAAGAGCCGTGTCCGACTTTGCGAGTCAGAAGTAAATTAGACAAATGAACTCCTGCTTGTCCTCTTTGACAAACTTACTCCCATTGAGAGAAAATTAAAACGAGCTAACCATTTTTCAATCATGGCTAGTACTGCAGACTATTATAGCCATGAGCTATTAGTATTGGTCAGTAAGGTTTAGCTTGATTAACGTGCAAACTCATCTATGGTCCCGAAAAGGCAACTTGCTCGTTGATCTACATATATCAGCCCCCACAGGCTCGGTACTTGACGCATGCACAGGAGCGCATGACTTTAGCGACCGGGTCGGGCAGAAAGAAAAACGTGCCAAAGCCAAAGTAAACCTTCCTTTGAAACTTGACACAAAAGCAAGAAAAGGGGAATTTAAAAAAATAAAATTTTAAGCAGAAGAGGTGAAAACTAAAAAAGTTAGCGATGCTATCATGGAGCAATTTGCATGGAAGACTAGAATAATAATGTATAGCTATGGTAACGGGTTTGGGCATCATGTGACGGCGATTTGCCGTGTGATTAACGACCTGTTGAGGTGAAACACCCCATGGAGTCTTCTCAATGTTGGGTGCTGTCTAAGTGCAGTGCTGGGACTTCTCCTTGCAAAACAGCTAGTGTTCTTCACCTATCGTTCTCATCGTCACTGCTGTGTATATGTCATCCACTGTCGTAGAGAACCTTATGGAGCGACCCTTTATGGGTCCCTTTAGCTTTAAGAACATTTCCTCTTACTTCCCTGATAGTGCGCAACGACGCCAACGAGCGAGCTATCTTTCTGGCCAAAAATTACAAGCAACAAGCTTTAAGGAGGTTCCTACGACACCTTGCGCATTTTAGTTTGGGTGGAGTAAAATGACTACGCTTCGTTTCGCTTCAGCCTTTACTAAACATTTGCATAAACTTACAACAACGCAGAACATTCTTCGCACAGTCAAAATGGAGCCCTATAAAGCTCGCACACACACAAATATACGCTTGCATATGCATGACACATACACCCCGCGTTTGTATCAAACGTTTTTTTGCAACCAACCAAAAGACACGACGCACCCAAGCAACCCCCATCGCCAGGAAAGTCATAAGGTTTATCGAGTCTCATTAGGTAGAGCGCTTTAAGCATCACGCATGTTATGCATTAGGTATGGATATCTTGTGTTTTTTTTCCGTGTGAATGGCTTAGGATGCTGATGTGTATGAGATATGCCAATGACTCTTACGCCGTTAACTTTGCCCAACCCCTCAAGTTACAATAACTTTTGCTTTAGCTGACCGCCCCGGCAAGGAACGGCACATCAACGGCTTTTTTCAATGGGTTGGCTTAATAGTACTTGTTGGAAGTTTTTCTCGGGGATCTTTACATTATAATGGATGAACATCAGTTACAGTATCTTTGGCATTGCCGCGCGCGCATCCGATAGATGCATCACTCACGTGAACTCTCTCAGGTGTGGCATTATTTTCCCACCTTTGGACCTTATACACACTGCAACTTTTTATATTAAAGGCATAATAAAAAATATGGATAAAAAAACGGCAGACATACAGTATGATTCACAGCTTACCTAGTTAGGTTCAACACAAACCTTTGTGACCAACAAACATGAGTAAGGAACGTCTTATGATTGTTGCGGGAGGTCTTTCGATCAAGCTGCTGTAGTCCAGTCAAAAATGATGGATCGAGTAAGTTTTTTTTTCGCTTTTTTGCCCTGAGAGGTCGGTCTATTATTCAAAAGATAACTTGCTTGTTTGGGCTACAAAACAAGTTCTAATTACGCTCTAAAAGTAATGTATAAGCTGGGAAACCAGGCATGTATAAGCTTTTGGTTCGTCTGTACAAAGAGGCCACAACGAAAAGGGGCAATGCTTTGGAATCTGTTCCTATATAACGTCTATGCAAAATAGGGAGCGTTAAAAGTTGGCGAGTATGGACTCTACGATACGAGTGAGTGTACTACCTTGGCGGTCGTTCGTCGTTATGAAAAGTGCCATGAAAAATAAGGCCATGCCACCAAAGATAAAACCCTTCAAAGCAACTCTTATGGAACTTCGCGGAGCTGTTGTATTAAGAATATGAGATAGTGAGCATCGATAGGAAGGCAAACTTATGAGGCTCGTTTCATTTATGGCTCGCGAGCTGCCAACCAGCCACAGCAATGTCAATCTTTCATCTTGTTACGAGACTCTGCTCATGCTTTTTTAAAAAAGTACACTAAAATCCCCACTCACACATACTCCAGGAGAAGACTTGCCATGCCACTGTCCCTTCCAATCAAAGGGGCACACAACAACGGTTTCGACGTGTGTGGCGTTGGCAGTATTAAAGCAAAACCAAGGCCATCGTGCAATTTGGCTATGAAAATAAAAAAATAAAAAACCCCGAGTTATAGAGGAGCGTATTAGCCTTAACGCTATAACAGCGACGGTCAATTAAGGTACCACCTTATAGAGAAATTGTCTCTCGAATCATTTTTTGTTTTGTTTTTATTAAAGCCAGACTAACTAACGACAAACGACGGATAGTCAATACCGGGTTTGTACCTCATTAAATACATAATGAAACTAGAATCCTGCATTTGGTTATATACCTGCTACTGGTAAGCAATGAGCTCCCAAGTTGGGTTAACGAGGTATATATACGCTATGGTTTTCTTGTTAAGTCAACGGCGTCGAAATGACGGCCCATTTGCATACGAGTCTTGCTGACGTGATGTAGCAATTCTTTTCGGCTCCTTACCTACCATCAACTGTCTCAGGGATCCCTCGAAATTTCCCTGCAATCGTAACCATTTCAAGTCTCTCGCAATAGCATTCCAAGTCGTTGATCGTCTACTTAAACAACTAATGAAGCATGTTACTCTCTCACCGCGACCATGTGCATTGTGCAGTAACAGCGCTGCTGCCATCAGGCGTATGGACTCGCTGCTATATACGGGTGACGCCTTTTTCGTCTTTGGGTTCTTAATGGATTTTTCCTTTTTCATTGACAAAACGAAAACCATTCAACACGTCTTCCACCTCCCCTCTCCATTTTTTGTCTTTGGGTGCCTCTTCAACTTGGTAATACAACGTTAAGGTATTACTTTGGCAACACGAAAAATCGGGAAAAACCGGTTGACTTTTGCTGCATGCTTCAAGCAGTTATGGTCTCCTCCAACCTTTTAGACTCCCAATAACTGGGATATGTTTGCTTTTTTCTTGATCTTACACAACGGCATCATTGAAGCTAATAAAACCAACCGAGAAAGTCAACTGCACCCATGTTACAAAACTTGCACCTCGCTTTTTTCACCTTGGGTGAGGGCATTCGCCCGAAGAGTAACATCATCACATTACAGCAAGAAGGGTACAAATGTGGGCACCGAAATTAAAAGTTTTGAGTTGAGTTTGACCTCTCCAAAATCCTGCAGTGTTGCGTTGAGCGAGAACTACATAATATTCCCTGCTATAACAGGACAAACGAAAAACTGTTGAAAAGAAAAATAAAGGAACTAAACGTGGGAGAATAAGTTTGGCCACAGGTGTGCAAATTTTACTACCATTGATGCTGTTTAACATAAGAGTGACTATCAATCAGTCCGTCAGTCTGCGCCTTGTATGCGCGGGCGGGGAAGGGTTTTTAATACAAACCACACTACCTTTTTTGTTGATGGATAGACTATGCTCGTAAGAACCTACTAAGACAGAAAAGGAAGAAGTTAAGGTGCGGTTCCTTGCTTGGAAGCCGCCTGCTTTCCATTCAGAAGCTGATAATGCACGCGCGGGTCCTTATGACGTGACGTTCATTCAAACATCCCACATCCGCAGCACTGCACCTTTAGCACCTCTCAAGCTCTTCCAACACATTATGATCTGTCTATTTTTTGTCTGGTCTTCCCAGTTCTTTTCCCGTTAAAGACCAGCTAGCAGAAAATGACTATAGCCTAAACAAAAACTCCATTTCTTGTTGTTTTGTTTTGGCGTTTTAGTTTCAGCACGAAAAGCCTTTACAAACGCTGCTCGAAACAAAGGAGTGGATAGAAGCGCAACAAATCGCTCAATGAGAAGAGAGATCCACCCCATTATTTTTTTCTCTCGTTTTTTGTTGTTTGTTATCAGTGGAAAAACCTTGAACATTAGGGTGTGTGCCCCATAGTATATCCACTTCACCGAGATTTTCTCTTCTTTTAGCTCATCAAGATGCTGGCGCGCCGATTTGGAGCCCCAGTATAGATATGCAGTATCCTTAATCTAAATCTAATGCAAAGCAGGTCAGGCTGGGTATATACTGTTATAAAACAAGATTTGGCCCAATGTGGCCATAGGCTTTCCTCATTTGGATCGTGGTTTTATGCGTTACTGTGCATGGACTTTTCAGTGACTCATCGCAGTATTAAACTGCACACCAGACACCCAGCAGCAACGGTTTTTTATCCTTTGCTTAGGTAGAAAGCATGGTAAAAGGCACGTATAACGTATCCCAACAAATCCACCAAAGTCGCCAAGAAAACTTCTTATTTTCTTCTAAGAACCTCTAGTTTTTCTTTAGAAATAGTGACTTTTTTATAGTAACCATTGCAAATGGCAGTGACTGCCGCTTATCATTTTTTCATGTGGTCACACTTAATGGTATTTTACTCATACAAGACTGAGACGAATGAGCTCTCCCAGACTGTTCGACGCCAACAGACTTGTCACACTCAATTTTCACACCCACCACAAAACCCGCGTGTGTTAAACACACATACTTGAGGATTTGCATACGGGCTGTACAGCTACAGATGAAGCGAAACAGAAAAGCCCCCCACCAAAAAAAAGCAATATTTCCATTCACAAAAGGGGCCCTTCTCAACATCAAAGCCCACACAGAGATATAAGCAATACGTTGGATACCGCTTGCATATATTTGTCCCGGTGAACGTGATACAAGTTATTCGAGATAGGATTTGCGTTACTATTTCTTCTTGGTCATGAATTCTTCGACACTGTCAAATGGTTGTGTACGCTATCAAGTTAAATGGCTTATGGCCCTTGCAAGTTTCCCGCTGGATTTATTTTTTATTTACGTCCCTTGTAAGGGGCTTCCAACTTTTTTACATATATATGCTGACCTCTCCCATTTCACTTTCATATCATTTCTCTCTGTAAACTTTAAACACTATATTTCCCTCTCTCTTTCTCCTGCAGCGCTTTTAGTACATGTACATACACATATACACCTGGATCCAAGTGAATAAAAAACCAAAAGAAGTCATCCCCGGAGCTAAATTGAGATGTGGGTCGTAAGACAGGATGTCAAACTGACAGCTTCATCCAAGGTGTGTCCACCAATGGACGCTGTGGGCTAGTAGATGTCACGGACGACATTCTCCTGCTACTTAATTAAGCCTTCGTGTCTGGCCCCGTTTACAAAAAACTCCACCAAAAAAAGGAGAAAAAAAAGAAAAGTCCGTTTATTCAAAGATTAGACGCTAATGCTTTCCGCCCATAAACGTACCACTCCTGCAGCGCTGGCTACGTAGGCAAATGTGGTGGCTCTTAGAATACGTTCGGGTAGACTGCATGTGTGGCTGTGTGTACGTGTGTGTGCACTGCGATGGGTCAAAAGTTTATAAATTATGTTCAAATTCAGCCAAACATACACTTATGACAAAGTCTCTGCCATGAGGCGCGTGTTAGGGGTCTGGCTGCATAAATGTATATAATGCGGGAAACCCTGGATGCTATTTCCTTTCTGATCCCTCCAAACCCCCAAACTCGCCAAAAAAGAATAAAAAAAAAAACATAAAAATAATAAAAAAAAGTCAATGGGAAGACCCACCATTGCCAGGTGTATCTACGACTCCAGATAAACGGCACACACACATTCAGACAAAAAGCTAGGGAGTTCCCAAATAAACCATCCCTTAAAAAGAAAATCCGAATTTCACAATCATGACCGACCTCCTTTACGGATAGTTTTCTTTCTCGTCTGCCTGGCTCCCATAGACCATCTCAAGTTGCAATCCGTATTCAGCGCATCCAGCTTCGTCATGAAAGGCCATTGAGATGCCTTAATAGCTTTTCTTGGTCCTATGGGATATTGTTACGAGGCTCAGAAAGTAAAGAGCTTAAAAAAAAGGGTTCATCAAAGCAAAATACTGCCTATTTTCCCTTTTCTTTCCAACGAATGTTTTTTCCTGCCAGACTTTCGACTTGCCTACAATCCCAAGGGCAGGATTTATATTTTGGAGGAGGGTAACAAATTGTCTGGGGCTATGATTGCGAAGAATTTGCACGTAATCAAGCCAGGACTATTATGGAACAAACCGGCGAAAGAATGGGCGTGCCTAATGAAAAGTGTAGCGACACGATTATAAATCCCTTTGCCATGACCACACAAACCACGGAGAGTTGGCAAGATGCTCTTAGGAAGACCAGGCAAAAAAGAGATAAGAGGGAACTTTCGGTGAGGTCGTCAAGAGTAAGTCGTGAGGCCGTCGTGGATATGCTACGGAGTTGTTGTGGAGCCGGGCTGTCTGCCAGAACCTGCAACCCGCACCGGCTGCTCTCCGCAAGGCGGTCGTCGCGAGCGTCTCCCAGTGTTATTAGGAAAGTCCTATCAAAAGCCCAGCAACAAGACTGGCGTGGAAAGACGTACTGAGAAGAAACCCGCAGCAGCACACATCAACGAAGAGTTTCAAAAAGACTCTCGAGACAACCCCTCCCCAGGCTTGAAACTAGCCCACCCCCCCTTCAAACTGCCCCCACCGCCATCTTCACGACTCGGCTATAGCGTGAGTTGCTTAGTAGTTTGGTCAGTTTAAGAAGTCCAGTCTGTGTGCGTTTTGCTTTCATGTGCATAAAGAAAGCAAAGAAGTAAAGTGTGCTCAGGCTGGCTACGGAGGTAACCCTAACTTGGACGTGAGGGACCGCTGTCGAACAGTCGTCTGCAGATCGCGGGATCTGACACTTCAAACTGGCCGTCCCGAAGTACTCCCCGCCAGAAAATACCTGGGTCAACCGCACGTAACAAGCATCTTTTTAAAGCTAGTTCAACTCCCCAAAGCGGCACAATCACTTTGTTTCATAACGCGTTTAGGGAAGGAAAGAGAGAGAGACAAAACGCAAGGGCACCCATGGGACATGCCCGATTTGCCAATTAATTCGCCGAAAAAACAGTGGACGTGCTGATGCTGACCTTCGCTGCCTAAACAAATGAAGTGGAAGAAGGAAGTTTGGCGCTAGACACCTCTTTACCTTACTACGATCCACAGCCCCAAACCCGATTTGACTTGACGTGAAAATCCCATTGAAAATGCAAGTGTAAACCCAGTTCAGTGGCAGACTTACGCCCAACTGCAACAGCGGCAGTATGTTTAAGTGTCGCGATCCGAGTGTGCACAGTTAAGAACTCGCGCAATACAGCCTCTAATAAAGTGAAGCGCTCCTAATATAAAGTAAATACAAATTCTATAGAAAACTTGGAACCCTTTTTCTGCCCCTTTGCGTCGTATAAAAAAAAGTCCAAACCCACGTGAATGCTATCATGGCAGGACTTCACTACTTTCGCGAAGCATTGTTGCTAACCTTGCTTTTGGCGTGGGTGTCTCAGATGTCCGTGGCATGGCGGAATGACCGCAGTAAGTATAAACCTGAACAACTGATTTCTCTCAAGTTGCACTAGCATCATTATACAGCCTTTTACTTTGGCTACAATTACACCGGCTAACGCTATTTGACCGTGAGATAACCAGCTCCCCGAGTCCCCGTAAATCCAAACGCCTTCAAGACGCATGATTTGTCTACGCATCCTGCTGCAACGTGTAAAGGGGGCATCTAAATTCGCAAAGCTCGAGAACCCGCGCTATAGCCATCGAGTTGGCCAACTACACACACCATAAATTAGAGTTTTGAAAACAAAACCGCTGACAGACGACAGTCAGAGAACGCAATCTCTCTAACTTTTTTACATTTACATTACAAAAAGTAAAATCGCATGAGACAGAAGTTAGCAAATATTGAAAGAGTCAGAAAGGATTGCAAAGGCGGGCCGGCGCTGACAACCAAAGTGAACTAAGCTGGGGGACCCAATCCTCTTACACCGTTCCAGGTGTCTTGCCATCAACAAATCGTAAAAAATGGAACATCAGCAAGCACACAAACTGGGTCACCTCACACTTTGGCTTTTCGCCCATCGCGCCATACAACCAACGCAAAAGCATATAAAACCATCACTGCTTGCTCACACGGTTCCTTCATCTCAAAAAGCCTGCAAAGTATGCCCACCTAAGTTTTCAATGTCCAAACGAGTCATTATCAAAAGAAGGAGCAGGGAGGGAAAGGGGTGGGGGTGGGAGGTCACCGGCCTGCGGAACCCCACAAATATACCCCAGAATGTAAGATGTTGCCAAACTTACCTAGAACGACCCCCCGGTATTGGTCTTAGCTATAAATACGAAAAAATATATATTCAAAATACTGTTGATACGTGATGCATACCTTGGCTACACAAACCTCGTCATATTCATTCTAATACAAATTACAAAAAATTACAAAAAGCTAGATAGGTATTTCTATGACGAGGTTTTCCAAAACTGGACGATCGATCATCGTCACCTGTAACTGGCTTGGCATCTCACGGTGGACTTCAGTTAGCACTACAAAAAAAATAAATAAAAAAAAAAGTAACGAGAGTCTAATACACCACATTATTTATGAGAATGGAGGCCACGGACGTGCGAGTTGTATAGTACACTCTTGGAGTGATTCTTGAAGATCGAGTAGAGACCTAGATAGACGAGAGCAGGCATGGATGACTAACGTTTGTGTCATGTGTCATCCCAATTAGCAGCTGACGTTGTGGAGCACGCCAAGAAAAGTGTTAAGAAGTCCTAGCTTAGAGACTTGGGAGTCTTTTTAGCTTACTTTCGTCAACCTCGGGTGGCTTTTTAGAAAGAACGCGGGCTAACCAGGCAACAAATAAATAAAAAATAAAACAAATACTGTCTGCTGGTCACGAGGATTCCCCTTGTGTTCCTTTCAGTAATTTGGGCGGGATTTTTGAGGGGGCAAGGGGAGGCCACCTCCCTTTCCCTTTCAACTTTCTTTCAGAAAAAAAGCGCCTGACTTACCAATAGGATATAATTAATGAAACTGTTTTAGTTTATTTTTCTTTTGAACGTTGAACTAGTTCGAAACAATTAGACATTATAACTAACCACCGTAAAAAAAAGACAAATGCTCATTCAGGTTATTCTTGAAGTCTGGAGACCTATTGTTGAATCCTCGTTGATGGCGACGAAGGACTTGAAGTTTGGCACTCGGCGAAAAAAACGAATAAACGTAAAACAGTGAACAATGCACAGTATAGGAGTTTGTCACTTAAATAGCGTGCCAGAAAGCCCACGCTGGTAGCAGAAGACGCAAACGACCGAGTAGAAGGCAGCTTGAGGCCAAAATAAACCGAGTGTATAAACATTTGTTTGTCAAATCAGCTTCACAGCATGTTGAGAGAATCTGATGGTACCTTACACCTTTTGCTTGTATTTTCCAGAGCCAAGACTGTACGGGAACAAAGTACCGTCCAAATTCCTCAAGCCAACCCATAAGAACATACAGAGAAAAATCGTCACTTACCACAACTTCTTTCGGTCCCGAGTTCATCCTCCAGCGGCAGACATGCTGGCAATGGTAAAAAACAAAAAAATAAATAAAAAAATCCTGAAATTATGCCGATTTCGAACGAAGTTGCACTTCTCATACACACGTCAAACATAACTTTTTTAAAAAATGAAAAAAACATGGCTTATCAAAGACGATTTTATTCACGTCTATAGAATTGGCATCCAGAAGCAGCAGCAGATGCCCAACGCTGGGCTGATCAATGCCAGTTTCTGATCCACGATAACGTCACGGGGAGATGGGTAGAAGACTTTGGCTCTTGCGGTCAAAATATTTTCGTGTCCACACATCAAGTTCCTTGGTAAGAGCACAACTTGTAAAACTTTTTTTTCCTTTTTTCCCTTTTTTTTCCTCTCTACTTTCCATCTCATCCGCGGTGACGGAGCGAAGAGTATAAAACTTTTGCACTCACTCAAGCGCTATATAATTAAGGTGACTTGGGAACGTATGTACTGAAGTTTCTTTTCCGGGGGTTGTCATGTCTAGGATGTTTGCAATCAAAACATGGTTCCTGGAGAAACACAACTTCACATACGGTTCTCCGAAAAATAACTTGTTTGAAGTCGGACACTACACGCAAATGGTATGGGCCGCGACGCATAAAGTCGGTTGCGGTTTTGCCAAATGTCCCTTTAAGTTGTCAGGCAGCAAGAAACAACGCCACAAACACCATCCGAAACACTTTTACAACTACGTGTGCAACTACTGCCCCATGTAAAAAAACCGCAAAAAAATTAATTTAAAGAAAAATAATTTGAAACACCACCACCCCCTTAGCAAATGGGACTAATTTCTGCGTGCCTTTTTCTCCCCAACAGAGGCAACTTTATGGAACGTTTAGGGCGACCGTACAAAAAGGGCCCGTCATGCGCTCGCTGCAAAAGCTCCTGCAAGTTAAAGAAGCTGTGTACCAATGCTTGTCCATACGCCGACTTGTGGGTCAACTGCCGGGAACTCAACGCTACTTGGAACCGCTGGCTTTGCCATACACCGACGAAGGAAGGACGTGAGCGACATCGACATTGTCGCGCTACTTGTGATTGTTCAGACAAAATTATCACTGTTCTAGGGGGCAATTAGACAGGACTAATTGCGAAGAGCAAATACGGACCACGGATGCAAAAAAAAATAAGTTGTGATTTTTAACGATGAAAAAAAAGACTTTGAACCCCACCAGCCCTACGGAAGCGGAAAAAGACGGATAATAATGAAATTCCTATGGTTGTGTTTTACATTAACGCCACTCTCGCCAATCGCCAGCATTATAAAAGCTTCCAGTACAGCGCTACCTACTTTACTATCATTTTACGCATACGTTCATTTTATGAAAACTCGTAGTTTTTTCCTATAGAGGCTATCTACCCCCCTCCCTACCCTCCCAAACCCAATCGCTGCTGAGCTGCAAAGAAATATGGTGCATTTTTTTGGGAGATATAAACTTATACTTAAATGTAATCATATAAACTCCCTTTTCCCGTCCCACCTGCCTTTGAAAGAGAAGGAAATGATCCCGATCCACAGGAAAAAAAGTGAACAACTGTATACTGTATAGCTGTGGGATTCACAGCCGATGAAATATGACGGACTAAAATATTCGCTGTATAAAGTATTATAACCCACTGCTTTTGTTTCACCGTACGGAGAACGTTAAAACACAGAAGGTTAAACATTCATAACCGAAAAATTCGGCCAGTTTTATCGTCTGAGGTCGTCAACAAGCATTGTCCAACACTGTAAGGGAGACAAGAGACAAAACAAAACCGGAAGAGAAAGGATTTAAGCTTCGTTTTTTGGGAATGCTAAAATAACGAAAGCAGAGCTAGACGGGAAGCGAAAAGTCTTAAGTTACCTTCCTAAGGCCATGTCAAGGATATTGGCGCGATGCCCAAGCCATGTCCTCTCTAATCGCCCACTTCTCGTATCCCAGGCTCGGACAACAGCATCCAAGCCGGCCGAATAAAGGATAGAAGAGTTAGGGGCCCATAGCAGTTTCACAACTCCTCCGTCTTGCTTGAAACTTTGCCGCTGAACCTAAAAAAAGAATAGCAAGACACTAATTGCAAACCAATGTCTTGGAAAAGGGAAAGGAAGTTTATATGGTCAGTATATACCTGGGTGGGAATGTCCCATAGGCCGATTTCACCTTTCAAAGTTCCAGTTGCGGCTAGAGTTAGAGACGAATCGGGACAAAAGGCAACCGATTCGACGGAATTGCCCGTGTCCTCCGTAATGCCTTCGGAAGAGCAGGCGAAGGCGGCCAGCATCTGAAAGAGCGACCCGAGAAGCAAGTTGGTAAGTCAAGACATGTGCAAACTCCCTTAGTTACCTTGCCAGTCTGGCTATTATACAATCGCGCAGCTCCATCCATACCGCCAGTCATAACTAATACGTTATCCCGATGTGCATCTAGTGAAGTCACAGGCGCCAAATGCGCAAAGGCGCCAGTCATGTGATACAAAGCGGTACCGCCTTTCATGTCCCAGAATTTTACACTTCCGTCCGCATAGCCTACCGCAGCACGGCGACCTACAACAGTAAACAGAGGAAATTAAAAAACATAAGCGTCCGTAAAATAGAGTCGAACAAGACACGCAACACGGGATTTACCGTCTGGTAGAATTTGGCCACACTCCGCACGTTCACCATGACTTTGCATAGTTTTGCAATCCCCAGAAGGAATTTTCCACATCCACACTTCTCCTGCAGCCGCTCCTGCTAGCAAAACAGGCGCCCCGTGGTGCCAGCGAATCCACTAAGGTAACACAACATTCGCCTTATGCAAAATTCAATTGCGTGACTATGCCAATACATACAGTGAGATCGCCGGCCTCAAATTCCCACACTTTGCTTGCATTGGCTGTTTTCCAAACTTGAACAAATCCACTCATATCAGCTGTCGCTACATAGGTTCCGTCGTGGCTAAAAGCGGCGCCAATAACAGAATCCTACACAGATGAATATAGCATGTACGCATTTTTTTTTCTTTTTTTAAAGGAACCTTTTGGTTCCATTTTACCTTGTGGTCTGGACACTCAAAGACTACGTCGCCAGTTGTAGTATTCCATACAAAGGCTTTATCGTCTTCAGCACCAGTAACAGCCAATAAGTTTTGTTTGGGTTCGATATCGCAACAGAAAACCGAACCTATCAAGTTCCCTTATCATTTAAAGAAGAGCAGTTTTTTAACTAAAGCCTCGAACCTTCATGTTTCGTAAATATTTTGAAAGCATCATCCCTTTCTGGTTCCAGAAAGACAATACCAGGGTCTGCCTCTCCTTCGTGTTCTTCCATTTCATCTAACCCCTCATCTTCGTCGCTCTCCAACTGTCCAGCGTCTTCGTCGTCCAATTCGATCACTTCAATGACATTATCAGGATTCAATTCATCCGAATCACTACTGTCGTCATCGTTATGCTGGCTAGAGTCTACCATGGGACTGGGAGACACCGGAGGGGTATTTTTCTCGCCCATATTTTCTACGAAATCATTGCAATACACATTGTTAGGTGATGTGACTATACGCAGCAGTTGAATGTTATTAACTACGGCACCACGTTAAAACTTGTGACAGCTCTTGAAAAGACCACCCGTATTTTTATGACAAGCTTTTTAATTAGTTTATAAATTTAAACTGTAAATCACAGTAACTATTCTACTGAAGATTAAATTTTCGAGGTATTCAAAACTCACCTGATGTTTCCTTTTTCACTACACACGTGCTTCGGTCAGTGTAAGCGTCGTCCTCGTCGCTGACCGCGACCACGCCGCTAAAGGCGGGGAGTAAGGATATCCGGAATTTTTGCGCCAAATAATGCGTTTCAACGCCATCTATGGGCTTGTCAAGAAGTTATATTCCAATGGGATCTTTAAATGCTTTTTATTCAGCTTTTCTTGCTAAACTTTAAAACTACTAAGTCTAAGGGATTTCTGAATACAACCGATTTATTCAGAATTTTTCTTTATTGTCTTTACACGAGAACTGCTGTCTCTTTCAGAATGCCTGCGAGACTGTTGTTGGTCCAATCATTAGAGGGATCATCCAAATGAACGTCGAAATCTACAAATTCTTTATATGATTTGCGCTGTAGTAACTCCGAGACTAGCTTTAAAGCTTTCTTCTGACCGGACTCGAAAGTTATACTAAAAAAATAATGGTTAGGGAGTACGCGTTCACTGTGAACTTCTTACTTGGCTTTTTCTTTTGGTTTCCATTTCCCATCAACATGCTGAAAAACATACAGGGCAGGATTGACCATGTCAAGGCAGACAGACTTATTATCAACCTATAATATGGATTATGTGGAAGATTTTCACTTAGAAAGAAAATTACCATAATCAAACACGTATCGGCAAATTGTTCAGCAATTTTTTCTGCGACTCTCTGGGCTATAAAGTCCGGACTAGCATCTTGGAATGATTCATTAGCGTGATAATAACCTCCAATTATTAAACCATGTGCCTTGCAGTACTGTTCAACCTAAAGAAAATTACGTAAAGCAAAGCTGTACTGCTTGTTTTTCAATAAATACCTGCATCAGGGCAATCTCCATCATAGGGGACAAGGAAATGTTACTGTGAAATAAAGGTATAGCATCGCTGTACTTCAAAATGTCCTTGTCATCGTGTTTCTTTGTCAGTAACACACCATTTACAGCAGAATGTGGATATTTAGCAGCATGTAAGATAATTTTAGAGTACGCCAGAGAACTTAATTCTACTTGTTTAGACGCCATTTTTCTTTCGTTTATTAGCAAGCGCTTCCAATTGGTCGAAAGATAAAATTACGAGCCCTCGGGGCGGGGTTTTAGAATTAAGCCGGCAATTCAACCAAAGGATATGGAAGTCATACTGCCGATTTATTGGCTCGTCAAAAACACGAGATTTGTCATATAACATCTGAGAAAGTACTATATAATAAGCAAGTACAACGTCATTTCAAAAGAACTAGGTCACACAGGAATTTTCCAACATATAAAAATTATCTTATTCTCGAGTAAAGCTTCATTCATTGGCCTCCTCATTCCCGTCCATTCCACTTAGGTCCTAGAAACAGCATCCACATTAAAATGAAAACTCGCTTTTACACCAAATCACCTTCAATATTTCAGCCAAATGCTGAGCTTGCTCTGCCAAAGGCTTCAGCAGCTCAATTTCTGCTTCAGCCCGTTCCAACTTCTCTGACATTTCGCAAAGCTGCTCGGACAGTGATTCATTTTCAGCCAAAGCCTGATGCAAAGCTTCCTGGCGGCGTTCAGCTAAAACTTTCCAATACTCGGCTGGTACAACCTCTGCAATAAAGAAATTCAAGATTGTTAAAACGAAACGAGACCTAAGTGTGAAACTGACCGCTGGTCATTAAACTATAAGCATCAAGCTGCCCCTCGCTGGTCGCTTCTTGCAGCTCGTCAGTTTGCGTAAAAACGGTACACAATGAATGAAGCTTGGCATCACTGTGTTGACTATTAATAATGTTGGCTTTTGCCACGGTATTCTGCGACTTCTTAGACTTGCTGGACTGACTTTTGCCTCCTTTCTTGGGCGAAGTTTGAATGATTTTCCCAGATGCAGACACAAGACCCCCTTCTTTCCCTGCTGCAGGCTGTAAAATTTGCAATCCCTTCCTCTTGTCCTATAGAAGAGAAAACAGAAACATTTATATTAAACTACCAATTTAATTTACTACCATGGAAGGTTACCTTTAAAACAGGGTGAGTATCTTGCTCTTCGTCCCTCAATTTCTGCATTTTCAGACCAGACTTTGATCCCATCCCATAATCCAACAAAGTTCCTGTATGTGTAGAATCCTTAACATGTTTCTTCTTCAAACCTTCACTAGACTGAGAGGATGTCGACGTCATTTTATAAATTCATATACCTAAATATGTGAAAAAGAAAACATTTGAATTAGCCGTTCCCGAGAGAATAAAAAATAAATAAATACAAAATAAAGGAATACGTCATACTTACGTCCCAATCCCGCCACAACTAACTTTATTTGTGAATCTTACAACATTGCCGACATTAATATAAACAAAAAGCAAAGCGTTCAAGCATTAACAAATATTTTAGTATTTTTAAATAAAATTTGATAATTTCTCGTAACCGGAGCTTTCTTAGTTAGGCAATTTTACAAGAACAGATTAGTCACCCCTGAAGATTGGTCCTGCCCAGTGTCCATAGCGCCTGCGCTCTACTGCCGGCGTCCAAGTAAAAGTTCGCATCGTGTGCGCCAAAGCCAAATTCAGGCAAAATATTTTGGTTTTTACCCAATATATGAGATAGTTTTGTTATCTTGGCGTACCCCTCCCTTAATTCTGCATCATGAAGCTAGTGAGGTATGTGTCTAAAGTTGTTCACTTCTCGTTCTTTTAATCTCCTGGCTAATTAATCCATTCGGTGTGTTTACAATTACAGGTTTTTAATGAAGCTAAGCCATGAAACAGTTATTATTGAACTGAAAAACGGTACACAGGTTCACGGAACAATTACAGGTACGTAAGTTTATGTAAAGATTGTAAATACATGATTTCTTTTTAAGGGGTGGATGTTGCCATGAATACACACTTAAAAGCCGTTAAAATGACTGTCAAAGGAAGAGATCCTGTTCAGCTCGAAACACTAAGCATCCGCGGAAACAATATTAGATACTACATTCTCCCGGATTCCCTACCTCTCGAAACTTTACTTCTGGATGACAGCCCTAAAGCCAAAGCTAAAAAGAAGGACGCTGGAAGAGGTAAAACTACCAGGTGGTCTATTTGCATTCTCTACTTTTGTGTTTCTATTGTTTAGGTGCAGCAAGAGGTCGAGGTCGTGGACGAGCACGCGGAAGGGGCAGAGGAGGAGTACGCGGACGCGGCAGACGCTAAAGTCGATTCCAGTTACAAGCCGGTCTTTGCGTTTCGCCATTCTTTCGCCCAATCAATACTGTATTGTCTTTGGATAAAATACAAAAAAATTCACCCAAAATAAATGCCTTTTTTTGTATATTCGGTGCAAGACACTTCTTCAGCATTCAAGGAATGTGCAAAACTTGATCCCCAACAGATACTTCGATGCCAGTAGTATCAACGCTGACATCATACAATAAAACACCCTCCGTCCCCTGCAAAAACAGCACAAAACGTAAGACTCCACACCTGCTGATCATGTCAATAGATTTCATACTTGAATTTTTCGAATGAGATCTAAAATCTCATTGGAATAGTTCGGATGTTTAGTCAAAACGATCATAAACCCACCTCCTCCTGCCCCACACAAGCTCTGTGATGTGAAGATAAGTATAAATTACTCGTCACCAACGCAACACTGTAAATACCTGGCCAAACACATGCGGACGTAAAACATCCATCATAGCTTTTACAACCATTGGTTCACAACCGGGAGCAAGGATCTTTTTTTGCTCCCAGTACGTGTCTAATTGCTTTCCAATTTCCACCAAATCACCTAAAAAAGGCAAAAAAGTGGTGTCTAGAAATAAAAAAATGTCAAATGGACATTACCTCGGTTAAACGCTGCTTTTACGTGTAAGGAATTTTCAACCAGCTCAGAAAAGCATTTAACTGTTTCCGAATTCCCTGCATACCAATTCCGGATAACATTCTAAGAGTGACAGATACCTATTAGACTTTTAAATATGTTAGAATAAAATGAAAACAAGCTTACTTGAAGCAAATTCCTCGCTAGGCGAACTTTGCCTGTGTGTACCAAAACCAGGTGCTCATTTAAAAGCGAAACCATTTCTGGCGATAAGTCAATCGGGTCTACTTCCACGCATACTTCCGTACTACTTGGCGACCATCCTCTATTGGCTCCACCCATGATTCCGCCGACCTGGTCTTGCCAGCCTCCGCCTGTCGTAATTAGCTGTTCGATATACAAAACCTAATTAGGAGACAAACGAACATTACTGTTATTCAAGTACGCAAAAACATATAGAGAAATCAAAATTACCGCGTGAATGAGAGTACTTCTCGTGTACGATCGTCCTATCATTGTCCACAGAGCAGCTAACAAGCATCCTGCAAGAATGCTACTCGTTCCCAGTCCCGAACCTTGCGGCAACCGTGACCATCCAAGCAACTCGAAGCCGCCATCACAATTCTACAATATTAGGCAAGGAATTGATCACAATGCGTAATGAAATAATTGAAAGTACGTTTATTTTACTTTGACTAGTTGACTTTCAAGAGATCCTCCATCCAACTGTATAATTTCCGCACACACAATCACGGCTTTGAAGAGAGTTCCAGGCAAAGCAGGATTGTTGAATGAAAAGACGTCTTGGATAGAGGTAAGACATATCTCCGATAGATGATTCGTGTCTTCTTCACCCAAAAATAGCTTAATTACGGGTTCTTTTATCTTTCTTGCTTTGGCACCAATAGGTTTCTACTTAAAAATAAAATAAAAAATAAATAGAAGAAACTCGAAAGAAAACGAGTATGAATAACCTTTCCGTTGACGAAAACAGCCAAGTTGACTACAGAACCTCCAAGTTCGTAGCATATCGGAGGAGTATCGCTCCATCCTCCCTGCAAATCTACCCTCGCAGGGCATTCCGCCTGAACCCATGTATTCGTAGGCACTTGAACGTTGGAAGACCCCAATGTTATCCTTTCGCGTACACTTTTAACAGTGCAACGAATAAGAATCTGTGCTGCGCGCTCATAATGCCTGGCTGCGCGCAAAATTTTGTTCGGATGACTCAACCAATTTTGCCTTTCATGCGCCAATGCCCAAATTCCCTCCTCTACGGACACATACTACAAATCAAAACACAGATTTTTTAAATTTTGAAAAAAAAATGTCGAAAAAATTAAAAAAATTTTACATTTTCCAAAAGTTTTGAAATTTCGAAAAATTCGAAAAAAATTTAAAATTTCGAAAAATTCGAAAAAAATATAAAATTTCGAAAAATTCGAAAAAAATTTAAAATTTCGAAAAATTCGAAAAAAATTTAAAATTTCGAAAAATTCGAAAAAAATTTAAAATTTCGAAAAATTCGAAAAAAATTTAAAATTTCGAAAAATTCGAAAAAAATTTAAAATTTCGAAAAATTCGAAAAAAATTTAAAATTTCGAAAAATTCGAAAAAAATTTAAAATTTCGAAAAAATGAGAAATTTTGAATTAAATGTTTACGAGCAGTTATAAGAATTAGACAGATTACCTCCAAAAGATAGAAGGCACTACTCCAACCTTTATTGGCCCCCGGTCCACTTCGCAATCCAGCTTCGTTTCCCGCCATGCAGCCCAGCAAATCCGATTGGTTAGCTAACAATTTCGCTGCTATTCCGCTCGTACTTGCAGCAGCTACATCGTCCAAAATACGCAAGAGATCCAAATGCCACCCATCTATACAAGCCGCATGGAAGTCGGGTAAAAACGTAGAGCAAAACGGCGGTTTCTGGGTGTGTTTAATGCTTCCCATTACTACACTGGCATACGTCCTTCGGAGACGGCTGAGGATAATTTTAGGATCCAACATCTCCATGAAATCTTGCATGGAAAATCTCTGACTTTGTCGCCAAACTTCAACCCGTGACCAATCAGAAGTGTCTTGCAACCACAACATGTTTCTCCAATGTGTAGTTGACGTTGGTAGACAGAAAAGTTTGGCAGTATACAGTTCACGCCCTAAAATTACCTTTTAAATTCGCAGATGTATAGAAATTAAAGATTTACGGTCAGTATGGGGCCATAAATCTTCACATTGGATGCCTTTTCCTTCGAGATAATGTTTCCACGGAATGTTGAAATACGTATTGCATCCTAAGTCTCCGCGAGGAATGTCATTCCAATGCAAAATTGCATATGCATGTACTGAACGTCCGCTTAAGCAAATATCATAGCCTATCATCGCTGTTTCCGTCCGCAAATTACAAACCTGAGAGAAAAAGCAAAAAGACTTAAGTTGAAATCGTGGTTTTAGCTCCAAATGTACTTCTTTCATATCGATGCTAACTCCAATGAGCGCACTCGTTTTCAACTCGCGTTTTGTCTGGCCTCTAATATCGCAATTTATCATGAAACTGCTTTGCGGATTATCCAAGCTTGGGTTAACTGAGTACTCAACAAAGGAATTGAGCAAAGTTGGTGAAGAAGAATCGGTCAGAAGCTTTTCTACTGTAACGAGAAGCGTATTCTTGACGCTCGAGCTATCCGTTAGATAGACGTGCTTCAAAGCGTCCATTCGCTTAGCTTCTAGCTTATAACTGTTCAAACGCTCCCAAATAATTGACCTGCACCTCAATAATTTTATTTTTAAATTAAATATTGAATTAGTTAAGACTATACCTGGCCCACAGCTTCATGTCGTTTCCACGATCACCTAGTTCAAATAATACGTTGTAAGCTTCTCCATACACCCCGTTTATGAACTGGTCCTTTCTAGCTTCAACCCAGAGTGGTGCCAACAAGTCGAAAAAGAGTGACAACTACAAATAACTGAAGATCATACAAAAATCGTAAGATTATTGCATAGTTGTTATACTTTCAGGGGTGGTGCGCCGTTATCCTCGCCCAAATACGTGCAACAGTCCAAAGGGTACGTAGTGTGCAGTTCGAGTAAGGTTTCAGCTACCGCGGAAGAGAGATACACTAAACCCCCGACAATATTTCCATTGTCTTCGCCATTTTCGCCATAATTGATTTTTTGGACTACGCCGGTTTCATCGCAAAGCACATTTCCCAGATGTGAACTCCCGCTTTCGCTGCAAGGTACCGTTAGAAGCCACGCGTCTGCTGCAAAGGATGACCAATCGAGAGGTTCTACCTAGTAATTATACGAAAATAATATTAAAAATAAGCGAAAGTTAGAAATAATCACATAAGACATTTATAAAAGTGTTTATAAACATACAATATATAATAAATAAACGCATAATGAACAAATAAGATTACGGAGCCTTGAAGAACCATGTCTGTACTAGCTATCCAGACACCCGGAGGGCTAGTATAAGCCAGCTGCGTAGAAATGTTTATTATATTTTCCAAATTGGTAACAGGTCCTCCTGCCCGTTCTTTTACGGGCAAAAATGCATTTCCAGCTGGGAAATACCAATTGTTTCTTCCTTGATGGACGATTAATATGCGGGAATCCTTTAAAATATCTGCGGTGACCTAACAAAAATAAGAAAATAACAAGAAATGAGTAAACTATGCTCATTAGGGGTTTATTTATGAATTACTGTTGTAAGAGACATGCGACTGCATAGTTTTTCAACTGCTACAACCAAGGCGTTCAGCGTAGCTCCTCCGCTTCCCACCGTTCCTACGGGATCCTCGACTACGATCAAGTGGCCGAAGTGGCCCAACTGTTTTTTCTTCTGTAGGAATTGCAGCTCTAATAATATCAACATTTTATAATTCAGTCAATGACAAAAAGTTAAACGAAATGGGGGAAATCCAAAAAAAGCAACGGAAAATAGCTGCAAGCAATAAACTGAACGAAAATAAACTAAAAATCCCCACCTCCGGTTAGTGTGAATTCGTTTTTATTTTCTTGTAATTAAACTAATTACTTTAATGTATTATAATTTTAAAATTTATTTGCAAGCGTCACGCACCTGAGGTGAATGCATCGCACCAATCTTCCGTGGCATTCTTATGTGTTAAAACTAAAGCCGTCCATTCCATTTTGTAATTTTCGCTGGCGAAAACCAACGCAAAATGCGCCGACGTGAGAAGTACGACAATAACAAACACAAGCCTACATTCGGGCCAAACTAGCACACGGCTCTCGGCACCGACGCTAAATTGAAATCCGTCGAGTTAACTTCGCTTAACGTAGTTAATTTCGCTGGCCATAATGTGTGATACAACCGGATTAACTGAAAGTTACACATATAGTTATAATGCATAAAATTATATATTTATTTGATCGATTCCCACCCCCGTTATTTATTAAATTACAATTTATTTCATCAAATCGTAAAATCATATGGACAGAGATTTCAGGTTGTTCCTTGAGCCTTGTATCGTTTGTCCTTCGCGTTTCGCATTTTGCGAACACTCTTAGTTTACAGCTGCCGAAAACATGAGTGATTTTCGTTTCCTCACGGGTAAACAATTAAAAATCTTGTGTACTTTAACAAGATCTTATGTCTAATCCTATTATTTAGGCTTGTTGAGGCCATGTAGTCTTATGATAAACTCATGTCGAACGAGAACCAGACAAGTCAACATTCAAAGACCAGCACCTCCGCACTGGAAAAAGGCACGAATGCTCAAATTGATCGAACCCACATATATAGAAGAGGATAAGAAACCTTTGTATGAAGTTTGCGGTAAATTTAATGTGGGAATTAAAACCGCTACGGAACAAGTACGCGTGACTTTTTTCGATTACAGACATACATTGTTAATCCTTGTTGTTTTATTTATTTTTAGCCTACACAGTATGAAAAAGTCCTCGCTCGCGATTTACTGAACAAGTTTAATAGTTCAAAGTTCATCGCCATTTATCATATGAATTCGTCAACCTCCGAAGACTTGAACAAAGTGAGCTTTTTGCTTCACCCGCACGGGATGAGATTTGAGCAACGAGGCAGAAAAATTACTCGGCTTGCTTTGACATCAACTCCTTATGAACCCGTACTCGACCTTTTTGAGGTTCACACCGGCTTTCTTTTTAGCAAAGAAGCTACAGTGCACAAGCTGTTCAAATTGGATAAAAAAATGCCAACCTTAGTGCTTCTCGGTAATGCTTACCAAAAATGTGAATTTAAATAGTTTATTCAATTTTGGAATAGGTGGATACATTGATGGGGCACTTCTAAATCGGGAAAAACTACTATGGTATAGTCAACTGCCAGGCATTGATGCCGCTCGCAGCGAATTGTGTTCAATATTAGGAGCCGCCGCCTCTAGATTATCTCAGAATCTTTCTTACCACCAAGAGACTTTAGCCCGTTCTTTAGAACAGCATTCCAGACAACTAGAAGGCAAGATCGAAGGAAAGGAGTAATTTCAAAAACATTTATTAAAACCCATGAGTGAAGCTAAAGCTGCATAGTATTGCAATAAAAAGCAAAAATAAGGCTATTGGGCCACTTAAAAAACAAAAACAAGAAAACACGATTTATGATTGTCAAAAAGCTCGATTATGATTTGCGGATAGCAACATACAAGCTCGTGTGAAACATATTAGACTAGGTGGCACTCAACCAGCAATTTGCAGCAATGCAAGCATGCAAAGAAAGAAAGCATACATGCCTTAAAAATGTACAGTTAAGATTGAATTGGGTTTGAAATGTTTTCGGTAATGGGGTATCCTTTCTCGCTGAGATAGCGGTCGATAATCGTGGATTTGAACTTGTGTGGATTAATGCGTGGCCGTTTTTCCGTGATCTTGCTCTCTGGATGCGTCCCCGGAATAGTACTCAACTCGGGATGGGTCTCTGATGAGTTCTTGCTGGAATCAGTCATTTCTACTTTGCGTTTCCGACCTACTCAGTCACAGTTTACATAAACCTACGCTCCAATGGGGCTGTTTACCTGTTCGAGAAGTCGTATTGCTTTGTGCCGCTTGTTTTATCTTGTATTCCCAGTCGATTCTTTCACTTTTGTCTTCCACCTTGCTGGAGTCTGGGTAACTAAGCTTTAGTCTTCGTCGAGCGTTAGCGAACCAATTGGTAACCTATATAGAGCCATATCGTTAAAAAGCCCTCTTACGAGAACAAGTCTGGCTTTTCGCGTTGCTGGGGGTAAGGAAGTCTTCCACTTAGCATGTTGGGGGTAAGCAATAAATTGGCTCGCGCTGACACCGACAACTATGCCTTTGTATTTCGTGATTTTGTGCGGTAAAACTTACGTGAGCTATCGTCATGTGACCTTTTTCCGCCAAGCGTAGTTTTTCATCGTAACTCGGGTACGGAAAACGACTGTGTTGCTCTAACCATACCTGCAAGGGTTGGAATCTTCCTTCGATGTCTCGCCGTCGTTCACGGGGTTTCCCTAGCACGTAATGCCTTTAGGAACAAAAGAAAATTAGTAACCTGTTTTTGTCTGTCTAATAAAAACTGATTGTCACTTTTCGCGTCGCTTTCGTAAGAAATGTGTTGAAGAACAAGAAGATAAAGTTGAAGCGCTGCTCTGCTCCATCAATTGTACTAACGCATGTTAAAAGTGTTCGACTAACGCAACCCAAGCTCATGGGGGTAATTATACTGTGGCTTGTGCTCGCAATTCGTGGTAGGGGGTCGATGCGAGTGGGGAAGCTTAATAGTGTTGTAAAAACAGTAACAGAGCCATTGGCCCTAGAAGAAGCTTCTCATTTGTTGTGCCTCTTTTATTATGGAACGTAGCGAGAACTACGTACGCACTTCTCAAGTGGCCATGAGTGAGCATTTTGAATATGGAACGAAATCGCGCCATTGTCCAAACCGGTGCTGCCCCTGCCACCAAGCGGTCGAAGAAGTTAATAGTGACTTGACGTTCATGGAAGGAAGAAAGGGCTGACGACCCAGCCTCTATTTCTTCCTTCTGTACTCGGTATTAATGGTGATGCATGCAAGGAAACCCCGAGTCGAAGATGGGTAGGTTTTGATGCCATGCCATATGTGCAAAAATTGTGGGGTTTGTGTGGGACTAGGACAATTAAAATTAACTTGCTTGTTTGTCGGCTCATTTGCCTACTTGGCCTTGTCCGCCATGTTTGTTTGGGGGGTTTGGCTTATCCATGGACAAGCTCAAGTATTGACCTATTTTGGGGGAATTATTTGCTAGTTTTTACATATATAAAATCTAATCTGGTACGTTTTTCGTTGCAGGTACTTTGATAGGCACCAGTCCCATCCATACCAGGTAGACTTGATACTTTCTATCTTATTTTTTCTTTGTGGTGGTATAAGAAAGTCTTCTTCCTTCTTTAACTTACTCTATTGGGATTTAGATTGATAATCTGACCCTTACTTTCGTTCAATTAAAGCCTTAAACTTTGCTAACATATGCAAACAAATTTGCTAAAATAAAGTCTTAATAAAGTAAAAGTTTGTGTACAGTAGTACTAGAGCATAGCGTTCAGTCGCCTGAAGGCAGTAGTAGTAAATAATGCTCGAAACTAATGACTCCTTTCTTGTACTTTCATAGTCCGGATCCAAGTATGCACCAGGAAGTAAGAGCTCCTATAGCGATCGTTACAGCAATGATCGAGTCCGCGAGTCGCCTAGCACCAACATCAATGGAGGCTCTCAACCTTCCCACCGCTCAGACAGTCCCGATTCTAGATCACAGAGTCCTCGCGAACGACCTGACCGATCTGAACGTCCACATAGCCAGTCCCAACAGCTTCACAAGGCATCCTACGCGCAGAGGATGCGAGATAAAGAAAGAGACCGAGATCGTGAAGGAAGGGACTACAAAACTAGAGAAAAAGATAGAGGTACCAACTTAATTTTTTTTAAACTTTGTATGACTTGTACGTTTCCTCTAACAGATGTTACTCGTTCGCCCAAAGAGAGACCCTTTAGAGAGGCTCGCGATACAGAACGGCGTACCAATCATGATCGATCTGGTGAGGTTAGTACAAGTCACATTTCCCTTGCGTTAAAAGTATTTAACGTTGTTCAAAATTTAGGACCGCGAGAGGGACAAAGAGAAAGAACGGGAAAAGGTTGTGCGTGTCGGAGATTGGACAGAACACGTCAGTTCGTCGGGGAAGAAATACTACTACCATTGCAAAACAGAAGTGTCTCAGTGGGAAAAGCCTCGCGAGTGGCTCGAATACGAGCGCGAGCGAGAAACTCGCGAAAACAGAGACCGCGATAGGGACCGTGGCTCCATTCAGAGCCGTGTTCGCGACCGAGAGCGTGACCGCGATCGTGAACGCGACCGTGACGTCCGCGATCGAGATCGCGATCGCGACAGGCTGTCCTCCTCCTCCCAGTCGCAAAGCGGCGGAACAGACAGACCCGAACGTGAGCGAGAGCGCCCCAGAATATCATCCTCGAGTACCAGTGTGCATAATGACCAACGACATTCCAATCACAGTAACCACAGCCGTTTGCCGAGTACTTTGGGCGTGGATCTCAGGGAAGCTGCCAGGAATGCACATGAAAAAGAAAAGACTTTCAGGAGGCAAAGTTACGGTAAGTCTCTCAATCTCTCAAAGCGTTCTTTCTTTCTTCTTCGTTTTTAGCAGACTTTGTACTCTAAAATGTATAGATTTTAATTCTAATAGTAATACTTTAATACTTGCTTAATACTTATTTTAATACTTATTGAATACTTATTTTAATAATTGTTTAATACTTATTTTAGTAATTTAATGATTTTAATACTTATAATTGTACTCAGGTTTCAATTGAAAATAACGTGAATATTCATGATATTTTCTGTTTTAAAATCAATTTTTAGACCGGGCCGAATTGGACGTCTCTCCGTCTGGGAGCACGCCCACTTCAGAAGCTTCGGGACCCTTGACAGTCCCGTCTACCACCCCTTCTACTCCCACCGCTTCTCTGCTAACCCAGTCGTTGCCTGGCCCTTCATCTTCCTCCATTCCTTTGGCCAATGCCCTCCCCCGTTTGTTATCCCACCCTCCAACCACGCCTACATCCCAGTCGTCCCAATCCCAACCCGTGACGGTTAAACTGGGTCCGTCTTCAGGCTCAGGCCATGGTACCCAAGCTGTCGCATCTCCGTCAGGTTTACAGGGTTTCAATTCGCCGTCTGCAGCCGTTTCCTTGTCCTCTTTGCCGCAATATTTGTCCAGTTCAGGCTCCAACAACTTGTCTCGGCTGGCCAATAATTTCGCCATGGGAGGGTATGTTGGTCTCCCGTCTTTACATGGACTCGAGCGAACGGACCTTTCGGCCCAAGAAGCCTTGCATACTTTACAAACTGCCTTGTTGTTGACATCGCAAGCGGCTGCGGCGGCGGGCACCGGAGTCAATATAGGCGTGGCTGCCAATGGAGCCATCACTGGCCAATCTTCCCTGCAAGTGGACATAGAGTCCCAAGATGGGGGAAGAGGACCGCCTACACCAACTCATTCAGAGCGACATGATTCTAGACTTGAAGCTATGGAGCTCCGGCGAGGTAATGAACATAATCCGTTAGTTTATGTTTCGTAATATTATTGAGAATTTTTGTGTTTGGGTTACGTAGCCAGTTCCGGGTCTAGTTTAAGCTCGCTTTCTGCCGCTTCCGTAGGACTGCGACCATCGGTCACCTCCTTGACGTTAACACCGAGTTTAGCTTCTCATTTTCGTCCCGATTTGGCTTCTCATGTTACAGGTTGGCCCGCTGAGCTAATTGAAAAACAGGTAGGGAAATATTGAATAATTTGTTATTAGTCCACATTAGTCCACAAGTAGTTGATCCTTTTTATCAAAAGATGACACTGATACCCCTATATCGTGAGAACAATACGTTCTCCGTATTTCTCCGTTCTCCGTATTTCACTAGTATGTCACTTTCGAATAATGAACTTGTCTTTTTTCAGCTAATGGAGTGAAAGAAAGGGCAAGTTTTACCGATTGTTGATGAGAATCGTTAAGCTAGCCTAGCCTATGCTAACCTAATGGATTTCCAATCCAACTACCAATTTTCAATTCGAGTGACGTCTGTTTGTCATTCTTTTTCTGGAGAACGTTTTGCGATAATAGGACACACGTAGTGTCACTGTATCCCCGGGTTCTGAAATTGGAGAACCTGTTGCATGAGAATTATGCAACTTGAAACAAAAACTTAAAACAGAAATTTAACTATATAATAGAAAATATTTTATAAATATCTTAATAAAATTTATCTTAAAACGCTACGTCGAAAGATTTAGATATATGATTTATTTAAACTTATTCAAGTTATGAAAATTTTAAATAAAACGTATATTTAAAACTTTTGACGCAAGGTTTTAAGATATATTTATTAAGAAATTTAAAAAAAGTCACTTATGTCGTTAAATTTCTGTTTCAAGTTGCATAATTTTGTATATAGGAGTGCGACATCAGTGCCATCGTTTGATAAACAAAAAAAGATCAACAACGTGCAGTACAACTACGTATCCTTAACTGCTTTGAAACTATGCTCTTTGTTTTGTAGTGTCAGAAAATTGCGGAGGAAGTTCAGACCTTGGGCAATCTGCATAATACCAAAATATCCGCCGATTTGAAGATGGCACGTTCGTTAGTACGAGTAGCTGACATCCAGGCCACGCTTCAGGAACAAAGGTGAGCGTTACGAAGTTCTCTAGTTAGCTTTTCTAACGGTATATCTGTTTGGATTTTTACAGGATTTTGTTTCTGCGACAGCAGATTAAAGAATTGGAAGGGATGAAAACCCAAAATACCTTTATGTCGTCTGATGGGTAAAAAAGAAACATCAGATATAAAGCGAAAGCCAGCTGGAGCTCTGCTGGCTTGTGTTGATTTTTTTCATTCTTTCGTTGTTTTTTGTATTTTTATTTATGTTTTTTCCTTTCGACACGGGACCGTTACGGTTTTTATCTAGTATTTTGCAAATTTTCAAGTATGGCGTACATTTTGTGAAGCATGGAACCCTTCAAGGCGCTCGGCACTATCGCAAAGCCGAGAATGAACTTCTATTTCACGTCTTTATTGGGGTCCTTGTGTGAGACCGTAAAAAAAATAATTGTCTTTGTTTTTCTTTTTTTCGATCCTTCCTCATTCGTTTCATAGTTGTATGAGCGAGCATATTTCAACAAGACGAAAGGCCATTAAATTATTTTTAGCTTTGACTTCCGAGTGATAGAGCTGAATATTAACAGGGCGAAGTTCATCAATCTGACAGACGTTCGTGTAAAGCAAAAGTTTTTAGCCATTCTAGCGATGCGAGGGTGGCTTTTGGGGAGAAAGCTAGGACGGTGTAAGATTTGTAATTTTACTATGGACTTGTTTCTTCTTTTCTTTCTTTAAGCCACTTTTTGATTTGAGTTTTGATCCTTTACACATGAACTGGACTAATTTAATCATTGTGACGGATGAAAGATCAGTGGAAAAGTTTGTTTGGGTCCTATTTTTGCTATTTTGTCAACAACAAATGGTCTTGCCATACAAAAGGTGGCGAATCCTTTTTCTTTTCGAACCTTTTAGTTCGTATATCCTTCTTTGAGTTTTTCTTTGCTTTCAAGAGCAACAGTATGTTCTTCATGAGTCATAATTGTATGGGAAACGTTCAAGTTCCCCGCCATGATCACCATTTGACGTTTTGCAATCATGCAAGGCGCGCACTCTATCGGGAATCAACGAAGTTTTCTTACGCATCTTCCTTTGGCGACGGTTTTTGTTCGTATTCTCGTGAAGACAAACAGATTGGCGACAAGTGTGTGGTTAACATGTGCGATTTGCTATATAAAAATAACCATTTTCGTGAGTGAAATGGACTCAACTTGCTTTGTGAAAGAACAAATTCACAGTCAAAAGGTAAATAGTATTATAAAAATGTATACCGGATTTTTATCCAGGAAAAAATGTGAGACTGTTCATATTTCTTCGCCTACAGCTTGACCAGAGTAACACTTTGGGAGGAGGGAACAGCGTCGTGAGTCGACGCGGACTTTTTGACATGTATTGTAGTATTAGGTAAGGAATTCTTAGAATCTTAGAAGCGAATTGATTTACCCCAGGATTTGCGGATTTATATTTAAGGTGAAAATTAAGATCGACAAGAAGCAACATTACGGCAGAACAGTTCCTTCCCGAAAGACATGGGCTACCATGCCTGTAATCGTTCCCTGCAAGTTGAACATTGTTTACTGTACCGGGTTTACAATGGCAATTTAAAGTAGTCTTCGATCAATCGGCACTTAATCTTCAACAGGGGCCTGTTTTTTAGAGCGTTACTGAATTAGTAAAGCGAAAAGAAGTGGGGACGTTCGGGTTCAGGTTCCGGTTCTATTCTAGCTAGCGCTGTGTTTATTGAACCTTGGTTTGTTCATCACTTGCGGGGAGCTTTTGTTTAGGATTTGGGGGATCGTTAGGTGTTTAAGAGAAACGAGTGAACACTTCCGCTCGACGGTCAGTCAGCGCAGACCGTTATCGCAGTTTATCCTAGCCAAAAATAATGGAACAGAGTTTGAGAGGTTAGACCTCGTGACGATGCGTTTGACCGGTAAAAGTCTGCCTCGTTTTTTTCAGATTTCCTTGCCTTTTTTGTCCTCTAGGTGTAGGAAAACACGAAACGAATTCCAATTGGCATTCCATCGATCCCAATCGTCGCATTTCAAAGAAGCTGGATTGCATCGGATGTGGTGGAATGTAGTGCCAACTGAGGCTTAATTTTAACGAGTCGTAAAGCCTTTGTTACACCCTTACGTCGAATTACCTCTGAGAGCATTATGCTAGCATTTTTTTGGCCTTCAAGTCTAACCGCAAAACATAAACTGTGCACTTGAACGATTCTCTCGTCAAGTAACAGGCTTGAGTACTCTTGCTTCAGATTATTATGCAAAATTATAACCCTACCGCTCTTACAGGTGCCCACAACATGGCTCAGTTGCTTTGTACTGTAGTTGTAATTTTTTTTTTTAAAGTACAGTGGTAGCAAAGTTATGTCTTATTTTACGAGTCCTTTCTCTGCGTGACCGCCTTAGAAACCTGTGGGCTGGCCCGCCTCTTTTCCTTCGTTCCTATGTCAGTAATCCCGCAGTCTACCGAAGTTCCTAGTGTCCAATGCAGTTCATTCAGCAACTGGTTGGCTTTTGTCTGCTGTGCGTTTTTGTTTTGGCAAGTGACACAGATTCGGGTTCGGAAAGAACGTGAGAAGTTCCGGATACTTGAGTGTCTGTACCTGCGAACTAAATCCGCCATTTGTGTGTGACCCAGAGAGACAGTCAGTGCGGTTTATTCTAATCCCACGAGTAACTCTTTAGCATCAGGTGAGATCAAAGTGTTCGTGTTGTTTTTTTACTACCTTGTAAGTTGTAACGTGATAAGCGATGTTTTGTCGTGTGCGATTGTGACAGTAGCCAAGATTTACATGGGAGAGGAACTTGCCAGGTGAGTTGATTTGTAATTGTTGAATTGTTTTGCCCTCCAAGCCAGTTAAGAGGTCATCCGAAAACCCTGCACCCATGGAATCCCCTCTCGCATACCTGGCACTGGAATAGACCTTTACTACTACCTCCGTTGTCTTGTTCTTACCTTACCTTTTCGTAACAAAGTCCCGTTAGCAGTCCCTTTTATTATGCTTCGCATCATGATATCCTCATTTGTACACAAGTCGTACCACGCGAAATCGTTTCAGTTTAAAACCTCGTATAGTAACAATAAATACCAAGAAAAGCGTAGCGGAAATTAGTAGAATTATCCCGTATAGCTTTCCATGTGTGCGTATTTATCGTTAATTACTCGAGCGAATTTATCTTCTGGAAACTTAATTGCAGTTTCTTATGTAGAAACGTTAAGCAGATTTTCTTTTACCTTCTTATTCCATTTTGAAGCCAATGTTTTAAAAAATTTTAGCACTTTTTTATTTTGCAGTACTTTTTTATTCATTTGTGTTACGCCAAAGAAAGTAGTGTTGTGATGGTGTGGCATTTTCTTTCCTGTCGTCAGTCATGATTAGCTGCTGGCTGCTTTCGAGGAATTGCATTAACTTTCTGTTTTGCTTTACGACCTTGTTCCTCATTATTTGGGGCGTGGTCTGGCTACCACTTAAACATAATCTGTTTCAATAAAAGTTCATCCACAACCGAGATTTCGTGACTCGGTGGGTTGGACGGAGTTGTTGCGGCGATAGCATGCCTCGTGGTCGTGGTTTTGGCAGATTTAGATTTTTCAAAATTTTCTCTCCGGCAAAAGTTAGTGGCCTTGAGAATCGTCAGAAAAAGCTCGTGTAAGCGTGTGAAAGGATTCTCGTTGGCTCACATACGTTACACATGTAATGCTTGGAAAGGACAGTCTTCAGCAATGATGCGTGTCTTATGTGCATGTTGCTATAAATATTGCTTTTTTGGAATTTAATTGCAGGTTACCATGAAAGAGGAAAACACTTGGTACTTACCATGGGTGATTAGACCTGAACAATTGGATGCTAATGCTGAGACATCCGTGGTTCGACGGCGAAGAAGCTTATCTACCAGTAAGTCAACTTTTTCATCCATTTTATGCAACACGTTCTCCGGATACGTATGTAATGTTTCCCGGAATCAAAATGACACTAGTGTGTCACTGTCTAACAATTAATTTTTCTTTTTACACCTAGTGGAGGGAAAGAAAGTGCAAGTTTTAACGATTCTCATCAACGAAAGTTGATGAGAATCGTTAAACTAATCTAACCTAAGTTAACCTAACCTAACCTAATGCATTTCCAATCCAACAACCAATTTTCAACTCGAGTGACACCTATTGTCATTGTTTTTCCGGAGAACGTTTTGCAACAATAATACACTAGTGTCATTTTATCTCCGTGTTCCGAAACATGAGAACCTTTTGATTTTTATGTTTCCCGTTCAGAGGCGTACCCTAGCGAGTGGGCAGAAAAACGTTAGCGACTAGGTTCGTTCGTAATTGCATACTCTTCAGGGGCAAAACCTTAAAAATGACTCCGAATATTCGTGCTTCGCGAGACGGACCAACATTTGCGAACGTTTCTCGGATTTGAACATAAGGGAATTTAATCTGAAATCATAGAAGGATTCAGTCTGGAAGGTTCGTTAAGTAAACAGTTATTCCTGTTGGGTAAGATCTGATAACAAAGAGGAAGTCAAAAATATTTGTCTATCTGAGAGATCTTTGCGTAAGGAATTAAATATCAGAAGATAGGTTTGACCCCAAGACTTGTTTTGTTTATTTTACGTTATTTGAGACTGCTTTTTGTGGTCAACGAGCTGGGTTGCTTTATTACTGACTAAAATAGTAGGTAGCCAATGTCCAACAGCCAGGAGCTACTGCATTGTGTCCTCTCATGGAGGTCTTACGCCTATTGTTACGTTAGAGCCGTTTGCTGTGGTCTACGAAAACTTGTTATATGGACAGCTGTGCTAGAGTTAGTTTTGCGGTTGGATAGAAAACAAAAAGCGAAGCGAACAGGTATATGCAAGCCGTTCCCTATCTGAAGGATTCAAGCTTTTGACAAAGGAAGGAGAGCTAAAGGACATCTGATTACTATACTAGTTGATCTATCTACAAAGAAAAAGGGGGGGAATGCGAAAAGTGAAGGGTACAGGTCTGCGGTTGAAAGGAAAAACCAGGTCATGTATAGGGTAGAAGATTCCTACAAAGTAAATAAGACATAAAAGTGCTTTCGGTTTTGTTGAGGATATTTTCTGTAGCGCGGTATATTCAACATTTAAATTTGCTACCTTCCCAGACTTAGGCTTATAAAAGTCATGCGAGCATAATTTATTAAGACAGTTTTCGCCTCGCCTTGCAGGAAGCGTTTTTGTGTGCAATGTTACGTTTTGGTTTTACGGGGGCTTTCGATTTACCCAACGGAACATGACGACAGAAGTCGCTCGATTAGCCTTCAATTTAAGAAACAAACAAACAAAAAAGCAGACGAGTAAACGAGTCTTCGCACTAATGTTTAACAATCATCGCTCTCTTGTTGTTCTTCGTAAACTCGTGTCATTTAACACCGTATTATTGTCTTGGTAATTAGTTCCTTTCGCATCTAAAGTAGTGCCCTAACGCCTCACAGGTACTGCGCGATGATACTTATATTTTAAAGGCTGGTGTAAAGAACAATTACTTAGCGTGAAATCTCGTTTTGGAGATTGTGAAGGTGCCAGTAAAGTATTCCCAAGGTCAACTCTGGGTATTCTTACCCCTTCCTTTTCGTGTTATTTTTTTTTCTATTCTATTCTCCCTTTTAGCGTCCAATAGTTAGCTCTTTTCCAAACCCTTGAGTTGCGCGAAGCGGGAATGTATCCATAGGAGAGGCGTAGTTCTCGCACCGTATTCTCGATTAGTGATATAATAACGAAATACCTGCTCGTCACTGGAGCTAATTCACTATTGCCCCGAGTTGTTTCACGGTAGGCTGAATCGCTTTTATAGACTCAAGTTTCTCGCGACCTGCCCTTTTTATAAACGTTCTAGTTTTTTTTTTCTTCATGAAATCTTACCTCAAGCGTACTACGTTATCCACAGTGATGATATATATAGCAAGCCTTTTTTTATTTATTAAAAAAATTATGGTTCTTTCAAAAATGCCACGTGGTTTTATGAAGTTTAGGGCCATTGCCCTTGTATGGCCAAAGCTGTGTGGCTTGCCTGGCTGGACGCCTGTGGATTTGCATAAAAGGCTTGGGCATTACAATATCAACTTCCTCTTCTTATCCCAGCAGCACTCCACTTAATTTTTTTTATTTTATTTTTTATTCGCTCCTCGGAAATTTTCTTCCATTATTCCTCCTTTCAAGCAGTAGTTGGCTTTTTCTTTGCTGGATAAAATCTTTGCTGGATAAACAAACTTACTCTCTGGAGTAACAAAAAAAGAAAAAAAACTCGAACAATAGGCCGGATGTTAAAAAAAGGACAAAATAATAAGAAAAAATTTCAAAGTAGACGGTTCCTAAGCAGGGGATGAGCGAATGCGTTAACCACTTAGAAACTCATACAAATGGCCAGGTTGTGCAATTGCCTTAGGTGGGTGCAAACAGGAACCATTTCTTTCAATTCCGTCTTGATAAGAAACCCGATTTTATTTGTGAGCTAGCTCACAATTGCCTGTAAAGCGGTGTCTAAAACTATGATCAGAAAAAACGTTTTTGAACAAACAATATGGCTTAAAGTAGCCAAATCGCCTGGACACGAGTGCGTAAAAATCGTGTAAATAATTGGACTCCAAAAGTGGGTTCTAAACCGACTGACTATACAGTCGATGTTTTGAACTTCACACCTCCTGCATGCGGCATTCTCACCCTGCAGCCAGAAAGATTAGAGGGAGGTCTCGTTAACAGTAGGCGGTCCACTACAATGTCGGTTATCTACCAGGGCGGTATAATAGTCCTACGTTGGAAATATGTATAGCGAGGACAAAAGAGCTGACCGCTAAAAGAAGGGCGAAGATTTACTACGCGGAGTATTTAGCCTGCCATCGTAAGACGCTCCAATCTCTGTTATGATGACACACGTGTGGTATAATTCACTCAGTGTGTGTTTAACTGGAGGGGGGAGGAGCAAAAAGGCCCTCCCAAGTTTCAATTTCTTTGTGCTGTATTTCTTCTACCCTAATTTGTATTACTGCTCAAAAGCCGAAGGGTAACAAGGCCATTCCGATGGTTTCCAAAAATATTAGGAAAATTAAAGGAAAAAAGTGTAAGGGTTTTGGAGCTATATATAGCCTTGGTAATAACGTTTCTGCTGACTTGACGAAAGTTGGGGGTTTGGACCCTTGGGAATTCATGGACGTTGCGCTCTTCGGGACAGTCTTGTAATTAGAGATTGCAAATACACAGCAGAGCAACGGGTTTTTCTCAAACTTCAGTCGTGATGCGTAAAACACTTGTAGAAGCATTCTAGTTATGCTTTATACATTGTAACTCATGGTGCTTGTTAAGATTGTGTGTTTGTGTTTGGGTACACGGTTTCCTTATCTTGGCAGCTGAGCAAGATGCAGTCACTCCGACTTGTTGAAAGCGTCTCTTCTTGGTCGCAGTGGAGGACTTCCTTGGATCATCGAATGCCAGCAGTCGAGCTCGACGTGTTTGTGCTCCAAGGTGTGCTGCTGTGCTGGCTCTTGGCTCGGTTAGTGTAAACGTGGCTTTTGGATTATTAAGCTTCCATTAAGGAGATTGCATATTTCAGCTAGCATTGGGATTGTAAGGGCGTGCGTGTATTAGTTTAGATCTCTAAAACAAAACAACAGTAATAAAAAAACTCAATAAGTAGATGCGAAAGTCGGAATGGCTACTTTACACATACCCCAAAGTATTGCGTGTGGGTAATCGCGTTGAGAATTTCGCGGAGCAATAGTTGGGGCAGAGCCAATCACGTTTAATAGTGTGATGGGTTGCGTTTGATAAAAGGCGTCGTAAAACAGTCCCAAGCCAACCCCGACATCAACCGACCCCGACCACTAAATTAGATATCGGCAATGGATCCTGTGGGCAACTTCATTAGCTGTATTTTCCCGGATTGGAATCCCAAAGCAAAAAAGCCAACGGCGTGATGCTAGACTTGGATCGTTGTTTTCGCCCAGAAAGCTGTTATATGCTACCAATGAGCCCGACCAAATTGTTGTGTATTTGTGTGTATGTGTGTCTGTGTTGGAGAGGGAAATCATTAGCAAAGTAGTGCGTCGGTTGGGCGGTTGGGAAAAAGGTGGTTCCATAGGTTCCCGTTTCTGCGGATAAAGTTTCTTTAAACCGCGATCGTAATAAAGGGTATTGCGTTGGTTGAATTGTTGCCTTATTACAAGCACTACAAGTGTGGGACAGGAGGACAATAAGCGAGATAAGAGCATTTTCAAGTGCTTTATGAAGTGACTGGTCGTCTGTTGAGTCATTGGTGGTGGTCCGTGAGCGAAAAGGAATACCTCAGTGACGTCTATTCTGAAAATGTATTGCGGGCTTATGCCAACGTTTTAAGACCGTCACGAATTCCGAGTTAAGCCGTGAAGCGATAAGTTAAAGTGGCTTTTTGCTTAAGAAAAATCCTGGAGTTTTTATGATTGTCCAGTGTACATTAGTAATGGAGGAAGACTTTATTATTCACCCTATCACGGCAACTCGCGTGTTGCGGAAACGAAAACGCCAGTGCACGCGCTGTAAGTGGATTTTTTTTCGATTTAGCCAGATAGGGAAATTTCGAAATATCGTACTTGACATTCTTAAGATCTCGACTTTGACTTGTTGAGGAGGAGAGGTGTTCGATAAGAGATTTTCGGCTTCGGGGAATTAATTGAGGAACATGTCTTGCGTACGAGTAGATGATGAATGGATCATTTACAGAGAAAGTTTGGATCATCTACTTAAAAACCACCTTATTTTTAACGCCACCGCCCATTTTAGTTGCCTCTCGCAGCATATTCAGTTTTCGACGTCAAGAATTAGAAAAAAAGTACCTAAAAAATAGGAGTGATAGATTGTGGGTGGTTACGTAAGGAAAGATGAGACACAAGACAAGGTTTTGCATCGCCAAAAGGTCCCAGGCGAGAGTGAAAGGAAGATCGAATTCATTAGCATAGACTTTACCTGTTGTTAAACCGTAACTTGTCAGTAATCATCTCGAAAGCTTTATTTAATCTTTTCATTCGTTGTTTTTTGTGTGAGAATTATGCAACTTTCGTGCTGTGAAAGTAGATCGTTATGCAAAATTTATAAACCGTTGCTTCTACCGCCCCCAGCGTAATAGATTGTAGAGAATTCACTGTTTTTGGTGCAAGTTTTGACGCCTTGGCCTCGAGTCGTCACGTTTAAATAAATTTGGTAACGTAGGATATCTTTGGGAAAGAGAAAGGGGAGGGGCGCGATGAATGGTGTATGTGGTTTGATGACGGTCTTAATGTTAGTGCATCAGCATCTTTAAGGTTTCTCTTTCATCGTCGGATCTCGTGGAACCTCTTTGGCGGCGTTATCTTAATAACCGAGTGGTTTTCACGCTATTTTTCGCACGTCTGCCTCGACTCATTGCGAATCAATGGCTGGTGGGCGCACTTCAGTGCTCGAGTTTTGTAAAAGGGGAACCAGTTTCGATTTTTTCCAGGCTATTTGAATGCAGTAATTATCATTAATGGCACCTTTTAAGTCATTCGAGTTTGGCGACTGTTTAGGTTCGAAAACTTGAAATCAAGCCAAACGTGTTTTGCCGCTGGGCTGATGGCCTTTTATTGAGAAATGTTCGAAGGTGGGCGAACCAGGATTGTCACGATGAATCTGATAGATTTATGGATGCACTCCAGAAAGAAAAGTTATATAGAAGCCGTATGCATAATGACCTGTAATGAGCGACGGGCGAATCAGGTGCGCGCAACAAAAGTCTCTTCTTCAGCTTTTGTGCATGCTTATTCTCTCGTCCCTAAAGCCTCACCTGGTTCTTTCTCGTGTCGTGCCATGTTTTGCAGGCAGGTTGTATACGCTAATGTGTTAGGGCTGGTTTTTACTCTACGCAGGGGCTTCCGCGGCGCAAGAGATGGATGAGACTGATGGCTATCTGTCTCAACTGGCTCCCCCATGGAATAGCTCCATTTTTTTGGGATAACATTAGTTGAGGCTTCTTTGTTAGCAGGACTCAGTTGTATGCAAATGAGCGTCCTTTGCTTTTGTGGTTTAAGCTAGCTATTCCAGTTTGGAAAGGTTGTACCTCGGATCTTCACTCACTCGCAATGAAAACAAAAGGAAAATGCAAAATGGAAGTTCTAATTGTGGTTTCTTTGTCTCATCTTTACAGGTCATGAAGGAATGAGGAGGTATCCCGTGGTACGCCCAGCAATTAAGGACCATCATCACCACTTCCATCATCAGTATCATGCCGCTCGGAATTCTGCTTTGCATTCGCGGGCCCAGTCCTATGGTAAGTCCCCTGACATCTGGTTCAAGTTTCGACCGTTAGATGTCGTTTAAGTTAAACTGAATTGGGGAATTCCCCAATTTGCCTCAATTTAATGCACTTCCTTTGTTTTGTTAATGTTGGATTCTAAATATTTGAAAGTATTCCGAAACTTGCAATTTTCTTACCTGGAAAATTTTCGGCAAAAGTTTATTTTTTATGGAAGTGACTACACAATTAAGATGTTCATGTGGATTCAGCCGGGACTTAGGCTGTGTTCCCACTGCCATCTTAACCCGGGTTAGCGAGCGAAATTAACGCGGGTGTTTCCACTAGCCAAACCTGGGTTAAAAGTGGTGTTAGACACCGTCAGGATTAGACCCGTCTTGAAATGGGGTTAACCCAGCAAAGTCGGGTTGAGACGTTGTGTGCTTTTGCGTGGAGGGGAGAGTTACTGTATTGTAAACACGCTGCTTTTACCTAGTGCCAAGCTTCGTTTTCGCGTCAGTTTTTCGTGATAAAAACAGTACAAGGAAAAAGGTTTCTTATTGCAAAACTATAACTAAATTAACCGTTGTTGTTTAGAAAGCTATGACTGAATCCAAGAAAGAGATCAAATTGGGGAACAGAAGTTACAAATTTCTGGTGTGATATTAGGTAATATAGTCCGATTAAACGATTTTTAGTATCAATGTTCAAGGTTAAAGTCGATCCCTAACCCGGTTACGTATTTTATGTAGCAATGGAAACGCGTGTTAGGCCAACCCGGGTTACACTAACTCAACACCGGTGTTAGGTTAGCAGTGGAAACACAGCCCTAGTCTGTAGTCCTTAAGTCGGGGTAGGGTAGATAGTTCTTAAGTCGGGTACACCGTAGTCCTATTGTCGAATCGTCTATTGTCTATTACAGTTTGGAAGAATTTCAAAGGGTACGCAGTGCCGAAAAAAAAGAATGCAGTAGAAATCACTGTAACTTTGTTTAATGTCTGATTCGCATAACGAGGTGCTTTCTACACCGTACGACACTTTCGAAAGTGTTTCGAACAACCTTTGGCCATCTGGTGATATTTCGTAGAGCTAACGACCGTGAAATTAGTTCGTACCAGCGAAAGTGTTTTTCGTTTCTTTGTCAGAATCTTTTTTACTTTTCCTTTAGCGAAAATATGAATTCCTAGTGAAAGATTCATGGTCGAAAAATGTGGGAAATTTTGTGCTCGGTTAGTGAATGCTAGGAGCTGATCCCCGTTATAGGAACCGGTTGTATTTATGACATCGCATCTTCCAAAGGTGTAATGGACCTGCTATTACCACAATAAGCCGTTCATTCCCAAGTTAGCAGTTATAATAATGTCTCCCGTCTGGCTTTTTGTTCGGCGTCGTTGTCAAAACGGAACAAAACAAGTGAGAAAAAGCGGTCTGGGAAAGTAAGGTTCTGGCGTCCTTTTTCACTGCTTGACAACACCTTAATTAAATGCATATGATGGAAAACAATCTCAACACCTTAATTAAATGCATGGTATGGAAAACAATCTGCCAGTTTGGAAGAGAAAGCCTTGCTGTACATGCTGTGTGCAGTTTTGTTGATGGCCTAGTTCGATTTTAGTTTGTAAACAAAGACTTTTTCTTTTGTTCGACTGCTTGAACTCCAAACTTTGAGCACATTAGGTGTAGATAGCATGGAGACTGATTTAGTATAAAGCTTTTTTCCCATAAAGCTTTTTTATCCATATCCTTTAATCAAAACAGGGATAATTGCGGGAAGAGCCAGTAATGGGTTGCACGGATGGTTGAGGCTGAGGTGTGAGTCGTGAGAACGTTCCCGGTCATGTTATAAGGTCTCTCTGCGTTACACCACATAAAGAGGGTCGGTTTATTAGACTTTTTCTAATTAACGCAATCCAGCCCCAGCGAAGGCCTTTTGCACTCAGCAAAAGGCTCTTCTCCAAGTCCTCCAAGTTCTCCAAGCCTTCTCTTGATGGTGTGCAAGCGTTTTCATTCCGTCTGCCGTATGTCTCTTTGGATAGATTGCGTGCTGAGTTGAATTTATCGCTGCCGTTTATTTGTCACAGCTGCTGGTTTTGTTGGTAAGAAGATGGCAAGCATCTTGTATCATCTCGCAAGTCTCGGTCATTCAGAAGTTATGGTGACAAAGTTTCAGAATCCTTGTTGCTCAAGCATGGTTCAAAACTTGGCGTAAGTCAGGAGCAAACAGGTGCTTGGGACGCTACAAAAGCATTGTTAGAAGTAATAAAATGAAAAAAAAAGACAAGGCTACCGCATCCCACATCTGCGTGTGACGTCGTCTATACATTGTGGCACGCAGGGGATATAAGCTAAGCTCAGTGTAGTGGAACGTTGCTCTAAACGGTCTTCTGCACCTGTGTCCCTGGCTTTGAATCACTCAGCAGGTTACGTAGATTAAAATGGTACTATCATTTCCGATGATGCAGACCTTAGTTTAGTGTTTTCGTCGGGCGAAACAAGTCTAATTCCGCTCTCTTTTTCATTTCAAATTTGGGGGCCGTTCGAGAAAACTGTTCTCTTTCATTTAAAAGTAAAAGTTGATCGTCTTCTAAGGGTTTTGTGACAGTGGGAACTTGGGAAGTCACTTTTGATTGTCAAAAGGGGAAAGTGTGAAGGACATCTAACCCAGCTTCGTGTTGTTTAGCTTGGATTCAGCCTGGGAAACTTTTAGCAGTTGTATTCAACCTAAGAAGAATCAGGAAAAAAATGGGAAAAAAAGAGGATTGGTCTTGAATTGTTTAGTGCTGTTGGGCTGGTAATACTCCCGTGGATTTTGCCTTTGAGGTGGTTCCAGTGGTTGGATCCTCTATACATGCAGTTGTTCGGTGGCGTCGGTCGTGCCGCAGTTCTCTACACTACAGTGAACACTGCATAGTACACACATACACGCATAAGCATACCTTAGTCTTGTTTAGCGTGCATTGGCGAAGTTAGTACTCGAGGTGGCGCATCTCAGTCAAGCAGTTTAGTTCAATTTGAATTTTTTTCTCCTCAGACTTGTGTTACTTTGCTTTTTCTGTGCAAGTTGGCATCTTGGTCACGCGTTTGCTCGGATTCGTTTCCAGGAAACTGCATATCACCCACGCCATCTTCACGACAGAGAGAAAAAGGCGATTTGGTCTACTTTTCTCCAGGATTAAGGTGTTGACCGTGTATACCCTAGATTGTCGTTGCAGTGGCGCGTTGTGAATCGAGTGGAACGTTTTGCTGTAAACCAGGCCGAAATGAAAAGTTTTTTAATACTCCCAAACCTGGATCTAGAAATCAACAAATGGCACCCAACACTTTTGTTATGAAAGGGGCAATTTTGGGAGAGTTTGAATCTTGAATCTTAAGAAGCCAGAGCTAACAAAGACTTAAGAAGCTGCTGGGAAGGTCTTCTGGTGGCTTATTAAGTTTGACCTGGAGGCTGAAGTGATAGCAATTGCGACGCCCTGCGCCGTATATGTACACGTACATTACAGTACAGTAATACCAGAGGGGAAGGCTAAGGCAGCCAACTTTGCGTGATGTTCCCCGAGTGCTCGGTCGTGTATGGGTCGTGGCATCCGAGTGGAGTTTTATTTGCGTGTATTATGGCTGGAAAATCAGGGCATTCATTTCACACGTTGGCATGAGTTGTCTGACCTTTGCTTCCATGTGAAAGTGATAAAAGTATTAAGGAAAAAAACAAGCCGCAATAATTAACTTGTAATGCTGTCATCGGAAGTTTTTATTCTTGGTTGAAGCCTAGTGGGTTCCTTTCGTTTTGCACACTACGGCGATGGATAAGCTGGCGAAATGGCGGAGTCATTTGCGAGGCAGGAGGAAACTGTCCCTACCCATGTTAATTGGTCCGTTTCATGGGACGCCGTCTTCGCCGGTGGCAGCTGACGAAGACGAGGAGAAATCGAGCGGCAACAAAAAGACGCGGGCGAATTGCGAAACGGTGGAAGCCGCAGAAATACTGCGGATTACAGTACATCACGACCTGGACTCGCCTGATGCACTTGTCATTACCCACAGTCCCAAAGAAAAACGCGGACAGCCCGTATCGGTTAAGAGTCGTCGCGTGAAACGATGGCCTTCGACTCCGTCGTTTCAGTCTAAACCAGTAACTCATCATCATTCCCCAAACCCAGGAGTTGATGGAGTTGGAGTTTCTAATCAACAGACGTCGTCTATCGAGAACTCGCGTTTTATCTGCAGCCCGCCGCCACCGGAAGAAGATGAAGATGAATATACCAGTTCGGCGCAAGGCCGGGAAGATGAAGACATCTTCAACGTTTTCTCTCTGTCTTCCTCTCCTCTGCTGGAGCGTTCTGACGACCAAGGTGCGGCTTTCTCTTGTAAGGAAATTACGGATCAAATTTAAAGGACGAAAAAAACAAAGGAAGACCGAATTTAGAAAGGTGGAATAGCTCCCAAAGACCTGGAACGATAGACATTTTGTATAGTATTTATGACGTCAGTGCATGTCATCGCCCGCTCTTGCACTTGGCGCAGCCAAGTCGAAGGAAAATGACAGTGGGCCGGAAGTCAAACCAAGAATTTTTTAATTTTTTAATGTTTTTATTTTTTCCAACCACGATGGGAGTTGGGGGCTTTTTCGTAACTGTTCACCGTAACTGTTGTCTTTTAACTCCCATTTTTAGAGCTGTTTATGTCCTAACGACTTACGGTTTTGTATACTTGCTAATAACATGGTGTACTTTTTTATTTATTTAATCTTAGATGGAAGTGCCTCGGGCTACGGTAGTAACGCCTCGCAAACCCAGGAGCCGTCAAAGCCTACTCACCTTCTCCTACACAAGGTAAGTGAGATCTTTTCATGTTTTCCCTGACATTATTTTTTTATTTATTTTTTATTTTGTAAACAAGGATGCTACATTGGAAGAGCGTTTATGTAAGTGAAGATGCGAAGACAAAGAAAAACGATATAGGCAGAGGCTGTATAGGGGGATTAGGGTGTGTTTTTTTGCGGCGGTGCGGAAGAAGGTGCTTAAGAAAAGATCTGCGGCGTTGATTGGTTACCAGGCCATTCCTTTTCCATACAGCTTTCTTTCGGGATTGTGTGTCTGTGCTCTCATGTCTATCACTTCCACCTTAAAGCGCTCATTCCTGCGATGTTATTTGAGAAGAAGCGCCTGTTCTATAGAGGAAAGCTGGGTGCGGCGTAGTTGAGGCTTTCCAAGTCAAATCCGCAATATAGATTAGGGGGATTCAAGGTGAAGACGTCCGATTCAAGCTGCAGGCCGTGGAGAAAAGCTAGTAAGAGAGTGTTTGGGTAGAAATACACGCAAAAGGTTCTTTTCTCTCGACTTTTCTTTACAAAAAGAAGGAAAAAGACGATTTCAATGTATGCGCATCGCCTCATTTGCCGTGCCCCGCAGTCGCCACAGCCTAACATGGGTCATTGATTGAAGTGCCAAGGAACAAGGTAAAAAGCTCTCGAAAGGTAAAGCCATCGGTCTTTTTTTTCTTCGAGGGGGATTGGATTGGGTAGTTAACATTCAACATGGTTACGTGGATACTTGTGAGTCTAGTGCTGATAAGAGCGCTAATAGAATCACTTTTCCTTGATTTGCATAGCGTCAGATTTAAGGAAGTGGCTATTGTTGAAACGACGAGGAAAAGGCTAATCAAATTAAGAACTGGAAGAAAACTCGTTTTGATCGTTGATTACACAAGGCGTTCTTGTTAGGGGATTTTTTGAGGGAGTTTCTTGGTAACCATAAAGCAAAACAAAAACAGCATACTTTCGCCCTTTTTTTTTTTTTTGGCGTTGTACAAAGGAACGGGAAGAGAAAAGATACGTTCCGGGGCAAGGAAATCGGTGCGGAAAACAAGCGTCACTGGGAGTATAGCAATGCTGGATGTTGGGAAGCGACTCCCAGGGGAATGACTTTCATCATTGGACCCAATTTCTGCTGTTGTACCGCATCCGTACGAAGACGCTAGTGACAAAAGGGCGAAATAACTTGTGAACAAAAGAAGGAGATGATCTTGAACCCGGTTTTGTTTCGTTATCCCTCTCGCCGCATCTTACAAAAGCTTGTTATTGCTTTGTCGGCACATTGAGAGTGATGGTTCACCATTGGACAAACCCCCAAATGCCTTTTAAGTTCATCTGTGTCATTTTTTGAAGAACATTGAGGAACTCCGGCAGTTATTGTTACAAAAAGAGAAAACCACTGCAGTTTCTTTCTTTTTAGCCTGGGTCGATATGTAGAGCCGTAATATTCCCCTCAAACCGCATTTTGTATGCCTGACCACGATCGATCCTTATAAGCTGGTCATTTAGGAAATTGTTTTCTTTGGTCTCATGTTTCTCATTTAGAAAATTTTTTTTACGAGTAAGGTCGGATTCGAATAGTTACCCATTGCAATTACAACGATCCCAAATTGAGCAGAGCTATAGAGTGTCAGATAAGGTGACTCATCTCTTAAACTGAGCAGTTTCTGAGTTCGTTTGGTAGGATTTGGAAAATCAGCGTTTAGGAGCGGGGGAAAGATGTAATAGGAAGAAGTGCGCACCAGCCAGGCTTTTTCCAAGCTATATGCTTGAGATCCTTTTGTATCACCCTTGTAGTATACGGCGGCAGTGCGTGTTTGTCAGTCCGAGTCTGGGCGTCGTGACGCCAAGGACGCCTTTTGCACAGGTGTTGTTGCCAGAGCAGGGGAAGCTGGTATTCAGGCATAGTTTGAACACGGACGGAAACAAGGCAAGGTCGCGTACCATGCAAATGACGTTTGTTCCTATCGGTGCACAGAAACTTTGGAACCCGCCTTCGATAATAACAATAAAATAAAATAGCAAAATAAAACTTCCACACATTGTAAGTTGGGTAAGCCTCACGAAACTTTCTGGAACATTTTTGGTGAGTTTGGTGAACTTTGCGCAGGGGGGGAAACACAATTGTGGTGTTGGCGGACAACTTGGACGAGTGTGTCCGCACATGAGATTTGCAGTCACGGTCAGTGTTTCTGTATGGAAGTTTGAAGGTTTGAATGCCACGTAGCGGGTTGAATCTAGAGCAGTTTTATCCATGTGCTCATCATGCTAATTACCCTGATGGGGCTCCAGTATGCACACATGACTTAATCAATAGTCGTTTTGCAAGTCTTATCATAGTTTTGCTCTGGTGCCAGACTGGTGGTGTGGCGGGACCATTGTCGCTTGTAAACTTGAAGATTGCGTAGCGAGTTAGGCCGTGAAGAGCGCAGTGTTTCATAGAACAGGACCTCGGGTGGACATTTTTTGGAGACCAAACTTATTGAAATCGGTTCCCATCAGCTCCGACTTAAACTTTTAACTTCTCAACTTGTGCTGTTTCTCCAAGTTTTCTTCGCCAACATTGTGTTGGAAGTGTTTCTAATATTAGGAAATCAATCGAGGACGGTTCTGATCGTTTCGATTCGGACATTACATTTTCTCGTGTCATGTGAGTGGATGTTTGGGTGTGTGTAGCAACCGTAACCCCACATCGCGCCTTGACTTTATTGACAGAACTGGTGAACTTTTCGTCAGGAATGTTATGTCGATACAGTGATGATTACAAATTGGATCCAAGCACAAGGTAAAAATGCCCAGTGGATCCTTGACTGCACGCCGGTTGACCCAGACCAATAGATCTCGTTCTTTCTGGACAGGAATTTTCTTTTTCCTTTTTTTTCTTTCTTTTTTTGTATAGTAGAGTATAGTCTGTTGTGTAATGGAGTGGTGATTCGTTGGCTACCGTCAGCTGATTAATGAGAGCATTGTTTTGGTCCAGAGTCGCTTGAGTAATGTTCCGTTCGGTTGGACGATGGGATCATTACAGACGATCTCCCTGCAGTAAAACTATGGCTAGCTTTCACTGACTGAGCTTCTCTCGCCGCACACGTTCGCTGAGAAAACTTTCTCGTTTTATGGAGGACAGTAAAACGGCCCTGCGATGCTGGGATATCCCATCCTACTAAGCTTGGAGGAAGTTCTCGAAGAATGCCGTGATTCTGAAAGATAACCCAAAAAACTATAAAAATATGCATACTTTCGCTGCAGTGCCTTCGTAGTAATGGTGCAACACTTTCTAGAAAGTCGATGCGACACTAGCAACAATGAAATGTTGTCATCGTCATTGGGCTGACGGCAAACGCGAACTTACCAAAGCCGCGTTCGTTTTGTACCGTCGATTTAAACTTAGACTTACCAGACTTCCTTGACTTTTGCTTATAAGTGTTCGTTTTAGCCTAAACTTTGAAAGTTTACCGAAGTCGACTTGGAAAGTCTTGAGTCAAAACGAACGTTTATAAGCAATAGTTTACAATTGCTCCACCCACGGGGCGGTGCTTGTAGAAAATAAACAAACGCAATATATATGAATTGTTCGATATCGACAATGGCGATACATAAACAAGGGGCGGGGTTAAGTTTAAGTCCTGGCACAAGAGTACTCGCTATAGACTTGCCTGACTTTAGACCAATTAAAAGTCGACTAGCTAAAGAAAACGCTTATAAGCCCAAAGTTTAGCAAAGTCTACCTATCTCGAAAAAGTCTTGGGTAGAGTTTTAAGTCGGCTTAATCTTTGGTCAAAACGAACGCGGCTCAAGACGGGATTAGCGATCCAGGGCGATGATAACCCAAAAAAGACTTTTTACTTGCATTGTTCACGCAAGAGTTAGTGTGAGGGAGGTACGTACGATGTACGAAGAACATCTTCCGTGATTATGAGGGTTGAGAAGGAGACATCAGCAAAAGTAAGATCGGGGCCGCAAGGCGTGATAGCCTTTGTCAATTTAGCTAATGACATGCTTTGTCAGGAATCAGACTGCGGCGTTGCATCCTTCCTGCGATGCGAGCTTGTTTTGTGAAGTAAAAGGGCCAAAGTTCCAACTTGGCTGGTTCTCTATTCCAAGTGCTATTGTTATAGGCGCGACGATAAGGCACCAAGTTTTAGTTGTAGGCTTTCACTCCGAGGGATTGTGTGGGGGGAAAAAGTATTTATTTTCGTTCTTGCATTCGTGACAGTTTTGAGAGTGAGTTTACAATCCCGGAGCATACTTTGTCGGGGGGAGTTGGTAGCGTTCTATAACCTTGTATTTCTTTCCTATTACGTGCGGATTAGAGTAGAGGCGGCATAATACGAGGCTGTCTTCCTGAACGCATCCATCCGAGAAAAAGCTGCACTGTTAGGATTACAAGTACTGATGTGGGGGGAGATGGGAGGGCGCAAAAAGAGCGGAGCTAATAGGCCCAAGACTTCTTGAATGGAATTGTGCGAAGGGCTATACCATTTTCGTGTCTCTTGTATAAGCAGAAGGAGGAAAGTATAAGGGTTGCACAAGCTTTAGAATCCGTCATCGATCTCGGAAACTCGGAAACGTACTTCTTTTCTCTCGGCCCCCCGTTTCTCTTTATGTCGTAAGACAGCGTCGAGGACAGCTTCTGAATCTTCAAGTTGCAAGGCGCCGAAAGAAGACCAAAACGACGTATTTTTTTCCTCTTCAGTTGGCTGGAGGGAGCCTCCTTTTGGGGGTAGAAGCTGCCTGTTTGGGCGTTTAATGGCTCGTATAAGATAACGAGGAGCATTAACTGTGTTCATTTTTTATGCAACAGGGAATTTTTCTGCTTTTGATTGTGTGTATAATGCGTGTAATAATGTTTTGGGTCCTTTCTTTTCTTTTCGCAGGTAAGCCAATTCGGTCAAACTGGATATTTTAGCTCATTCTCGTAAGTGGCAATGTTATTTTCTTTTGTTCTCGCTTCTTTTTTGATAACCCAATAAGCTGGCAAAGTTCAGCATGCAAGGAGGTTTGGAACGTTAGAAGCTATAAAAAATTCGTTTTTTTCCTTGGGGGAAAAACCTTGACGAGCGTTTATTGGTGTTCAAAAAGGCCTTTTTGACATTGTGACAGCCCGTAATCTAAGTAATTGTGGCGACAGGGGTGGGACGGGTTTCGGTGGCCTTAATTTCTTATGAATTCTCGGCTCTGGAGTGTCATTTGTCTTACGTTTTGGGTCGGCCCGAGCCATCCTGCTCCCAAACCTCATTTGTCACAACGGAGCATAGATTCAGCATAGCGTTCAAGACACAAAAGGAAAAAAAAAATATCCATGTCATGAGCGTCGCCCAGAATAGTTGTCACCTAACCTTCTGCGTGTTCGAAGCTTTATGAATGGAGCATATAAAAGACCTTGGTCAACCTAGTTTCTGAATGTCACTCGCCAGCGAATGAATTTAATGACAGTTTCTCATCTCGATTGACTGTATTTGGCATCTAGAGCTATTTTTAGTTAGTAGGCGGTAATTTTGTCCACCGTGACTAATTTGTAGGTAAGGACCGTTTGGGGATCGTATCCATGGAGCGTGAAGCCATTAATCGGGAAATCAAGCCAATAATCAGCGCAATTAATCAGTAAAGCGTTATGGGAGGGAATTCATCCAAGGTTTCGGAAAGAACCATGCTATTTATCAGGAATAATCGCGTGCGTGACTTGGGCTATTAGATAGGGACCGCATGGCATTAAACTTGAGGCTTTTCTGACCTCGATGGGTGGGTATGATAAACGAGGGAACAACGGTCGGGTTGGTTTGGCCGTTACAAAAGGGTTAATGGAATACCCACCGTTTTGCTGGCGTCAAACGATTTTCTGTTCGGTAGACGTATTCAGCGTTATAAAAAGGATAGGGTTTCTAAACTTTTGTTTTATGTATTTCTATATATTTCTATATATTTCTGTGTATTTCTGTGTTTGTAAGTGAAGAAACTAATGAGCTGTTTTTGTTTTGTTTCGTTTGGCAGGTAAATCTTGGGCTGACCGGTGGAAAACATTGGGGCGGTTTCTACCCCACCATGTCGATACTTCTACCTCCCTGAGCGGTAGCACCCTCGTACCTTATGCAAAACTACCTGACTCTGCGGAACAAGTAGTCGTGTCGCCAGCATCCTTTTCAGACTCTTTGCCTGCTCACTTACCTTCCTCTCTTATCCCCAATCACCACCGCAGCGATCCTGCTTGCTATTACGATCTCGTCTTGCGTTGCTATCGACGACAAGAACAGCAGGTATCACTCGAAATAACAAACCCGAAAGTTGACTGTTTGTTATTGTTCTCAAACCCACAACAACACAGGTCTTGGTAGGCTATAAGGCCCAATTGCTTCGGGTTCAACCTCAACGCCTCGTATGTAAAGTCAGTGGGGTTTCTTCGCCGTAGGGACGTTGTTTGTCCCTTTATTCCTACCTTGGATTCGCCGTTTCGAGGATAGTGTTGTGCAGTACTATCTTCGTTTTCCTAGGGTTCCGGAGTTCCAGAGCAGTAACAGTTTTATTTGTAGCCGTTTATGGGCCCGAAGTAGGATCATTGGAGCTAGCGACGAAAGCAAGAGACGCATCAAGGTAGAAGGTAGGGAGCTGTACTGTAAGCCATGAAGCTAGCGGTATTGTCCCAATAAGGCTTATGGCATGAAGAGCTGTCTCATTTACGTCAGTGGTAGCAGGAGCAAGCGACGGGGAAAAAAGACGATATAGAGGACCCAAAATGCTCCACGACGTGCCACTCGACGCGAAGCAATTAGTCCGCCAGGAATGACGTCAACCCGCTGCACGTTTACCGTCTTGCGCATGGGTCGGGCCACGGTCAAGTCCCATTTAATTGACCTTTTTTCGCTTTGTTCGTGTGTGCGGAATTCGACCACTTCAAAGCAACATAGCAGCTTTGTGGAGGTACTACAATGAAATCGCTGTTTCCCGACATGTCTCGGCTGGTTGGCAGGGGAATCGTAACATACCGCATTTAGGATAGTGTTCCGGACCATTTTTTGTCGGATCATCTTCGATCATTTTCGATCATTCGTCAACTTCTGCCGATCCAATCCTATCAAATGCTGCAAAACTTCAAAAAATCTAGATCCGATCATTTTATGGAAAACCATAATAAAAATAAACTTCGGATAATAATAAAATTTAAAAAAATCGAACTGTCGCCACTAGATGGCCTGATTTAAGCGACACATTTCCGAAAAAATCGATCAAGGTTTTCTGGAAATCTATCTATCGGATCTGATCGGATCTTTTTTGAAAGATCCAAAACACTGATTTAGGAGCCAGAACGTTCGTTTTTCCCACGAGCAGGAGTTGTACACAACGTGTGAAACGTTCGATTTCGAGGAGCTACGGGGCGCAAGAGAACACGTTGAGACGAAGAAGGAAAAGGGAAGAGGAAACGGACATGACTTCAAGATGTATTTGTTACTAGTACAACCTTGCAATATAAACACGCCAATGGGCGTACAATAGGTTTAGGACAAAGTTAGGACCCAAGTTTCCCTATGCGTGATTTTCTCAGACGGCCAGGGACAAACCATGAGTTGTACCCCATACTGTCCCTTTTCACAAATTCACATGCACATCCTTGTGGGCTTGTACTAGCTACAAAGCCGGGAAGACATGCAAAGTCAGGTCTTTTGTTTTCTGCGTTTTAAAGTAGTTCCGTATGTTGCTAGGAATCCAGGAAAAGACGTCAACGGGTTACAATGCTCTCATGCTGTTTATACTGCTCAAGGACTCGTTCGAGTGGGATTGTCCAAATCTTTAAACCTCTTGAAAAGTTAGAGGCTACCGTGTCCCCCTCCAAAGCTAGGAAAGTGCTATGTTTTTGCTTTACCCGTTGTGAAAGTTTCCAAACATGAAAGTGTTTCATTTATGTCACGTGTTTTCTCGACGTTCAAATGCCTTGTGAGTACCTTAGCAACATTTGACTTCATAGGCACTTCGAGGACGTTTTCCATTTCGCTGACTCCTTCGGTTAATGATTTCCTTGGGGTCTCTCCTCCAGCCCACGTTACTCATCCACGCATTGAATCAGATCTCCCATGACTTGGACATTCTCACGTCGACCGTATACGCTTTGTAGATTGTAGGATGCGTTGCGTCAATTCGAAGTCAAGGCTCTTACTGTTTCTTCTATCATTTTTTTATCTCTTATACGTATTATTAACGTTTTGTTCCTTATAGCCTTCATTAGGCTGCAAATAGGTAGAGACGTCGAGAATAGCAAAGAAAAGAGGGTAACCTTGCAAACTTTTGGGTGAAATACCTCGCTCTAGGCCAGAAAGAATACGAATACAGTGTTATCATGCAGCTCGTGGAGCTCAGGAAGGTGGAGGAAGGCTGTTGAAGGTTACAAGCACTCACCTGTGATGGCAGTCACTCTGGAGCCTTGGTGATGTATTGACCCTCGTTTACTTCTAGATATTGTTGTTTATATCCGGGCCGATAAAGTTGTAGCTCAACTTCGTGGGAATTACTGGTTGCATTTGCGTTTTCCGTGCGATTGTGGGAGGGGAACTGAGGAAACTTTTCCAATGACCGAGTCCTTAATGGATAATCAGCAGTGTTCTGACTGAATGACAAGGGTGCGTTTTATGTGCACAGGTGTGAATCACACACAAGTTGTGGTTTAGCCATTACACACATCCCTGCAGTGAGGCTCTCGTTCAGTCCATGCTTCTATAAACGTTCTGCGTATAATCACTGGTTTATCGTCTGAAGGTGTGAACTGCATGGGAAGGGGGCCCCGAAGTGCCATTTTCGTTGGTCTGGGAAAAGTTTTCTGGTCGTGATTAAATGAACACTTCGATCAAGTTTACGACACGGATAGCCCTCCTCCGATCTGAAAGGTTTTTACTAGACTCGACGTAGTTTGCAATCATGGTAAGTAGAGCAGTGCTTTTAAACATCCGTAGAGTTATGTGCAGCCGCATGAGGCCCCGTATACTAGGGATTCAGTAAGGGGGTACCAACATTACAAAGCTCCGTTATTTGGGGTACAGGGTCTAACTATTTGTTGTCGGGGTAGGGGGAAGTTAATTATTCCTAAAGCGCGACAGGTACCATAGGCAACATTCCATAAAAGCAAGGACATTAACCTACCTTGACCTGAGCTATACCTGACCTGTTTTGCTTGTATCAGGAACAGGAAGGCTATAAAAGTACGGGAATGTCCCCTTTATCCCAAAGGCAGGGATCTTCACAACCTGCACCGTCCACCAATGTTGTAACTGTCGTGTTGTTGGCGTTTTCCGCGTTTCTGTGAAATCGTGGGTTCATGGTCACTGAAATTCAGTTAAGGAAGAATTCTCTTAAGGAAGCTAACCAATCGAATTTTGCTAACCGAATACTGAGCTCTGCAATCGCCACGGAACCTGCGGAATGCTGGTTCGAGAGGTGCTGCCACCGTCTTGAAGTCTTGGGTATTGGCACAGGTTGGCTCCGTGGAAGCATTTGCCGATCAATAATTGACTAGCCGGGGTATTTCTGGCGTAGGTCCGACTCCCCCCTTTTGCTCGGAATTTTTTTGGGTGAGAATTTAGAAAAGCGTACCAGGAAAACAATCCTGTTTTCTTATATCCACCCAAGTATACAATGCGGCAAGCTGCAATAGTAGCTATGGATCACGGCGCGAGCACAATGGGATGCAGTCGCTAAGTTTTGAACTCGAGATGAAACGAAATTCATTGCAAAAGGGATCGTGGGGAGAAAAAACGATACGGAAATACAAGTTAGGAAGATCTCGAGAGATACCAAGAGGAAAAAGTTTTTTTCGGTGTGTTGCAGACGTTTAATAATGCAAACACTTGGTTTGTTATTGTTCCCCCCGGGAAATCTTGATAAGGTACAGCACATTTGATAAGGGGAGATACTGAGGGAACCCCTACCGGTGACAAAAGATAACTACTGTATTGTAAAGATTAACACGGGCAGTTAAGACCACCGATATGAAATGTCCTATGTGGCGTAAAAAACTAGTTGGATTCGCTTTCTAGCTTGTTTGGGACCTGAAATCCTTACACGAGATTTGCTGTGCTGTAGTATGTTAAGAGGATTAGTGTCAAGGTAGGCCTACACTGGTGCGAAAAGCAGTCATGCCTTTGGAAAAGCCTCCTAGCTTCTTTCGCTCCCTGAGTGAATTATCGATACTATTATGGAAAGAACGGGGGTTCTGGGCGGGGGAAACTTTGACCGGAGCTCCAGACATTACTCAGCCTTGCGTTGAACGGAATTCGCGGTTGCAATTGTTTGACATCGAACCCGCCCCAGTTCCAGATTCAGCTGTTTTTAAAAAACCTACCCAACTTGCTCCTGTTCAAAGAAAAAAGGCGTCCCGACGTCATAGAGGATTTTGCAGAGTAAGAACTAAATCTTTGTACAACCATTGACTGCTGAGCTCTCCGATCATTATCATAAGCTTTCCTTTTTTTTAAAAAAAAAGAAAAAAGAAAAAGATCTTGTTAGATACTAACACGTAATGACTCGCGGTAGCTAATGATGCTCATTTTTTTTTTTTGGTTATTGCAGGAAATCAGTGCGCCAGTAACCCCACACAACTCTGACTGCGTGTCACCAAATCCTTCTCGTGTTAGCGACGATTTAATCATCCACAGAGCAGGAGGCAGGTACCCACCAGGTATATTTCTATAAATTACTTTGTAGACTTTCTATTTTTACGTTACGTGCATTGACGGTTTGTGTGTCGGGTCGTGGTTGTTGATACTGTTGATAAGTAATACCGGAGAGGGGGGCGGAGTGAAGAAAATTCAAGTCGGTGAGAGGTCGTTCCAAGGAACAGGAGATTTATTGGGACCACCAGGGATAGTATATTCGAGTAAATAGTCAGCGCCTTAATCAAGTATCGATAGGATATTTTTCTTTTTCTACTCGCCAACTCCCGTACGGCACCATGAGGAGCCCGAACAACGTAGGGAAATCAATGAAGTCTGAGTGGCGGGGTATTCCGTAATGCGAACAGGAGCGGAATTGCTTCCTCCTCTTTACCCATGTTTAGATCAACTCGCCGACTAAAAAGCGAGAGGAGAAGAAGACGCTGTGAATGTTAGTCCTAATATGCCGCAAGTTAATCAGCCTGGGCGGATATGATGGTGAAATGTCGGCAAGATGGTAATTAAAGGAATTTAGTATTGATTTCGTGGCTAGTTTGGGGGGAGAGGGGGAGAGAGCCAAGAGATATTCCCAATTCCGTTACCGGATATTATACTTCTTAAGACTTTATCGATTTTCAGTCAGTTTTTTTAATTCAAAACGTAAAAGGTGAAATCACGTCTAATGCGCAGTTTCTTTACGGAGCTTACAAATAGTTGTGCGGAAAACCTGAATGTTGTTTTCTAGCTTTTTTTTTTGGTATTTTTCATTACTAAACTCTTGATCTGAAAGCGTGGACGATCCGACTGAACACCGAAAGGAAATTTACAGGAGAATGCTAATGACAGTGATAAATTAAACGTGTCTGTTCAGCTTCTTTTCTTGAATTCACCTAGAAAACGTAAGCGATGCGTCTAACCGTGTCATGCAATTAAGCCTAAAAAAAGTTTTCCTGCACAGCTCCGGATGAGACAGAAAATTATAAAGTTCATTTGATTAGTTTTAGAGTGTCGTAACGCATTTATTGCGGTCAACAGGCGCACTAGGTATTGCTAAGAGGTACGATTCGAAATGGCCTGGTAACCTCATGTACGCTGTTGATTGATGCGAGCAACTAATTAATGTCATACTTCTCCCTTGTATTGTCAGGTTTGAGTGGACAATCAGCATCTGGTGTCGCGATATCTTTACCGGCCATTAATTGCTTGTCTGACTGTGACGTCGACGAAGGTGACAAACGCGAGGAAGACGTCGCAACGCCTAAAAAGTAACCATACATTTCCTGGTTTCCTTCCATGTGCCCAGAGCTAGACGCGTTGCCTAGGAAAAAAAAAATCGTTTATAAAAAAAGAAGACGAAGAAGATCTTTCGAATTACAATTCCGCAGATGGGGACGAGTGCGAGATAAACTTTAAAGCATGGGGTATAGTCTTTCTGTTGCTGTCTTGGCAATTTTGGGTCATCGATAGGAACTTAGGCATTGGCGTCACTGGCATCTGTTGGACTTCTTTTTCTTTTTGATAAATATATTGATTTCGCTCCTATAGCGTGCCTAACACATATCCATAACTTACGGCTATCGCGTTTTTCATCTTTTTCTTTGCTTTCTTTATAGTTCTAAACAGAGCACCGAGCCCAAGAAAGTTACCAAACTGCAACGTCGGAAAGCGTACTACAAACACCAGAAAGATGTAAGTATTTTTTGCTTTATATGACTTAACACGAGCTTCTGGCAGCTTCTAGTCCATGCGAGGAGCCATATGTGTCTGGACATTACAATTTGTTCTAGTGTACGCTTTTACAATATTAGACATCCGCGGAGTCGCCGTCGTACATTGACCGTAATATGCTTTTGTTCCTTTTGTAAAAGCCCAACTGCATGGGCTGTGTGCTGTATAACAGCACTGGAAAAGAATTGCGCTGCGAAGCTGGGACATTTTACACAGTGTTTCCCATGGACAAAAACCCTTTCAGTGTTCCGAATTAGAAAGAAAAAAATTGACGGAGGGCGGAACACGGATGTCAAAGGCAAGTTACGGTTGCAGAAATCCCTATGGCCTTAGAGGCAATGTTAAACTGGTCCTTTTTTGAAGGGGTATTAACAACCTTTTTTTTTTTGGTGATCCGTCCAGATTTTTCCGTGTCAGCTGTTGCTTTTGGTACAAATGACGTACGATCACAACTGACGTCGATATTAGTTAGCTAAGCCGCTTTTTTTCCCCAATACCTCTCCGTTCTGAACCACAACTTACGCAAATGGCTCATCGATTATTCGAGTAGCTGATCGAAAGCACGGATCTCAGTTTTTAGCCTTTGCTACCTCTCCCACTCTTACAGTCAGACAATAAAAGAGGGAAACAAGCGAAAGGACAGTTTCCCTATCGAGCACTTGGAAATCTCGTCTTAGCAAAACTGAGAGGTCCCCTGCCTCTCTTTTGTGAAAACTCCCTATTATGAAAAGTTAGCCAGCGTAGAAAAATCGAAAGCGATTTCGTGAAAGAGCCAAAGGTGACCGTATATAGCTGAGTTGTACGCAAGGTCTTAGGGAGCTGTTTTCCGTTCACTATTGTGGAAGCGTCGCCTTGGCCATGCCGGCGTCGCGACGCTCACTGCTCGGGGGAGAAATTGCTGCAGAGATCAGTTGAACGGCGGCAGCCTCCCCCTCCGGCTGCCTCTTTGTACCTTTCCTCTCCAAATTGCGTGCTAGCCGCACTCTTTCATTGTTCAAGTGTGAAAAAAAACTCCCAGACGGTGTAGCTCCCGAGTGCGGTAGTTTGAGGAATTCAGTACGGCAGAGTTATTCGGAAAGGATCGTTTGGATCCGGAAGAGTACGTATGTACGATCGCTAGCGTGAACGTACAACACATGTCATGGTAACTTTAATTACACGAAAAGGGCAGCAACAACAAGAGGATGCCTGTAATCGTTATCACGTGGTCCCTGTATAAAAGTCGTGATATCCGCAAGACATCTGGAAAGTGTTGCACATGATCTAATTGCTGACGGCTGATTGCTGCGCTACAGGTCAAGGGGGGAGAACAGTTTAGCCAGGCAAAAAAGCGCTGAATCCCAAACAGTTGTTCGGTTTTTGTTCTGGAAATCCGTTCGGGCAGACCGTATATACATCCCCAAGATGAAGTGTTGATTGACAGACAAAATGAGCAATGGACGATCCGGAACTAAGGCTAACCAGCGCCATTGCCATCAACGAAGAAGTCGTTCCGGACGGTTGACACCGGAGTTGCTATTTCCGGGAGGATGGCCCTGGGCTTCTGGATCGCCAGTATCAGCTGGAGCTTCCAATAGTGTAAGTGGGAGTTCCCGGAGTCTGAGCGGTACGCCCACTAAGAGCTACAACAACAGCTTTTTGCAAGTTAGAACTGGACCCTCGCCAACAGCCATGCCTTCACCTTCGCGCCCCGATGTAACCGATGGTTTCTTGCGTGGAACCATGAATCTCTTTCTGTTGGTTACACCCCCAGCTGCAAAAATTCAGGTGAGACCAATCCCTCCTAATCCTCCCGAGCTCAGAGTTTCCCCCCGAAATTATTAAAGAAAAAAGAAAACCGGATCAGAGCAGATTTTGTGACGTAATATTAAGATTCACAAAGCTTGGACTAATGTGAGGTATTCTTTTCTCTTTTTATATTTATTAGGTAACAAGATTCAAGGATTCGCCGTGCGAAGGAAGTCGTACAGTTTAAAAACAAAATGGACGGTCGCCCCGAAGTGGCTTCCTACTGTGCAACAGTGAATCTTTGTCATTGCACTGTCGGAAAGAATCCTATAGGGGCCTTGACTGCGGCGAAAACTGGAAAATCAGTAGCAAGTTTATCGAACGTATGGACATGCGAGCTGGCGCAAGGGCGCTTTGGCATTTACAATAGCGCCCATGACCCAGAGCAGTTCAGTTTCTATGGAAGGCGTTTTTCTGCTTTCTGTTCTGTTTTTGAAACTCCTGCCCAGCTCGACAGCTACCCTTGCACGCTGTAAAGCCTGATGCACACTGGAGTGTCGTTTATGTCAACATACGACATACGACTAGTAAACAAACCAAAAAATTTCGGCACAAAGCCGACATAAGCACTCTGACATACAAGTTGAGCACTGCTCAACTTTTGGTACACAGGCACAACTGACATACGCCTTTCCGCAAATCACTAATAAGGTGATTTTACGAGTCGTATGTCGTATGTTGTGTATGTTGACATAAACGACACTCCAGTGTGCACCAGGCTTAAGCCTTGTCGTCGGGATGAAACGAGACTGCACGAGACATCAAAAGCAATGTTGACCAAGAGGATTAGCGTCTCACACTCCCACGAGATTGATATGATAACATACACTACACCCCTTCGTCATTTACGTATTCATCGCGGAAATCTATATGTATATGACTTGATGCTGACTTGTCTGAATCCCGCAAGGCATTTTTGGAATGGGAATCCTTCACCGTAACTGTGGCCCGCCAAGGGTGACAATGCCTTGCTCTGGCTACAAAAGAAACACGGAAAAGCTTTGACGGCAGTAAACAAACTTGCCGCACTCCCACGCAGAGCCACCTTTTGCGTTGAACAGGGATGAGAAAGACGCGAACTCCCCCCACAGTCGCGCGAAGGCGTGATAGTAAACAGACGAACAAGGCGTAGTAAGTCTGTAACATGTTTGCTTGGTCCATAAGGTCATACTTCACGTATTCGGACCCTCCTCCTAATTGACCAACATTAATGTCGAAAGGAGTAAGAAGAAGAAGAAGAAGTTGCTCACGAACCGGGCTAATAAGGTCGCCCATGGCAGCCACGCCCCTATTATTGGCTCCTGTCTTTTCTTTTCTTCCTGCGTAACCGAGGAAAAGAAAAGGCTTGACACAAGCAAGCTTTTATTCGGCTACATATAGAGCAGGTCGATACAAGAGATATTTTTCCCACTTTAATTAAGCAAGGGAACGGGGTTAGAGAGAGAGCCGGTTCGCTGCTTAATGAAACGCTCACCATATAGCCAATAAGGTGTTCGGAACTGAAGTAGGCGGCGTGATTGATGATGGTTTTTACCTTCTTATACCACCAAACAGCTTCCGGATCTCTTACTTTGTGACACTTTGCTCCCAGCCCCACTACCTTGATTCTTGAAAAGGCCCCGGAGAATATGTTTTCCTTTTGCTTCGTCGGCGGTGTAGAAGAGGGCCAGGGTTTTCTCTCCACTCACGAGTAATTCGTAAGGGTGAGACGTGTGACTACTTACGGTGGAAAAGGTCAAGCCTCACATCTCTTTCCACTTTATATTCCAAGATCGGCTGGATAAGCTGTTCATGAATACCGTGCTTGCCAGGTTGTTCATTAAAGTGGATCCAGAAAAGTCGTCTTTCAGTCAATCGAACAATTTAAGCGTCTTTTCAGCTATTAGAGTATTTACAGACCTTTTCTTTCTCTTTTTTTTTTTAAAAAAAATAAGATTTTTGCTCTTTGTTATGCTTTTATGCTTCGACAACAGGTATATGACCTACGAATTACAACCGAAATCGAATGTTGGATAGACGCTCTTTACCTTTTTTGTTTTACTATTATTATTGTTATTATTTTAATGAATTACCCACTCTGGGTACGAAAGTGCTATCTTTCGGCACAAAGACACGCCGAATTTTAGCCGTTCGCTCTGTATTTTTGTTTTTCTCCAAGAGAAGGGGAAAAAAGTTTTTTATTATTTTAAAAGTTGGCTTTTGCATGGTCCTCGTGGTAGCCATTCTGGAGCTTAGCTGCCCAGAAATAATGCCTATACTTTTTTCTGTTGTTGTTTTTTGTAACTTTTTTTTTATTTGCCGAACAATGTGAACAGTCTTCTTTTGTTCTTCATAGGGTCGTTCCAAGAGTTTAACACACATCGATACGCTGGACCCAGCCATGTTAGTACGTCGTGAAGACGGTGGTGGTGGATGCGACGTTGTCGCTAGTGGAAACGCTGGCGACGCCAATGGATTCTTGTTAGCCGAGCGTTTGGGCGTGCATTCAGGGTCCCCTTTGGTCGTGGTGCCTACGATCGCGTCTTCCGCAGCGGGCGGTGATTCTGCTGTACGTAGAAGGCGACTTTCTAATGTGTACAAAGTAAGATTTCCATTTTTGGGTTCATTAATTTTTGTTTTTGTTCATCTTTTGACTCCCACGTTATACACAGGTGACGAGCTCGGAGTATTTTAGCGTGAGTTTCGAATGTTTTGAAGACCCCGGCCTCGAAGAATTCATTGCTGCTACCAAAGGAACTAGTCTCAGGTAAGACCTTCTTTGTCTTTTGTGTTTTTCCTCCTCTTTTTTTCAGAAACGTGACTCCTGAATGTGTTTTTTTAATAAGGTTATTTGTTTACCTGCCTTAAAAGCATATATAAAGTTTTGGGTGGAGGGAAGAGCCCGACCAACGAGCTTAAAGCCTGGGCCGCGAGCAAAAGGGGAAGATAGAGGGGAAAATTTTGTCAAGTAATCAAGATGGACTTGATTGGCAAGGGGAACGTGCTTGGGTTACGGAGCAATAGGGAAGGATATATAAATGTACGTCTAGTCAGCTACGTCGATCAAAACCGCCCAACAATGTCGGGGAGACGTGACGACGTGACGCCATTCTTGACTGTTGATGCTATAAAATCATAAAAAGAATCTCATGTGCTGTATATTGTTTACGGGATTCCATTTTATACGTTTTGTGTGTGTATTTTGTTCTAGGGAGGCATTATCCGGGGTTTGCGAACGACGAGGGGTGGATTTAAGCTCCGTTAACGTGTACTTGGATTCCTCCAAAACTCCATTATCTTTAATCACCACCGAAACTTTCTGGTTGGGTGGAAAGCACTTGAGGATTAAAAGTAAGTCCTCCGTTTTTTTTTTCCTTATGCCAGAATATATCGGGACTGATAACTGTTTTTTTGTGGCTGGGTAGGTAAAGATGGTCCCAAAAGTCCCGTTCGCGGTATCAAGCCTATGATTGCGCAGCAGACTTCCCGGAAAGGCTCGGGGGTAAATTTTAAGAATGTCAAGCTTGTTGACAGCTCGGATGAGTAAATTGTGTTTACTATTGCTATTCGCGTAGAGTTATCGTAGTACGGGGAAACACAGTCGGGCATTAAGTGGCGCGACAAGTACGGAGGATCCTGCGGGACTTGATTGGAATGGCATGGCAGCAGGAGGAACTTTGAACAATAATGGAGCGCTTCCCGGATCGGGTTCCAATGAAGGGTCTTTAAAAGCTAAGGGACCCAAACCCAGTACTCGGTGGAGTGGCCTCTTCAGCACCAGTTATAAGGACACGAAGATGGACAGCCTGGTCGAGCAGTTGAATGATTATAGCCGCCACGGCATTCCTCGCTTGCCCCATCTCTTGACTTTCGAAGCGGATGAAGCCACGGAAGAAGCCTTGTACAGTCTCGAAGAAGATTGGAAAACCATCGTGGAAGACTGGGCGGGGCTTTCCGAGCGACAGAAGCAGCAACAGAACGCGATTTGGGAACTTGTGCAAACCGAGGTGGCGTATATACGCACTTTGAAAGTCATCACCGACGTAAGTCTATCCTAAGAGTTCTCTCAGTTTGGCGGAATAGCCGGAATTGGATTAGCCCAGTAATTGCTGATCTGATCTCTTACAGCTGTTCATGGCATGCCTCTGTAACCTGCAAATAGCCCAAATCTTGAACGAGATTGATACAGAAAGGCTCTTCTCCAATATTCCGGAGATTTATGTTGCCAATCGACAGTTTTGGGCGGAAGCTGTATTGCCTATGTTGCGGCAAGCCAGAGCAGCCAAAGCACCCCTAGATCCCACCGTTTTAAGAGATGCTTTCTTGAAGGTGAACTTTGCTTTTATTTTAGGGAAAATAATATGGTGGCATTTTTTTAAATAATAATAATGCATAACTAGTTTGATGAAGTGTTCCACCCGTACACGAAATATTGTTTGGATCAAACTCAATGCCAGCAGTACTGTAAGGAAAAGGATCACGATAACGACCTCTTCAAAGGATACCTTGCCGTAAGTAGATTAAAAGTCAACACCTTTAACACGTTTGTCATTTCGCGCCCATTTTTGAGTAGTGGTGTGAGACACAGCGCGACTGCAATCGATTAAGGTTGATGGACATTTTGGTAAAACCTATGCAACGCCTAACTAAGTATTCCTTACTCCTAAAAGCCGTGCACAAGAAAACAGATGACGAGGTTCACAAGATTGTTGTGACGGATATGGTAAGAGCTCCATGCGAATAAAGCAAAGAAAGGCTTTTTCATTTATTTCTGTTGAATTTTTTTTTTTGTAGATTCAAGGTGTGGAATCCTTTGTGGGGCATGTCAATTCCGCTTTGAGACAAAGGCACGAGCAAGAAAGGCTAAGGGAAATTATATCCCGGATCGAGTCCTACGATGCTGTGGTAAGCTTTGCCTGACTCGCTGTCATGGTTGCATAAAATATGAGGGGACTTTGATAAATATTTAACACATCATATCTCGTGTGACGTAGGAAGCCAAAGACGAAGAATTGGAGCGATTAGTGAGAGCACACTGCGACCTTGACCTGACTCGGCCTATGCCAGGCTGTTCTGAGCACCAGCGCAGACATTTGTTGACAGAAGGCGATTTGAAATTGAAGGATCAAACGTCGTCCAAAGTTGATGTACACTGTTTTTTATTCACGGACATTTTGCTGGTGTGCAAGCCGGTGACCAGGAAAGCAGAGAAGGTTAAAGTGATACGTCCGCCGTTTCTAGTGGATCGTTTAGTTGTGGCGGAATTGGTGCGCGATCCTACTGCCTTAGGTTTGGTTTACTTGAACGAAATGGGCACCGCAGCTGCCGCCTTTTCACTCTACGCTCCGGAGCCCAAGCAGAGCAAAGCGTGGAGCGAACATCTCCGAAAGGCTGCTGAGGGTTATAAAGAAGCCAAATTGGCAGCCTTAGCCGTTCAAACGGATTCAATCTTCTTTGTACCCGACGAAGATGACGACATTGATTTCCCTTCCTCAGCTTTATTAGTTGCGCGTAGTCCACGTGGGTCCTCACGTGGAAGCCGTGGATCTTCTCTAATTCACTCTCACAGGTAATGTTTATGTTTCTCAAAGGGGTATAAATAGCCACCAAAAACCACATGAACTGAGATTTGGATGGATGCTTAATTCTAAGAACGAACTTTTGTTCCGAAACTTTTACGAAAAGCCGTTCATGTTTATTTGCATGCAAACTTTGGCTCATGACGTCACAGACGGAGCTATCATGACTTTACGCTTTTGCATGATTACTGTTTACATCATACTAAAATAGTAAATATAAACAAACCTCCGGGTACCATGGATACTGACATCAACATTCATGACACGTCTGTGACGTCTGAAAGCGATGTGCCCCTATTTTCGAAATTTCTTTCTTTAAAGCTTAACTATTATGGTAACTTGGCGCATGATGGAAAGAAACGTTACTTGAAAGTAGTTTTTTGCACTATTTTCAAGATTATTATTATTTCTTTGGTGGCCCCTTTCGAAATACTTCTGCTTTGCATTTGAGCTCTTAACTCCGGAATGGAGTTTAACTTTTAACTCCGGTACGGAATGCTGCTATGGAATATTGCATGTTCACATTTTCACAGACCATGCGCATGCTCGTTCTCTTTCCTGACTTGGACCAATTCTGCGCCTAATCTTCTCAGGTGCGGTTTCCGTTTCCTTTTAAATTTATTTTGCTGAAAATTGTTTCGCAATTCTTTCATACACAACTGTTAACAGCTGTACTTCATTATCTAGTGGTTCCGTGGATATGAATGAACCAGGTGGGCCAGGGCGTAACGTAAGCTTCGAAGTAGTGGAAGGAGTGCGAGCCTCAAGCGCATCTTCGGATGATAGCTCAGCTCCAGCAGCGGGCAATGCTGGAGATAAGAGTTCAAAAGACCGTGGTCAACCTTCACCCCGACCGGAACGGTACTTTGCCATGCGTGACGATCTAGCAAAACCTGCAAATTCCTTGTTCTCTTTTCATATTTTTATTTTTTATTTCCAGGCGTTCGTTTTTAACGAGGCAAACACATACGTCACCCAATACTTTGACCGTCCAAGTCCCCCATATCGTACCGTCGCATCAGGGCCAATCTTTGCCTAATCTCTTGTCATTGGCTATACCAGTTCCTACGGCCAACACGGTTTCGTCCTTACATACTAGCAATTCGACTGACAGCAGTCGTAGCCCTAGCGCTACTAATTCGCAGCGAACTAACATCCCGTTATCCCAAAGAGGGGTGTCCTACCCACCGCCTTCGCCCCGAGGCTTAACTCGCACACAACCCGTGCCACAGTCTCACAACCCACCCTTGACCAAAATGCGCCGTTTGGGTAGCTGCGTAGTTGGGGAAGGAGGGACAACGGAGCCCGTGGTCGAAGCTGTTAACCCAAACGTCGCCCTTGAAGTTCTTTTAGCTGCTGGTAAACTTACTTCGGGGCTATAAAGTCTTCCATGGCTGTGGATTCGTGTATTAAGGTTCATTTTTATAGCAGAAGACAATCCGACTGGGCCGGATTCCGGTATTGATGCTTCCACGTTGGCAAGTGAGATGGATGACACCACCGAAGAGGGCATAGGAAAGCAATTGTTGAACGCAGCCTTGGCAAAGCGGTTATCCCGGAATGATCGACTTGACAGTCGGCGATATCATACTGCAGGCGCTATTGAAGATATTAAGGTATTCACCAACAAGCGCTTATTGGAAACCAAAGATCTAAACGGTTGTATGACAGAAACAGGATTTACGAGATTCGAGTATACATAAGCGGTTGTCGTGGAATTATGGACAGTATCTGCCAGCAGGAGGCAAGCTCAGTAAGGGCTTGATCGGAGGGGTCTACGGTCCGTCAGATTCCATGTTGAGTTTTAGCTCGAGCGGTGTAAGCAGTACAGGATCGCTGCACTTGAGTACTGCCTCTGAGGCTGAAGCTGATGATATTGAGTCAGAAAGTATACTTAAACCTCTTTTATCTCGGCGATTTGCTTAAAAAGGATTCTTTTGGCTAGGATTAAGCCCACGAGTCAATGAAATAATAAATCCCCACGTGTCTTCCACCTATATTACCCAAGATGCCCTAAGCGACACTCGAAGGAGTGTCGAAATTCGGCACTACCAAGATATCGGAAGACACGGCCAGTTCTTTCAGGTAAATTTCTTCTTTGAACCCTGATAGATACAGATGTATAACAAACGCTTTATTTCTTAGATGGACAATAATGAAAGAGTGCCACCTCTTCCACCTCCGCGTTCTGTACCCATTCCCGTTCCTTCTGTGCAGGCTTTGCCGAATGATTTAAGAATCGATGTCTCGGAAGTCTGCGATGGCATTTCGTCGGTGCAAATCACTGTTTCAGGAGCAGATGGCTCCGTAGCACGGCCGTCAAGACTTGATTTGCTTCGAATGAAAGATTTGATTTTAAGCGACGCCTCCATGGAAGCATCGTAAGTTTTTAATATAGAAATCGAAAGATTTGGACAAGTTTTCTTGTTCTCTTTCAGGGAAGTTTGATTCCGGTTTGGTTCTGTAATTGCTGTATTACAACCAATGCCAGACATTGATTGGTGATATAACCATTGCCTGATGAAAAATGGTGAAAAGGACAAGCTGCCTGTTTTTTGACAAAAATGTAGCAGCTGTTTGAGCTCCGAGGTCCATAGACAATCGTAGCAATAACGCCGTGGTGCGCTGAGTAGTGAGGGTGTTTTACTTGACAAACGAACAAGTCCAGTGATTGTTTCCTTTTCCTTATTTGAGCCCGTATTGGATGCCTGATGGGCATTGTGAAAGAAACGCAGTATTTGAAAGAAGTTTTATGCAATTACTATATGCAGTCTAATGCTGGAGAATTGTTTTGTCAGTGTTGGTTTAAGGAGCGCGGGGAAACATTCCTTGAGTTTGATTTATTTATTGAAAAGAGGGGATTTTTTGCTATGCACAATCAGGGTGACATGAACGTAGTAATTTTGTGACCCAAAGTGTGAAAGTCCTGGGAGCTGCCACCCTCCAGTTTTCTAGTCAACCCATTTGTGGAATAATAGGTATTTTAGCACACATATAGCACCCTCGAAAGGGTGGTATACTTTATGGCTAAGGCGTGTTTTGGAGAGGTGGTATCCATTTGCGAGCTTTTGGCATAAGTATAATTTGCAAAATGGCTAGAGCGTTGGGTATATATACCCAGTTATGTAAGACAGCGTCACCTTGAAAGTTATACCGATTAAACTATTGAAAGCATTTATTGAAGCTTGTGTATTTGAAGGCTTGTTTCAAAAATTTTGCGGGGTTTCACTTCTTTTGTTTTTTCTTTTCGACCTCTTCTTCCTTCTCCTTCTCAATCGCTGCTACGTGCTTTTCGATTTCTTCCACTTCCAGCATCTTCAAAGGTTTACCACGTCGCATGATAGCGATTTCCAGATTTTTACCCCCAGACTGGACGACTTCTAGCAATGCGCGAATAGCCAATTTGATAGCCTTCTCCTCATCGGCCATATCGTCAACCAAGTAATTCTTTTCCAGGAATTCGCGGACTGTTTTTGCACTTCTGCCTGTCGCACAAGCCTAGAACGGAAGCATTATAAAAGACAATTGCAACTGACAAGGCCAAAACACATACTTTCCATTCATGGTATGATCCAGAGGGTTCTGTTTGAAAGACATGAGGAGCTCCTTCAGCATCAAAACCAGCAATTAAACAAGAAATGCCAAAAGGTCTGCGTCCATTGCTTTGGGTATAGCGTTGTTTTAAACCAGCTATGTAGCGAGTAATATACTCCAATGTAACGGGATCCTCAACTGTTAACCGATGAGATTGGCATTCTATTCTGGCTCGATTAATAAGAATCCTAGCATCTGCAGTCAGTCCAGCGAATGCCATAACCACATGCTCGTCCAGCAAACAGATTTTCCTAACAGTACGCTCTTCTTGCAACTTGGCTACCGATTTCTTTTCGACCCCCAATACGACGATGTCTTTTCCACGCACGCCAACCTAACAAGTTAAGAAGTTTCAGTTTGTTGCTTTATAATTACAGAACCAGTAACTGAGAACGTGAGAAAAACTTACAGCAGTGGATCCTTTCTTCACAGCTTCTTGTGCATACTCAACCTGAAACAAATGCCCGTCAGGTGAAAATACGGTGATCGCACGATCATAACTAGAAGAACTCATTTTACTAGTAGTATGATAATGCAAACAAATGAATTTTTGCCGAGTCAGAAAATAGTTGACGTTTCGTTCAGTGTTTGTTCTTTCTCCGGCCAATAGAGGGCAGGAGTTTCCATGTTTTTTGCGTCTGCTCAGTTTGATGCACTTGCGCATTCCCGGCCCACTTTGGGCGTGTTAAGCAGACTGAGTTGGGTTATGGCAGCTACTAAATGACTCGTTTCGGAAGCATGTTTTCCTACAAACTACCGATAGGGGGTTAGCAGTTGTCTCTCAACTTACTCAATGGTCTCAACTGCTCCATAAGCGACAGAGCAACCTATCCAGATCTCAGTTGAGTTTGGTTAGGTTAGGTAGGTTAGGTTAAGTTAGGTTAGAGTAGGTTAGGTTAAGTTAGGTTAGAATAGGTTAGGTTAAGTTAGGTCGTACGATTCCGCTTACCCCCTCTTGTTAATCTTCCAAATAGGTGGCGGCACGTACTGGTTGAAAAGAGGGAAACCCGCTCCTGAAAATGAGGGAAACGCGTCATTTAGTTACTGTAGCTGGGCTGGGCAGTGCCGTTTGGTTGTGTTTACTTTTTTATGCGCAAGAAAAGTAACGTAATTCAGGGAATTTTAATTGCGCAATGTAGAAGATTTATTTTAACTTGTGTGACAAATAGTTCCTCGTATGCTTTGACAACAGTTTGACGCAAAATGCTTGGTCTTGACGTGCAGATTGTGTTGCTTTTCTGGCTTTGTGCTGGACCCCTTGTTTGTGCTTACAGGATAAGTACGTTCAACCAAGTCTATTTTCTATTAATAGCTTTATGTTTATTTACGTCCAAGTTATAATAACCTACGTGATTTATTGTTATGTCTAGTTCATTGTCACGTTATTATGTCACGTTTTTATGTCTAGTCCATTGGGAAGAATATTGTCCGAATGATAACAAACAAGTATTCAAGCTTGGAAGCGGGGCTAGTTCAGCATACATTTTGCAACTTACCAAGTCCATAACTGTATCTGAAAGTGCGAAAAATCTAAAATGCCACATAGAAATTCAAGCTCCAAAAGGTTACGGTGTTCTAGCAATCGTAGAACACCTCAGTCTTCGTCGAAGTGTCTTGGACGACAAAATCTGCTACGACTCCCTTGAGGTGTGCATAGCCAAATGACGGATGCATTGTGGATATGTAAAATTTGTTTGTATTATTATCATTTTTTACAGTTTGGCTTGGGTATTAGTGGGAAACTAAGCAAAGTCTGCGGAGAACGAAATGCTATACCATATAGAAAAGAAGGCGGAGCCAGCTCCAATGAGTCACAGGCATATCCTTTGTCGACCACCAATCTGGTTTTCCTGGGTCCAAACGCTAATGCCTTCCACGACCGGAGTGGAGAACTACATATTTGGCTCAGTGAAGGCCACGGCAGTTCGTTCGAAAAACGAGAGACGAAGATGCAACTTACTGTAGTCATAACACCCTACAAACTGAGTATGTTTTCCCCAGGCTTTTCCTCTTATTTATGAGATGACTTAATTATTTCCTTTCCTGCAATCTTTAGCGTGCCGATCAGATGAAGCTCGTTTCTACCGATGCCCTCAAATTGAAAACGCCTTTAGACCGTGCATTGCAATAGGGCTACATTGTGACGGCCATGTAAATTGCGGCAACGAGTCGGTCTCGGATGAAACTTTCTGTGAAAAACCCTTTCCAAGTAAAACCCTTAGAGTAGCTGATCACTTTTAATAGTTTTGTATTTGCTCAAGGCACATATCCCATGAGCACAGCTACCCTTATCGTTATTGGTATGACTGTGGCAATATTGTCTGCATTAGTGTTTGGTTTGCTGTGCTGTTGGCGAAGCCGTGTATCAAGGAGACACCGCGCTAGACGCAGTCAAGAGTTACAAGGCGAAAGGGGCAGAACTTACGCTGCGTCTAACACAATAATTCTTACCAATCAGCACTTTTTGCCGCAGTCCGCTGGCTCTGCTACTGGCACTGACTATGCTTGTGTTCGAATGACAGATTTAGAAGATCCTCTTCGTGTTATCGAAGAAAATCCTCCGGCTTGGAAAGAAGACCCACCTCCAAGTTATGCCGATCTCTTCCCAAGTACAGACAAACCGTAAGAATAAGGTTTGCTTACTGCAGTACTGTAAATTACTTCTCCGATCAATGCGACAAAAGCAGGACACGGTGATATCTTGGCCGGAGAAGTAAAGCATTTTCACCTTTTGGTCCTGTATTTCATATACTCGAACTTGCGGCAACGAGTTATGGAAAGAAGTTTTCGTGTTACAAAGTTGTTTCTTAACCTGTATATAATAACTCTTGTACAATTTTGGTGTGTTTGTATTAAAAATTAAAGCAGCGAAAGGCTGTAGGGGCTGAAGCTTGTTCTCGGAAAAATGTCTGTTTTAACCCTAGAACTTTACAAGTTTTACCTTGGCTTGACCACACCAAAGGATTTGTGTTATATGAAATTGCCTGGCCACCACATGCTGATTTCACTCAATACTTCCTGTGATGGAATAATTAAGTGTGTGAAGTATTATTCCTCCTAAATCGCGAAGTGACTACTCACAAAATTCCAGGAAAAGTTCTTTTGATTGCAAAGTCTGCACGTTGCAATGCCATAAATGATCTTGTTATGTCTCAGCTAATGTGCCCTACGAGATGTGCATTGTTTTTTCACCTAATTGTCCCTTGTTGTGAAAAGTGCACTTTCCGGGAAATAGTTGTCCCTGTCGAAAGTTTTGACTCTTGCTGCTATCTGGGATTATATAAATACAACCCCATGTCTTCTGAATGAACTACGACTCATAATGCTAAAACCCGACAGTGACCCGTAATTCTGTAGAAAATGCGCGAAATTGAATGTTTGATAATTGTTCGCATCACAAATAATCGTTCAATCATTTAAATGTATTTCTTACTAGAAATAAACTATTTCTCTGAGGTTAAAATTTCCTTAATTTCCTTAGCAACGCGTTCGACGTAGAGCTTATATTTACAAGCGGGAACACTAATGTAGGGTAATTTACTCAAAGAGTTTTGGCATAGGTTTTTATACAAATCAGCCTTCAGTCTTTTAAATATTGTAAGGATCATTTGAAAATGTATGTTGTATGTGTCAGCTTTTAATAAAAATAATTGAAAGCGAACACAGCCTTGTAATTATTTCTTGAATGATTTTGACTCGTAAACGTAAATTAAATAAGGATTTTTTGTTGCGCTTTAAAACATAAAAATAAGTAAAATATCCGATGCATTTGCAAACTATTGAAGAATAGAGGTATGGCTGCAGGTGAACCGTCATATTTTTATAAATCGAATACAAGATGGAGGCATACTAGTATAGATTAAAAACCCCTTTTTCGTTTATTGCTTATATATAAGTTTCAACATGTTACCAATATAAGCGTATGACCAAGTGGATAAGGCGGAAGCCTTCGAAGCATGAGGTCGTAGGGTCGAGACTCGCTCTATGCACTTTATTTCGTCTAAAAAACGAAATATTAAATGGTTCCCTTTCTCTGTACCTTTAAGCCTTCCCGGTAAGGTTCCTATACCAATATTCGATATTGTGAAGCTGCGGCATCACGAGCGCGAATATCGGGGATAGGAAAACCGAGCAAGGGAGTTGAGAACAGGGAAAGGGGCGAGGTCCTCAATTTTTCACGATTTTCGACCCTTGATACAGCATTATTCCTTATGGAGAAAAGCACAGAAAACGCTTTCCCAGATTGAAAAGGAGCCACGCCCACTTTTTGGCCCAATCCATCAATAGGATTCGTCTTTTTTCCACCTGGTTTCCCTTTGAGCGGACTTTTTGAAAAATCCCACAAAATTTCCCAGATTTCCCTTTTATTTAAAAAATTACAAATCGTACAAGAAAAAGGAAATTTTGGGAAGATTTTAAGGGAATTTTTTCGGGTACAACAAATAAGCAAAAAGGCAATTCATTTGCGTAATATTAGAATCCAACTTTGTGAGCTACCAAAAGTCACAGAACAAAAATTCCAACAGATTTAGAAAAAATAAGCTCAAGAACAATGTTTGGGAGGGATACAGGTTACAAAAAAAGCAAAAATTGGGAATAGAAGCGTTAGAATTCTACTCACTTGTCAAAAATTGTACAATAACACACAAAGTCGAACATAAAAGCTGCTATGCTGAACATAAGTCAATCCAACGTTCCCAATGAATTTTATCAACCGGAAGTAAGTCACCTGTGAGGAAAAGAAGATAATCAAAGTCATTATTCGAAAGTTTAGCAATCCCAGAACTCGATGCTCAGTAAGAAGCGAAAATGAAAAATTAAATGAAAAAATTTGCTTGCAATCTATGAAAAGCAGAGTATTCAACATGTTAGGGTTACTATCAGTCAATTTGAGTGATACGTATTTTTGAGTCCGGAGTTACTACTCGTACCTCCGCATTGTATCGTGGGGCTGCTGTTCTCCTCCAAAGTGCAACTCACTTCATGTTTTTTTAGTGTTACTGTTTGTTAGGTTCAGGGATTTTCTGAGAAGCATTTTTTCGTTGCACTTCGAAGGGGAACAGGAGCGCAACCCAGCCGACGCGACGGTACCAATTCCCCTCCGAAGTGCAACTCAATAGCTTCATGTTGCACTTTGAGGGAAGAGCAGCGCCAAGAGTCTACGCGGAGATACACGATAGCTTCGTGTTCGTTAAGTGCACTGTCTTACAAAATCCAGACCATAACAAAGTTTAGTTTGGGGCCTGAACAGAAATGGCGTTAGTATCGAACTGGCTTCAAACTTTCCTATAGTGTCGTCTTCAGAACACATGCTCCTTGATCTAGCTTTATTCTGCAGCCATGATGCAACCAATTTGAAAACAAACGTTGTTTTTTTATTTATATCTGCATCAAAATTATGTATCAAATCCAACGAAGCTGCGCAATGAGCAAAATTTCGGAATCCCATAAGGTAACAAATTAGGACAGCATACATAGTGTTATTTCAAGCCTCGTGTATGTAAGTAATGTTTTTTTTTTTTTTACTTTAAAGGTTCTCGCGGGACTCCTGAAAGTAAGTGGGGCCTATGAGCTTCCATGCCAACAAAGTCGCATTTTCTCAGATATGGTTGGACCACCAGACCCTAAGTCTAACCTTCGACCATACAAATATCACATTCCTCATAATGAGACGCCTGAAGAGCTGAATTTCCGATTAAAGAGAGAAGAATTACATAAATGGAACCAGACGTTCTGGGCTTCACACAACGAGGAATTTGCTAAGGTTGTGAATCCTTTTTGTTACCGCCACCACCATGTTTTTAGGCCTAAATTGAAACTTTTAAATTGATTCCAACACTTATTAAACTTAAAAGCGTTGAAAGACTTCTTAAAATTAAATTTCTTCTTAGGAAAAAGAGAGATTCGTACATCAACGTCTACATGAGAAATATATCGACAACCCGCCTAATAGCACCAGAGTCCTGACTTCGGATGACATGTCTGTTTTCTACAAAAAATTTCTTGACGAAAATAAGACTCGTCATGCCGCATACAATCGAGAGTGGTATAAAAGAAATGTAAATCTGCTATGGCCTGCTCTTAAAATCAGGATTCGACGTTTCTTTGAAAAAAGCTGACCTGTGTAACTAAGGTATCTGTGTGTGTATATATTAAGGTTAGTTTGCATTGAATAAATCGTACATAGGTAAAACTTAAAACAAATTACATTATTCCTTACAGCTCTCTGCCTTTGTTTAGAGATGATTTCCATATTAATTCTTTTTTGTCACAGCGTTCACGACTGCTATTACAAGCTTCTATTTGATCAACTTTGGCTGGTAAAGTCTGCAATTTCTGCAAGGGGAAAAAATATAATATAAAACAATATACAAGACAATATAAAATTAAATATAAATAAAATAAAGAATACCTCCGAAAGCGTTTTAATTTGCATAGTTGCTGCAGTCAGCTCAGGTATGTCGGTCGGGCATTCACGATTTTGCCCTTCAGCGACAAAAAGGAAGTTTGAGTTTTCATTTTCGTTATCTACAGTCATCAGTTCCTAGAAAATACAAGGTTAGTTAAGCGTCGCAACTTATAATGCAACTTATTAATCAACTAAATCAACCCACAAATGCTTTCGCTTCGGCTTTCAAAGTCCTTTGAAGTCTGGTCTGAATACACTTCGAGTATCTTTTCCGTTTTAAAACAGTCCTATCTAGTTGATAATCGTACTCTAAGAATAGAAAAGAAACAGTTGTCGCGTATTTAAACAAAGTACGCTCAAATGACAGACCTTCTGTTGCTTGCTCCTCTGCTACACGAAGAGCTTCCAACGATGGCGATTGTGGTTTAAAAATTTCCCGTCTGGTTAAGTGAAGCACCTTAGCGAATTCCTAAAATCGAAAATCAATGTATCATAGGAAAATAAGATATTAACATATAACAAATGTACCAACCTTACTAAACTCCTTCTGGAAGGTCTCGGCTTCTTTGGCATCCTTGTGGCCTTTCAGATAACCATCAATTTTCTTTTCAATAACTTGCAAAACAGACCTAAATAGCTCTTGTTCATCCATAACCACAGATTCGAAAAAAATAGGATTTAACTCGCCAACAATGTCAAACGGTAACACTTTTTGGCGGGACACACCAGGACGCTGTCAAGAATGTCAACAAATTAAGTACTACCGCCACCTTACGTTTTAATTTCGAACTAATGTTAACGAACATTTGCGACGACGACGCAACGCAATCGGATTGCGCGAATAAATAATACTTGAAATCTGTAGTTAGCTGGTAAATTGATTTTCTTTTAGTCCAAAATGACAGGGTCTAAAATGGACCTTGCTAAATTAGACTTGTATGGTCTGCTAGAGATCGAATTTGAAGCATCAATAACTGAAGTAAGTACAGAAAATTTTCCGTTAAAACTTATTATACTGAGTTATTTATTTGTGTTTTTTGTACTGACTAGATAAAGAAAGCCTATCGTAAAAAAGCTCTTTCAGTCCATCCGGACAAGAATCCAGACAACCCCAAGGCTGCCGAACTTTTCCATCAACTATCCAAAGCTCTTGAAATTCTTACAGATGAAGGAACTAGGGTAAAATTTATTTACAATTAAGTTATGACGTATGATTCTATATAACATTTCTCCTTTAGGCAGCATACGACCGGATCCAAAAAGCAAAGAAAGTCCACGATGAACGGAATAAGTTAATGGACTCTAAACGACGAAAGTTAAAAGATGACTTAGAAGCTCGAGAACGGCGCGCAGCTTCAAAAACAGAGGATATGCTTTCAGACGAAGAAAGACTTAGGGTACTATACAGTATAATTATGTCGAGATTTTTTACACGTGGTACTTATGTAGAGGGAGATTGAGCGATTACGGAAAGAAGGTTCCAAGCAACTTCAAGAGGAACAAGAGCGCATCCGCAAGTTGCTGCAAAAAGAGCGCGAAGAAGCACTCAAGAATATCGCCAACCCTGTGGCCCGTCTAAAAGTCTCTTGGACGGCAGACAAAGCTGATTCAACAAATGGAACGTATAACGACGAAGTTTTACGGCGGATACTTGGGAAAGTGGGTGTGAATAGAAATAATGTTCTGATCACTTAATCATCGACATTTTTTCTTTAGTACGGAACCATTACCGGACTCATCGTTTCGTCCAAGAAAAACGGTAGCGCGTTGGTAGAATTTGCACGACAAGCAGACGCGGTATTACCTTTTTTCTTAGATGTAGTATTAAACCCTTACTTCTTTTTCGTTAGGAAAGAGCTGTTATGCTAGAGAAAGGATTACCCAACTGCCCTTTGACTTTACAGTGGTTGTCAGGAGCTCCAATCAAGACTACTCCCGCAACTTTTTCATCCACAGCAACGTCTAGTCACTCGATGGATTTAGATGCTATGGAAGCTATTGTTTTAGGGCGACTCAGACAAGCTGAAGAACGCAAACGACAAATGCTTAGAGTAAATACGGAGTCGGCTAATGCGCCACCAGAGTAAATGCAACGTATGAATTTCGTACCAGATGAATACATAAAGTGATTTCTAATTACTACCTTGGCATAGTGTGACTGAACGTGTACAAAAGGGGCAACAACTTGTAGGAACAGCTTTAAACTAGTTTAATAGTGTCTGTCTTGGATGCTCAATTTGGCAAACGACTTTGGGATAGCTAAGCTATGAGAAAACGGGCGTGGCATGAATGACTGAAGTGCATATTGTTCATATTTTCTGACTACATGAGAATCAGGTGAACGTGTGTGCGCCAAAATACGCCCAACACAGGGTACGCAGCAGATACTTACCAGTTATCCAGAAACTCGCAACCCGTTTTGGGTAAATCAGGATCAACGCCCTAAGAATTAATAGAGATGTTATATTTTGTAACTGGACGAAACCAAGAATCAAAACTGTTTTACTTTAGCGACCAAATCCTTGCATCCTAAATCAGATCCAAACGATGGTGTTCTGTCTCGCAGACTAATGTCCTCTATGCGAACGCTAATAGTAATATCTTTGGTGTCCATTACATCTTTTGAAGGTGGTAACGGCGGAGGGGCTGACGGTTTTACAATCTTAGCTTTGCGTTTCACGCTACCAGTGAGAATATCTTCGCTTGTAAAAGACAAACCAGACTGACCAGGGTCTTGAACGGCAGTGTGTCGTGGGGACAATGACAATTTGGGGATACAAGACCCGCCCAAAACTATAGAGGGGTGCTCAAATTCAACTAAGACGGGTTTTGGCTTCGGTAAAACCCTCGGTCGAGGTGAAGTTATCTTTGGCTCAATAGGGAGGTTGGTTGTACAAGTATTTGGTGCTGCAGGTGAAGGAAGTTCAAAATCCAGCTGACTTCTGGTTTCCCACGAAAAAGGCGCAGAATGCTCGTCTCTCCATCTGCAGTTCTGAAGAATCGAAAGTACATAAATGGCGTTAAAAGCAAATTAACCAACTAACTTTAGGCATGGAAAACATTAAAAATCTTAACTGAATCAAATCAAGCTAACTGGATAAACTTACTTTATCGTTTTCATCCTTTATGATCTTATTACCGGGAGAAAACGCCAACTTGGGAAACGAACTTAGAAAAGATTTTTGGTTTAATTCCTCTAAGAGAGGATACTTGACGTTCTCCATAGTATATCTGAGAACCGCGTCTGGTAAAATGATATTTTCATCTAAAGCTTCTAGCTGCTCTTTAAGGCTTAAATCGTCCCAGGCATCTTCATAATTTTCTTTGATAGCTTGAAGGTCTTTAACAATTCTAGTGGACAAAGGGTTGATTGATGAAAAATATTGGTCGGCAGCTTGTTGCAGAGTCCACTGTTCACTCATTTTGATTTTACAATGCAGAATATGTTAAATTTAAAATCGCAAGCAAAACCAAACGTCCATCTCCTTCCACGCCTTGTGAGCATGCGAAAGGCAAAGCCCAAACAATGCAAAATGGCGGATAAGAGCTGTGCAGCTCTCCTCACTAGGCCTAGAAACGACTTACAAGTGGGCGTGAACATTTTGTTTGCATAAATATAAAATTTTCTACAAGTTTCTCATGAATTAAATACGAGACTGCGATTTTTATTCATAAACTACTTACAATGAGGAAAAAACACATCTGTGTATATCGAACAAAATGAAACAAAAGGCCATGATTTGTCATATTTAGATCTGCATAAATGTATAATTTAATATAAGTTTCTCCTGAATTAATTACGCAATTGCGATTTGTAGTAAAAAATAACTTACAATAAATTGAAAAATTACACCCGCGTATATCGAACAAAAATTAAACAAAAGTCCACGATTTGCCATATTTAGATTTGCCATAGTCGGCTGATTCATGCACTTATAAGAAGAGTGCGCTAAAATCGCATTGGGACAATTTTATTTAATCTTCGTTTTTCACAGTTCACTTTCTTCATTTTCATTTTGTTTTCACTTTTCGAAGAAACAATACCACGTGCTCCAAGTTTTAGTATGCATTTGTTTATACCGTATCTAAACTTGCAGAATTAAACAGTAATTATAATAATTATTAGGTAGTACGCTTCAGATTTGTCAATCGGAATGTCAGACAATGACGCCATTAAAGTTACATTGGCGGACATGGGATGTTGCTGGAGATGTTCCTTGAGATTCTTGGGAGAAAAAGAGACATCCGTTTATCAACGTAGCGAAAAGGAAAAGGCTGACGTAGTGCAAGAAAAATCCAATGGTTTGGAAGCTAACGAAGACTGCCCTACAAAAATAGTCAAAAACAACGCCTGCATAGTTTGCCTGGGATTATTGCAAGACCAGTATGGATTCCCAGGCCTGCAGCAAGTCAGTTTTCGACACGTTTTTGAATGCACGTTAATTTTCCTATTTTTCTAGCTATGTGAAGACATCACGGTGGCTGGTCACGACTCCGAAACCTTTTCTTGCACCATCTCTCTACCCATATCTCAACCCCTTCGCGAGCAGTCCGTATGGGGACTATTACAAGACAAATATCCCAAAATTTACGCGAATTTGGCAAGGCCGGAGTTCGTGACGAGCCTGAAAGAGGCTTGGAAAGGGGCTTATTCTCCGGTTATCGCCGAACGTATTGGAAAAACGTTGACAGGACATACAAGCGATTATCAGATTAACATTCATATCGGCTACCAGGATGACGATAAAGACTTGCAATGCTTGTACAGAGATTTGCTGCATTATATATGACAAAGATTGACAATTTCTTTCCCAGGTTGACAATGTGTCCTGCCATGTTCGCTCAGCGGTCTCAGAAAAAGCGCGTTTATTCAGGGAAAATTTTTACTCGGAATGCGATAGAGATGGCCATAACCCAAACTTCCTTTGAACAATTTTCAAAGCATTTCTCTTCCCCTCCTCCCGTACCTGACGTTGCCTTCTACTACGAGAAACCCCAGTGTTACCACAATTCTATATTCTTGGCCGGCAAGTCAAATCCAAATAGAAGATTTCCAATTACTGAATTTCCTCTGTAATTTAGGACGATATAATAAGTACTCACGCAGCCTATCCCAGACACCGTGGATGATAGACGGAGAGAAGAAAATGGAAACGTCCGTCCAAGAACTTATTTGCGATCTCGTTATTGTCCCTTATTTCAAAGCAGAGGGTATGAATTCCACACTCCTAATCGACTCGTAATCATATTTCGCTTTGCAGGCCTCAAATTTTCCTCGTCGGGCAGGGAAGATGTGGACGTAAGAACGTTAGGAAAAGGTCGTCCGTTTGCTGTAGAACTGCTAAATCCACGCAAAGTTCGCGTGACAAGTTCAGATGTTAAAAGGTTGGAAGAGTTGGTTAACGAAAGTACACGGGACGTCGCTGTACGGCATTTGCAAGTGGTTACAAAGTAAGAGCAATAAAAACATAAGAAAAGTGTAAAAAATTACACGTATCTACCACAACAGGGAGGATATTTCCAACTTGAAGGAAGGCGAAGAAGAAAAGACCAAGTGCTACACCGCGCTTTGCGTTACGCTCAACTCGGAGCCTTTAACACCAGAACAATACGAACTTATGAATCGGTTAAGCGAATTGAAGTTATTTCAAAAAACACCACTTCGCGTGCTACATCGGAGACCACTGGCTACCAGAGAACGAACCGTGCACAACGTTAAATCCTGGCCGATGGAATCTCGACCCAATCATTTCAAAGTACAGTTACGGACACAAGCTGGGACGTACATTAAAGAGTTCATTCATGGTGACTTGGGCCGTACTCAGCCTAATTTAAGTGGGTTACTGGGTACGGAAGTGGATATTATAGCCTTAGATGTTGACGAGGTGGAACTTGACTGGCCGAAACCTAACTAGTTTGAAAATCAATACACTCGGACGATTAAGCTAATTCTAATGTCTTTTGCCTGCATGTCGTAACATTGACCTATGATGTAGGAACAATTCAACTTCGTGAAGCCCGCCGGTTAACCGAGAAATAGCTATAAAGAATAGCGTATGACACAGAATCCATATCTTAAACCATACGCCACAAAATAACCCGTAGATAAACACGGCTATTATGCTATTCCAAAACACCAAGCTAATTAGCTGAGCTATACAAGAATTACTTCCCGTTACAATGCGACTGCCAAGAAACTCTTTTCGCTGGAAAAACTCCGCAAGTTCGGAATCTTTCTTCAACCAGTGTTTTTCCAGCCAATTTTCTAACTCAAGCATGTCGCGAGGCAAGTCAGCTAGTTCGATCTTATTAATCTTGAAATGGACTTCCTCGGGCACCTTTCCGCTAAACAGATCCATCTCTGTTTGCGAAAATGTCTTGGGATAGGCAATGGTGACGTCAAACACAGAATCAATGAGATTGCCTGGCTCCGTTAAATAATTTTGCGCCTAATTAAATATTTCGATCTTTTTAACGAAACATGCGCACCTTCTTGTAGCCGTTGAACCAGGTACGAAAATCCTTTAGTCCGCGGATGTAAGAGATGGTTGAGGACTGGCAAATTACGACATTTTGCATGCAAAGCGCTCTTCAATCGATTCGATTGTGAAAGATCGGTTCCTTCAGGGAAAAGGAGCCACTACAGTGGTATTTGTAAAGATCCGACACAATTTTTGAATGAAAAAACCCTTTTATTTACTTGAGCTGGCTCGTTAATGTCCGAAGCGTAGCGCAAAAACTGTTCGATGTGGCGTTTATCAGTTACCCATTTACGATCGAGAAAAAGAAAACAACTCATCTGCATAATCCAACCTGTTCTATGTAATTTAGAAGGTTAAGTAAAAGCTAGATTTTTGTATTTACCAAGTCCTGGGATCTTACGAATCGGGGCTTTTAAGACTATTTTCGAATTCGTAAAACCTTTGGAACGAACTACGGGGAATTGATGTTTTAAAACCCAAAAATAGTTCCAATCCAGTCTCGTCGGATGATTCATAATAATCAGACTACGATCTGAATCGAGAGCATCGCCGGTCACAGTAATTTTCGTCCCACACCAACATTTTACTAATGCCTGAAAGGAAAATAATTGACCAATTTTTTTTTCTTCTTTGTTACCGTGGGGTAAGTTTCCCATACGAGGAAGATAAATCGAGTTAACCGACGATACAACGGCAAGTGGAATATGAGGAGAGGTAAAACTGGACAATATAATACATAAAATCCTGCTAATATACTCAGATACCAAAACAAACAATACACTGCACCTCGCGCACCCATTTCGAGCGACTAATCGGAAGAAGAGACACGACTAGGACAAAAGCTAATAAGATCAAGCAGAGGGCTTCTTTTCCGTCATGCTTTTTACAACGTAATTTAATCAACCCGTATCGAAGACTTGACTTTTGAGCAAACGAACCTGAAAGGGATACCGAGTATTCCGGAAACACGTTATCTTCTTTCCCCTAATTGAAGTCGCTACAATCAACCGTCATATCGACTTTATCTTCCGGTATACAACCTTCTAAGGCTGTTTCGGTTAAAATGCAAAAAAGGCGTCGAAAATTCGCACAAAGAATATAAACAAATTGAAAATGACAAATAAAGTTACCCACTAATAATATCTGTTCAAATTCGACAACTGTGTTAGAACCGTATGCAAGGTCTTTGCCAATGTTCTTATAGCTACGTAAGACCTTGTTATTTATTCATAAAAAACATACAAAACGTGGAAATCGATACATTTACAAAAATTCCAGTAAAATTCCAAATGAAAGGAAAAGGTGACTGCTTTACACGATGATACCGTTCTACAGCAGATTCGTCGACTTTCCTAGTGTTGAGTTCTCATTATAACTCAGGGACCTCCATGTCAGAAAAAATATTCTGAAAAAAATATCGTTCAATGGCAGCAGAGGACAAAAGAACGAATATTCCGTACTTTGAGCTAGACTCTTCTAAAAAATCTTCTCAAACATCCAGCGAAAAACCCTTTCCACGAAAGCTTGTGAAGAAAGGAAACGAATACAAACCAACATTGGCCACAAAACTGCTGTTGTTTGTGCCAGTCTTGCAACGGTCGCAGTAGGAGTTAAACCATGAAGCTGCAAAACGTGTCACGGTAAATATCTATTATAGTTTATACTCTGAAAAAGCACTGTACACATTGAACTAATTAAGATTATCGATTCCTTGGCTTAGTTTGGTCTGCTTAGTGGTTTTGGTCTTGCTTTGTGGGTCCCATGGCCGCGATACTGGGTCTCGTGTCGTCTTTCTCACGCCGGAGGAAAAGGACATCGTAACTACCTGGGCAGCTAAAAAGGGATTGAATTTGAACACGGGCGATTTGTCTTTCGAGTTGGGAAGTATCGACGATGCATTCGAAAACACCATGTTTGATTACCTTATCGTTTGGTCTCCTGCGGAATCTTCTCCGAAACTCTTGAACACTTGGCGTGTCAGGCAAACCCAAATCACCACCCATGTGCTACCCACGAACTCCACGACTATGCCAACTCCTACAGATTCCGCTACCACAGCCAGTTCAACCGGGGCTTCCACAACCGAAAGGTCCATAACAAAACGACAGCCTCCCCTCACCGCTATCCTTGACGGACCTCTGACTCGGGACGTCCACGATCAAGCAAATGATCAGGTTCCTCCGCCTCCTGTCACCCCCCAATTGCCACCTGTCACGCCCACGCCCGACACTAACGTACCGACCCCAGGCCCTAAGCGTGCCGTACCGGACATGATGCAGACGCCGATGCCTTCTCCCCCGTCCCAACCTCAACCTGGTATGTCCATGCCCACTAACAGCATGAACGCAGAAATGCCCAAACGCGCCGTTCCGGACATGATGCCAATGTCTTCTTCTCCACCTCCACCCGCTATGCCCATGCCCCCCACTGACATGGATACACCAACCCCCAGATTCGTTAAGCGCGCAGTAGCGGACATGATGACAATGCCAGTACCGAACATGATGCCTAAGCCAGTACCGAACATGGTGACAATGCCAGTACCGAACATGATGCCTAGGCCAGTACCGAACATGATGCCCATGCCAACACCCCCCATGCAGACTCCTACCAAGTTGGTAGCACGTCAAGTAACTACAACGCCGATGATGATGATGATGATGACCCAAAAACCGCCCATGGCTAGTAATGGTAACACTATGCAACCTCCGCCTCCGCAGATGAAGCCTATGTCGATGCCACCAGGCACGAGGCAGAGAAGAGACGCTGAGGTCGCTGGGGTGCCTGTTCGACCTCTTTGTCACTGCGGAATGGGTACTCCCATGACTCGATTCACGCGTGCAGAACATCACGGAATGGGAGGTGGACATCACATGGGTAAAATAAAAAGGGAAGATGGTGACGGATGCGGTTGCGAACCCCCTCCGGATTTCTAGAAGTCCCAAGAATTATCTTACTGTTTATATTGTTTAAGTGCTTGTTGATATTGCAACGATTTGCCAAATAAACACGTTATCCTACAAACTTTTACACTCCTCTCTAAACATTCCGTTGCTTAAATAATGACTTAAGTGAAAATCAACTGATTACATAGACTTAGTCCTATAGCTAGACAAACTCATGAGGATAGTTTTTTTTTTTTTTTTTTTTTTTTTTTTTTACAGAACATTAAGAACTGTTGGGAGCCACCGACAAAACAAAAAGCCTGTCGGTTATAAATAAAACCTGTGAAACATCGTTCAAAAGGCTTCTAACAGACTGATTTTGATTTGTAAGTTCTTTATATTCTTCGTAATCAAGCCAAGCATATTCGTAAAAGCTACAAATTTCTTAATTAAGGTCAGACATTGATTCATAACGTTGCCTAAATATATCTGCTTTACCTAAAGCCCAACAATGCGATATAATGACTAAGCAGTAAGTGAAAGAATGATGGGGCGCCAGAGGGAATTCGCAGCGTTATTCCGGCTTCTTATAAATTTTCTCGGAAGCTTTATCTTCGACAAGATAGTACATACACTGCATGTTGTGTTCGGATTACGTCACTACAGTTCAGGTCAAAACAAACCAATTGCGTATTTTTTTTTGTGGTATACCAGGACTCTTTCGTTCTCTCAAAACGTTTTGGAAACGTACAAGCATGAGTTTTGGTATAGCGCAGGACTCGATTCGTGGTTTCTCGATCTAAACTTTTTTTTGAGGAAATCGTATGTTTTTAGCGAAATAGTTTCTAGAATTTTTACCATGTGGAGCTCTTCGAGACTAGTATAAAAGCCGGTGGATTTCGTCGTAAGTCGTCACTCAGGTTTTAGCTTTCTGACAAAGCACTTCTATTCACAAGAAGCTTTAGTATCGAGAAAATATGGCGATATTCAAGTAAAGTATATTTTGCTATTTCAGTCTTAAACCCTGCTCCCATTCTCTGGTGAAATTTGTATCTAATTATGCGTTTTTGTTTTTGCAGGTTGGTCGTACTGTTTGCGATGGTTGCACTCATCCAAGCGGAGTGCGTTCCTGGTAGTGTAGGATGCCTGGGGGTTGCCAAGAACGGTACCAGCAATTCGACCGAGTCCGTTTCGAGGGAGAGGAGAGACAACCACTTGCCAGAGTTACGTGAAGACAGCAATGGCGAAGAGGAGTCGATTGCCGGAAGACAGGCCTACCTGCCGCCAGCGTATGCTCCCCCACCTCCGCCATCAGCATATGCTCCACCTCCACCACCAGCATATGCCCCTCCTCCCCCACCAGTTTACGCTCCCATTCCTCCTCCTCCCCCTCCTCCGATGCCTCTGCCCATCAAATGCTATATGGTCTGCCCTACCGAAAACATCATGTTGCCAGCCCCACCTACGCCTCCTCCTATGTACCTCCCCGTACCACCACCACCCCCTACTACCCCGGCGCCAGTAATGTACCCTCCTCCGACAACCCCAGCTCCTTACATGTACCCTATGACCACTCCTTCCCCATACGCGTACCCTACGACCACTCCTGCCCCGTACGCCTACTCTACGACAACTACGCCACCACCATACGCGTACCCAACGACAACTACTCCTAGACCATACGCATACCCTACGGCCGCTCCACCACCGCCTTCTCAATACTACTCAGCTCCGATGGCTCCACTAGCACCGAGACCTTTCTGAGGAAGGTTACAATATTTTATTCCCCCTAATGTAAATTATTATGAACTTGCTTCTTAACCTTATTATGTGCTGCTGTATGACTTTTAAATAAAGAGACGTGCATTTTTAAATTTGCCTATGTTTCTTAGCCTTAAACTTGGTAGGAAAAAGTGAATCGTTTTAGCATTGCATTCTTTTTCAGAGTGGTACAGTTTTTCTTAGAGCTCGTAAAACATCCCATCTGCATTTACGAGATGAGTATCGAGACTTCTTATTGGAAAGAAATATTGAATTAGGTTTATATTCCATAAAAGCTCAAGAAGCAAGTTAGCTCTTCTAATTTCTTATCTCAGGGCTGGCTTGTTAAATCTATTCATGCTAATATCAGACCTATATCTACTATCTTACTAGCTAATAACACAGTCGTCGCAATAGTTATATGTTTGCGTTCCAAAAATTTCCAGAATCATCTCTTACTAAATCTCTTGCCATTCAAATGCGCTGGTACTTTGGTTGATTGCACGACTTCAATGGACCCACTCAATGAAACTCGCAGTCCATAACTTGCAATATGACGCCCGGAATTTATGGATTTGTGATCTTACGAAGAATAAAAATTTAATATTTTCGTACGAATTACGTAAGCGGACATTTAAGAATCTGTAAATGTGTACGTATTCGAGTGTTTTGTACACAACAAATAATCATTCATCCACTTTCAAAAAATATTACCAAAACATACTGACGTGCCATAAGTTAATTATATTTCCTTACTGTATAATAAAAATTGAATTCCCTATCTTACGTACCAGATGACAAAATTACAGCAATTAGTTATTCTTGGAATTCGAAAGTAAAACCGGACCTACGGAACCCTATCCAGAAAGCTCCCCAACGGTTGAAAGTCCAAAAAGTAGAAAGCCTTCAACAAGGGAGGCTTAGAAAACGTTACCTTTCCCCTGTTGAATCCGGTGACCTAACTCGACTAGAGCTCCACAGTGAAAGGTTATGGGAATTTTCTCCAATTTCTCCCATGTTCGCAACGTTACTTCTCCGGGTATAAAAAGCCCAGTTAGGCGTTTCAAACTTCAAGCAGTTCTTCGCTCTTGTCTTGAACAGTCCTTTAGCAGCTTCATCATGAACCACTTTTTATTCTACGGGTAAGTTGTTAATTATGAAATAACTTTATTGTTCTCCACTTATAGTAATCCTTGTTTTATGTTTTCTAATGATTTGTTTTCTTTATATTTACAGCTTGCTGGTGACCTCAATGGTCTTCATGCAACAGGTTCATGCGTCCAATGTAACCACAGAATCTGCCTCCGCGAATGCTTCGTCTAATCATAACACTACGGCCCATCCTTTCAAGCTTTTCACTCAACTCTCGGCTTTCCGCACTTTTTTGAACCCCAAAACCAACGCTAACAACTCCAGCAACTCCACCGTTACGGTCCACAGAAGAGACGTCGCCAACCTAAACGCCACCTTAGCCAAAAATTCTTCTCTGGTCCAGAATGCTGGCGATGCTATCAAACCCCGAGCTCTTGATATCAAGTCTGACAACGAAACAATCACAGAATTGGTAAAATCACCATCGCCGCTTCCTATTCACGACGAAATTCCCAGACAGCTTAATTCGGACAACGAAACCAGCAACGCCAACGTTTCACATCCCATTCATCCAAGAGCTCGTCGCGCCACTCTTCAAACTTCCTCTCCCAATATGGCTGCCAAAATTATCCAGCATCCCCTAAACGTTGCGAAGAACGCAACAGCCTTGCCCAAACTTCACATCAGCATTCCGGCAAGCAAGAAGGTTCGTCGTGAAGCGGAGGGCGAAGTTGATGAGCAAGGCAGACACCACAAACGTCAACCTTACAATCAACAGCCCGTTCGTTCCTATGGTCAGGATTACAAGACCGACAGGCCATACCCACCAAACTACCAACCCCAACCTGAGCAGCCCCGGCCTTACCAGCAGCCTCAACAAGGACCTTACCAGCAGCAACCACCTTGCCACTACCAACAACCGTGCCCCTGCGGAAAGAAATGCAAGATGCCATGCGACCATTTGGCGTACAATCCTATTGCACAATACGCGCAACCAGCTGTATATTCCTCTCGTCCGAATCCGGCTTCCCGCCCATATCAACCTGAGTATCCTGGACAATAACTTCGTTTCCTAATATTTTAATCTTTTTAATTATGTACCACACTTATGTGCGGCGCTGGACGTATGAAAATAAAGTTATTTTAACATTTTAAATTATGTATGCAAATGTCGTGATTAGTTTAAAACAGTTCTGCAGCTTTTCGTGGATCATCTGGCATTATGCTTACAGAATCCTCAGCACTACCACATAAAATGCATTCCATCTCGTACTCCTGGTAGGCTCCGTCAACCCAAAAGGTGTGTTTGTGTGAAGCCACAATATGCAAGCAACTAGGACATCGATCTGATCGAAACGTCTGATCATTCATTATTTTAGTCATTGCATGATTATTTGAAATGCTAAATTACGCTGAAAATTGACGATTTCTACGCCTTCCTCATCAACACGCTCTTGCCTATCGATACTCTGAAGTACGTCCCTTGTACTGCATTGGGCACAAGCCAGGAAATTAGAAAGATATACGCCACTATCTAGACACATGTTTCCCTTAACACGTAAGTAAAAGAAGATATTAGTTAGTATAAATTAGTTAACTAGATCCATAATAAGAATTTATAAATCAGTTTACTCTGTCCGGAAGTTCTTCTTTTACGCAATCTTGGCACATAATTGTTGTTGAGTTCACAAAATTGCAGTAGTTTTAAACACAACGTCTATGTTGCCACCCAGTTTGTTATTAGCTGACGCTTTTGCACCGTCACTGATCAATGCATAAAAGACGCACCGAACGCGTGGAGGCGTGATTGAAACTTGGGACAACCAATAGGAATGAACTTGTTGACCGTACCGCTTTATTATCCATACAATTCTCAAAGAATGTAATTTAACATCGCATATAATTAATGTTTCGGTGCAATTAAACCTGAGAGCATGTCAAAACTATTTCCATCTGGTTGCACTATAATAATCTTCCCCTCTTTTAATCGCGTTTGTAGGAACCCATATTCGTTAATACCGACGACCACTGCTTCCATGGTCTTTCCATCACAGGAAATTGTCACACTCGCATTACTAATCCAAATAGAGGTTACGTAAATGTTCAGACTACCATTTACAACTACCTATGCAGCCAATGCTGTTGGTAAAGTTTCATAACTTCGTTTAGCTGGCCGGTATTTATGCACTCCACCAGCTTTTCCAACTGGTTAAGTACTAAGGCGATTAATTTTTCTCGTGACAGTCCCGGCAAGTTGTTTTTTCCCCGTAAATCATCCAGGCATCCGGTAGGCTTACTATTACTAAGGTTAATACCTATACCTAATTGGGAAATGTAACTTTGAAAAAAGAGTTCCCGAAAATTTCAGCCTAGAATTACCAATATTTACAACCGCTTCTTGGCCAAGAATAGAACTTGTCACGAGTATGCCACCTAATTTGGACTTTTCGCTATACAGGTCATTCGGCCATTTAATGCCCAATGCTAACTCTTCACAACCAGGTAAAGTTTTTGCTGCCAGTACCACAGCCAAAGCTGCCACATGCTGTATAACAGACAAATGCTGCCCCAAAGACGAGCTTAACGAAACCTTAAGCTGGACAGAAAACGTTGCACAACCTGCCGGACTCAGCCACTGGTTACCTCCCCTTCCTAAACGAAACGAAAACAAAACGACAAAAAGCGCCGCAGGATGCTTTTTTATACTATGAGAGCTTTACTACCTTTTCCTTTTGTTTGTTGACCAGCAATAACAACCCATCCATGGTAAGGGATACCATTTTCAATTAAACCATGTGTAGACTCCAAGACGCCTGCACACAGGACAATTCGACCCAAAGAAATGGTAGTTAAGCTCTAATGCAACCGATTCGTTACCGATTCGAAAACTTACATATAATAAAAATTTCAAAGATATTACCGACAAATACTCCTCGTATCGGAAGATAGGGCATTCATTTTCTAGGAACACACTTAGACTGTTCACTTCTCTCGTGACTTTAGTGCCATCAGAGCAAACGTTTAAAGTATATGGACCCCTTGCAATCGATCTTTTACTCGAATTGTGGCCAATACTGGCCAAAAAATCTGAAAGCTTTTAGCGTTTGAATAAACATGCATTCCGGAGTGTACTGAACATACCTGCTTACTCTCGCCCAATAGAAAAGCTTCCACAGAGGGCAAGGTCTCACTTGTATCCTGCGACAGATCCTTACACGGAATACTGAATAGCTGTACCATAAAAAACTTCAAAGCATCACCTCGGTTGGTTAAATCCTAAATATCTGGACTGCAGCTTCTACTTTAAAACTGAAGATAATTACCTCAGCTGAGACTAGTCTACCGCCCGCAAGACTGCTGAATAATTTGTAAGGTAACCCATAAGATACACCTTCCACTGACTGACGCGGTAGACGCGAAGAATCCAGCAAATCGGAGCCGATTGAAAAGACGTCTCCTCCTTTATCAAAATAGGAACTTATTAAGGCGTCACTTGCCGCTACTTCTCCCGACACAACCAGCAACTTTGTACTGCTCTGCCAAGGTTGTTCTCTGAGTCCTTGGCTTGTTAAACTCGAAGTCGTGTAACTATAGAAAAAACGAATGATTTACAACATAGAGTATGCATAAAGTTACCCACCAATTAGGTAGTATTACAGATTCTAGTTGCTGTTTCATATTTTCATATTTCGATACGTCGTTTCCAGTATATATGACAATATTCGGTGGTTTCATGGTTGTGGTTTGCATATACCGAAAATTACGAACATTAAAGACGTTCAAATCTGAAAGCAAGCCTAACAAAGGTCTTCTTCCCACCAATCCAGGTATCAGTGGATAGATACTGCTGGTGTACATAACTTCATTATACCACAAGGTTATTCTTTTTCTAGACGGCAAATTAGACAAACTTTTTAACCAAAACAAATACACAGAATTTCATACCTCGAGCAGCGCTGTCAGCTAGAGGCGGAGTTTACAAACACAATTGATTCCATTGGTGCTTTTTTTTTAGCAATTTTTTTAAACAGGAGCCACACTTTTGTAGTATGCTTTAATTTCCCAACAATCCAATAAAATGAACATCGTTGAATCTGAACAGAAAAGCATTCGTTCTATTATCTGACAACGTCAGTTACATTACCTTTCATACGTCTTGTCTTGCGAAGAAAATATTGGGATCCGCGAATTTTTACCCAGAACAGAGCCCCCACAACTGTATCAAGTGAAAACTTCGTGTTAAAACCCTGCAGTTACGGTAACCACAGATACGAGATAGTACAATTCATGGTTGTAGCAAGTTAACTCGGTCACAACTACGCAATATAATAAGGCGACAACCATGGACATTCTCTTTTAGGGGCCAATTTTGAAATGAATAAATCTCCATCGTAGAAAAGTTGATGGATGAGTAAATACTTTGACATTTGTCGAATATGTAACAAGGACCAAAAAAGCGAGGACATAGCCCTCAAGGTGCCCAGAGAATGTTCATGACCGGTTTGACATAAGAAAACATTATTCCTAAGACCAACAGAAAAAAAGGAAAAAAAAATCAACTTCCTTCCTTCCCACGACAAACGTACTGCATCCCTCTAAACCCTAAGCCCTCCCACCAACGGGTCTTTTTTTGTTTTGTTTTTTAAACTGGACACAACACTGTAGTTACGACTAATAATGAAAACCCCCCTTTTTTCCAGTCTTCAACAGTCCGGGTAAATGTCGCGAGTCTCAAGTCTACGGTGTCAAGTGTTATCACGGTCAGGTCATCACTTTCTCTTAAACCAACAACTATGTCCAAACTCTCCTGAAAAACACAATCTTGTTCGAAAATTATCTGCCTGTACGTCTCGTGGCCTTGCGAATTCTACGAACACCGGAAGCAGATCCCGTGGCGTCAAAAGGATTCGCACTAGAATGAGAACCAAATCATTAGTAAACCGTTTACCAAACTACAAAGCCTCAAACGTTCGCACCTGAAATTAGCTGGAGCTGGAGCGGCTCCGCCGCCAAAAGCAAAACTAGGTGGAGCGGAAGGATTGAACGCAAATCCTCCTGGAACTGGCGCTGGCGCAGGCGCGGGAGCTCCGAAACCAAATCCTCCTGCGTTAGGTGTAGCACTCTACAAATTAAAACCAAATTATTTCCTTTCTTAATCCAACTATTACGTTCCCGATCTTACCTGCTGTCCACCAAAATGGAAAATGCCAGCTGGTTGAGCAGCAGGTTGAGGCTGGCTTTGCCCAAAGGTAAACGAAGGCGTAGTAGCGAAAGAGGGCGGCGCTTGATGTGTCCCAAACGAGTACCCTCCTGCTGGTGCTGGTACAGCTGCCGTCGTAGCCGCTGGTGCACCAAAGCCCATTCCCCCACTAGGTTGGTTGTTGGCAGGAGCTCCAAAAACAGGTGAAGGAGCAGGACTGGCTCCAAACACGGGTTTGGCAGCCCCTCCAAAACTGAAGATCGGTGCCGTTGTACTTGCAGCCGCTCCAAATCCGCCGAACGCTGGCGCAGCTGCTGTACTGGTCAAAGTTCCACCTCCAAATCCCCCAAAAGCGGGCCCACTCGACGTGGTTGTGGATGCTGGTGCTCCAAATCCTCCAAAAGCGGATCCGGTCGAAGTGGTTGTGGATGCTGGGGCTCCAAATCCCCCAAAACCTGTCCCGGTAGTACCTGTACTTGCTGGGAAACCAAAGCCTCCCAGAGTCGAAGACGCAGTCGTGGATTGGGCTGTGGTAGCAGGAGCGGGTGAACCAAAGCCACCGAATCCTGTGCTCCCAAACGGCGCAATGGATGTACTCGTCGTGGGTACAGTAGTGGCAGCAGCTCTCGGGCCAAACCCAAAGCCATGTGTCGGCCCTGTATTGGCCGACGCGTAAGTCGATCCAAAGGAGAAAATGGGATTGCTACTGACGGACGTGATTATCTTCGTACCGGACCCAAAGGAATAGGGCTGCGCCGCCGTCGTCGCAGTGGCTGTAGTTCCCTCCGGTTTGGCAAACCCTGGTATACTTGACGCATTCCCCGCTGGCGCTCCGAATGCGCCCACTGAAATCGAAGAAACTGGAGTGCCCAAACCGGGTCCTTGTTTCCCAGCATCTTTCGCCCCAAAGGAGAAGACCGGAGATGTACTTTGTATTGACGCCGGGGCGGTCGCGCCGAAGGTAAATGTACTTGCCGGTGCAGGAGCAGCCGCGGCACCGAAAGCAAACAAGCTTCCGGCAGTAGAGGTCTGTTCGTTCGACGTAAGCGAAGGATAGGGAGGAGGCGGGGCCTCTGTCGTCAAAGACGGTGTGGTCATAACCGCCGACTGTCCAAACGCCAAAGTTTTCTTCACAGGCTCATCCCCGGTTTCATTGATGCCTCTTTTCGTTGATGTCCCCGAGAAAGTGAACGAAGGACTGGCTTTCGGCTCAGCCAGTTTAGCAGCCGTTGGCGTCCCGAACGAGAAACTGAGCGTTTGAGCAGGTAGTGGAAGCGACGTGGTCGCAGGGACTGGGGCTGTCGCCGCGGCGGAGCCGAAGCTGAAAACAGGAGTTGTTTTCGACTCTGTAGTTGGTACTGTGACTGGGGCTTCTGTCGGCTTGGCTGACGCGCCAAACGTAAAGGAAGCGACGGGCGAAGGGGCCACGACTCCTACTTCTTCAACGGTCTTTTTGCCGCCCAAAATGTCCATCACGCTCCCAAATTTGAGCTCGCTAGAAGGCTTCAGGGAGGGGGTGGCTTCTACACTGGTTTCGCTCGTTTTGGGTTTCGCCAAGAAGTTCTTTCCGGCGCCGAAAGTAAACGTAGGGGCGGTACTCTCCCCTTGGGTTGACTCGGTCGAAGATTTCTGCGTTTCTTCGCTAACTTTGGGAGCAGAGGCGCCAAATTTGAAGGTTGGAGCAGCAGATTCACCTTCTTTACCCTCTGTAGATGGGGAAACGCCGAATTTGAAACCCGTAGTGGGCAAAACTGATGCTGCAGGCTCCGTTGATGGAACGCCGAACTTGAAACCGCCTGGAGCAACGGTCGAAGACGTTGGAACGCTGGTGGTAGTGCTAGGAACGCCGAATTTGAACGCCGAAGTGATGGAAGAGGTGGCTGCAGCACTGACGTCTGTTCCTTTAACGCCAAATTTGAATGGAGCTGATGACGCAGTGGGTAATGTACCCGGTTTGGGACTTTCGCACGACATGCAGGAATTGACGTTGCTCTTGTTGCGGACCATGCAAATGCTGCATTCCCAGGTGTCCGCGGCTGGTTTGAATTTATCGCCAAAGCCCGTAGTTTGATTTGCTGCAGGTTTGGTGGCTGAAGCGTCAGGTTTTGTTGCACCTGGTTTCAAGGTTTCGCAAGCGACGCATTTACTGGCGTCGCTCTTATTGCGAACCATGCAAACAGAGCACTCCCATTGGTCCGCAGCCGGCTTAAACTTGTCTCCAAACCCAGTGAACGACGTTGTTGATACCGTGGCGGAAGTAGCGGAAGATTTGGCGGCTACTGGGCCCGGTTTGGACGTTTCGCAAGCTGCACATTTTGTCGTATCTTTCTTGTTACGGATCATGCACACCGAGCACTCCCATTCCTCCGCCGACGGTTTGAATTGACTGCCAAAGCCCGCGAAAGGCGTCGACGACGCGATGGGCGCTGGTAACGCCGACTTGGGCTGCGCCGTGGTAGGCGTTGAGAAACTGAACGGTTTCGTGGCCGTAAACGCTGGTTTGGAACCCGGTTTGGGGGTTTCGCACGCGACGCATTTCTCTTTGCCCGCATCGTTGCGTACCATACAAGAAGAGCACTCCCACGCACCCGCTTTAGGCTTGAAGGCGTCGCCAAACCCAGTACTGGCGTCTTTCTTGCCTTTGAGAACGTCCATAACGGTCCCGCGGACCAGTTCCTTGGCTGTCCAGGTACCCTTCGAGGGCGTTGCTTCGTCGTCCCCAGTTATGCCAAAGGACACCCTCTTCGGAGTAGGAGCAACTTGCGGGGATTCCGCAGTTTTGAGGCTTGAACCCTTGCTGGCAGAAAGAGACGAAGGTGAAGACAATCCGTTTTGATCCAGGGCTGAAACGGGGGCGCTGAATTTGAATCCTAATTTAATGGAAGGGGTGCGGATAGAAGAAGACGGGGATACGGCTTCTTGGATGGGAGCTGAGAAGGTAAACATGGATTTAGCAGGAACAGGGGCGACGCTCGTGGCTGTCAACGAACTACTTCTGGCAGTGGGTTGGGGGGCAAAGGGGAGGGAGAACGTAGGCAAATTCTTGATAGGAAGTGGAATATTTGGCAAATCTGGAATAGCGTAGTCATCTTCTTCTATTCGCTCTTCACGATCGGCTTTGCTGGCTAAGGTTTCGCGAACCGGGGCGGTTACCTTGGAGCGCATTTTACCGCCCCCGAACGCTGACTGACTGACTTCAGAGGTCGTTAAGGTTGAGGATATACTAGGGTGAGGCGCCGGGGGGAGTTTCTCCACACGAGCTGGCGTGGTTGTGGTTAGTTTGCCTACTGGAGGACCTGAAGGCGTGGCTGGGACTATGGTGGAGGCTAACTTGGGTCTTTTCCGCTGACTCCAGGACAAAAGCCCCCCACCAAAACCGGCGAAAGTGTCGTCAGGTGCGACTGTTTTGCTGGTCTCAGACAAACGCGCCGAAGAGAAAGACGCCGTTTTCGCCGGCGTGGGAATCTTCTTGGCATCTCGTATGGGCGTGGACATACTTTCCAAGGCTTCTAAGATGCGCTGCGCGGTGTTGCTGAGCACCACCGGACCTTTGTTCTTGACCTGTACTTGCTGCCGATTGGAAGCCTACACAGAAAAAAAGGTTAAATAGAAGTTGCCAAAAATTAGTTTTAACTAATGAAATGATTACGTTGTAAGGGACTGTAGCATTCAAGCGTGCTCTTCTATAGGCGGAAGCTCCTCCATAGGTCGTTTTCCCGGCATAAAACGGAGAATGTAGAATGCTATTAATAGCAGACACTCCATCTTTTGCCTAAAAACCATCAATGTATAGTGAAACTAGGTAATAATTCAGGAGATTTACTTGTGGAGGGGAGCCAAAAGCCGATATGCTGAAACGAGGTCGTTTGCTACTAAGTGCGGAGGCTTGAGGTTCAATATAGGACGTGGAGCGATCCATTATCAAGGTCGAAAACTGCTTTTCGTTCGGATCTTGTATACCTGAAACAGACAAGTTTTTTTTAAAAAAGTTAGGAAAGAGGGGAGCCTTAGACTTGTTTACTTTCTTCTGGGTCTTGTGTTGCATCGCTGGTAGCCCGAGCTATGTTGGAGCAGGGTAGATTCAGACACTTTCTCCCTTTAGACAAGGCTCCCGTATCGGTTTTGGAGCGGCTGGCTAGTGCTGAAGGTTTGGAGACTTGGGAAGCTAAACTTCGAGCGATGGAGTCGTCCAGGTTTTGAACAGAGCCCTGGCCTGGACGTGAAAGACTTGCTTGAGGATCCTTTTTATCGGGGTGAGGAACTAGTGACGAGCAACCGCTGGTTGATTCACTGTTGGATTCGTCCTCTTTTACCGCAGCGGGTGTACAACCGCTTTTCTCTGGGGTAGGAGCTGGAGTCGAAGCCATGGGATGTTGAGACAAATGTAAGCCACTAGGACCAGGGAGACTATCATCCAAGATAACATTGCCTAAAAACCATAAATGCAGATTAAATTTTAAGAAATAGCGCGGGCTTCTTTTCTAGATAGGAGCTTTATTTGTATAATTTACCATTGGCTTGGTTCTCTGTCCCGCGCTGAACTTGTACTACAGGCTGAGCGTAAGCCGGTCGACTATATATGAAAGACTCTTGGCCAAATGAATTGGATGTGCTATTCAGTGCAGCTTTGCCACTTAACTTGTTTTGGACAGTTTTGGATGTAAATACCACAAGTTCTTCTTCTCTAACCACATCATTTTCCTCTGATTCAGATTTATCGGTGCCCAGCCATGAAGATAGCCACGTAGGTTGAGGCAACAAACCTGTGACTGAGTCAGTAACACGCCGCAAAAGAGACTGTAATTAAAAAGAAGAGTTGTATTATTCACTATTAAATTAAACATGTCATATCTCGTATCACTAGTATATACAGTTTATACAGACAGTATTCAAATGAGTTAAAATACAAAATAAGAAAAAGGGCAAATAGACCGGCTTTCCAAAACCGACCCTAGCATGTGGTCCACACCAAGCAGTTCGGTTTCATGCAAGTGAAAGGCAATAAAAGTACATGGGCTGCTTACCTTAGGTCTATCATAGGGTTTGTTTTGTCGATTCCGTTTGGTTTTCACTTTACCCACACTGTCATCCCACATTTTTATCAATCTCTCTTGCAATCACACCTAATTCGCTCAATTTGTCACTGCGAAAGACACATGCGTCCAAAACGCGTTACAGGACGAGAAACATGGCGGCAAGGCGGCACACACGGGAGTTTTCTTTCGTTGAACAAACTGTCAAATCAAACCGACGGGCGGCGCTACCGCTGCACAGCCTGCGGATCGGTTTCGAACTCTTCGAATTATGCGCGCGAAAATTCAGCCAAAAGGAATTAAAAGCAGAACACGCATTTTAGTGCACTAAAAATATTAACTTCTCTATTATTTAATAAAACGTTGCCCTTCGGGGATAATTTCAAAGTCATTTAGGTGTCTGGAAGGCAAATTAGCTTACATTTGTTGCTTGTGATAGGAATTAAAAGCAGAACTCGCCCTGAAAATTTAATGCGCTGAAAGTGTTAACTTCTCTATTATTTAATAAAAACTGTACCTTTGCGGACAGATAGTCAAAGGATAGTTTCGAAGTCAGATAGGTGTCTGAAAGACAAATTGGCCTGCATTTATTGCTTATGATCTGTACGATGCTAATTTCCAAATATGGGTACAGGTAAAAGTCAACCACCGAGACGACGTTTCATTGTTCGAAGTAAAGTTTTCCTCAAATTAGCGCTGATTTACACACATAGACATTTCCTGTTTCCACCTAACGCGTTTTACCAATTCAATATGGAATCTTACATGGCCTAATAGGAATGAACAGGGCTCGTCTATAAATATAACCTTCACCTGAAACCGAAATCTAAAATAACTGAAATAAAAAATTAACACGCAAGATGTTGGTTGGTTTTTCCCACGCCAATTTGTTGTACTACTCCGCGATACAGAAAGTACTCTTGCCAATAATGGTCCCAAACCCCACGATTATCAATCCAGGTTTTGGATTTTACAAATCGCTGTCTCTAATAATTGACACATAGACACGCTTGTTAGTAAGTAGCTGGGGTATGAAGCACCATGTTAGGCATTAAGTAGATTTACTGGCTAGGGCTATCGGAAAGCTCGTAAGTCTCATCCAAGGGCAGCAAACCACTTTCGCGAATAGTTACATCTCTACTAGGTTTGTCTTGGCTGTTCACTGGAGTGTTAGCCATCTTTGATACCACATCCATTCCTTCGACAACCTAAATAAAGAAAGGTTAACTAAAAAAAGTTAACCCAGCAATACGTTACTTTGCCAAAGACGACATGACGGCCATCGAGCCACTTTGTGGGCACCGTAGTAATGAAGAACTGAGATCCATTGGTATCCTTGCCAGAATTAGCCATACTAAGGTATCCAGCACCTGCATGCTTAATTCTAAAGCTCTCGTCGGCAAAACGACCTCCAAAAATGCTTATAGATCCTGTTCCATCGCCTCGAACGACATCTCCTCCTGCAAAGAAAACGTTTGTTAGTAAATTAGAAGATGTGAAAAGAAAAACTCCTCCAAATGGGATGATAAAGCTTTGATTGTTACAGAAAACCTCCATCCGTACCTCCCAGCTGATTTCAGAGGCGAAATTCAACTGCTTTGTTCTACTGACACCGTTTTGTAACACAAAAGAGTGACGTGGCAAATATGGCATATGTTAAGGTAGATTCGTTCAGCAATTTCGGACGCAAAGACACGCGAATTCAAGTTTCAGTTACTTACCCTGAATCATAAAGTTCTTAATGATACGATGGAACTTGCTGCCTTGATATTTCTTGCCCTGGACTCCTTCGGTGGCTAAGGTGACAAAGTTGTCAACTGTCTTGGGAACTTCTTCCCCAAATAACGCCATAACAATTCGTCCAGCATCTTTCCCGCCGATGTCAACATCAAAATACACATGCTTGGTTACTTTAAAAGATTCGGCCTATTAGTTAAAGAACCAAATCATTAGACTCGAATTTCATTAGATATTAGGTGGATGAAAGTGAAACAAGAAATAAACTTTACCTGAGACGAAGCAGGAAAAACTGCTACAGCCAATACTGCTAAAATGAGACGGTTCATCTTCTGGAAAAGTAAAAGACTTGATTGAAGCTAGTTCGCTAAAATACTAAAGAAGCTAATATTTGCCCTTCTATCAACACTGGCGTTCTCCTCCACTCTAATGCTTCCAGCGCTAAGCAATGGCCATGATAAGCCCTACAAGGCTAACTCAAGGTTCAAAGCCCTCCTTTCAATTTTGCTAGCTCAAGGCTGGAAGGGAAAAAAACCTTTTAAATACCGACGTTGTCGTTCTTTGTATTTCCGTGAGATTCGAGAAAAAAAATACAATCGAAATAAGGACTTGATGCAGATTTCTTCTCTTGATTTATTTGCTGCACCTTCTAGGAAGTAGACATTTCTCCTATTGCTAACTTGACTATATAGGATTTCTACACAAACTGACTATATATTTCCCTCCACGGCTTGATTGTCTACCTCCGCGAACAAGACGTCTGTGGCAAATTAAGGAAAAGTTTTAGTTTCTTCCGCAAAAGGTTCGAAGCTCCAACTGCTAGCTCTAATGTTGCATTTGGACGATGTTTACACCAATTAAACAAATTACCATTTGGAAAAAACGAAAAAAAAACGCTCGGTGTTCTTTGGCACTGAAAACTTTAACAATTCCACAACAAGGCCTAAAAGACTACATTCTCGTTATTAATACATTTGTCTTGGTTGGAAAGACGTGTTTTTTTCGTTGTGAGCCTCGAAATCTGGCAGAGTACACATAGCCATATATTCCCTGGGCGACCTAACCCTTTTACTTTTCGGCTAAGATAAATTGGCGATTACGCGTCCGCCACGGATGCTGAACGGCAACAGCATCCTTCGGACCCGTCCTCGTGCATACAGAATAGCACAGATTCCACTTTCGTAGGAAAATGACGAGTCAGACCATGGTACTCTCTGAGCTCATTCGACGGAAACCAAGCAGCAGGTTCATCAGCCAGTAACCGAATACCACAGGCCCTATAGATACCACAGCATTGGATTAATGCGCCTTTCTGACGTGGGCCCTTTCTTATACACGTACCGCGTGACAGCAATTACGGGGATCCACAATGCCGACATCAGCACCAGCACGGCGATGAGAATCTGCGCCCATACCGGCCATTCCAATTTGATTGTTGTACCCTCGCTGGCAATCCAGGCCTGGTAGCCGCTGCCTTCAGCAATGATTTTGATGAAACTAGCCGTCACGATGCACAACATCGTCAGCGGTGATAAATACTTCCAACAAATCATCCAAAACATATGTGGCCGGGAGCCCGTCATCAATTCAATATCGTCTGCGAACCTGGAAGTGGTTAAATTAACAATTTGCAATTAATATCCGGAACGCAGATAGAATAGTTTTGGAGGAAATGATATTTGTGGATTAACCTGCCAAGCCCGTAGACGTAAGAAACTGCTATGCATTCGAAGAAGGCGATAATGAGAAGCGGGACGTTTCCCGCGAAATCATCAAAGAGCGTGAAAATGTAATTACCAGCTCCGTGGGTGAAAACCATCGATATCGCACAGCACACGCTGCATAAAATGGCTATAAAAGAAGGTAACAAATATGCGGCAAGCAATTAAGACTCACACGGAAGTTTACCACGGAACTAATTTGAGCTTATAACATATCCACTCTACCTGTTAATACTTCTTTACGGAGTTTGGGAAATAGTTTTAGATCCACGATGGATGTGACGACTCCCTCCAAAGTGCCGAATTGGGAATCGATACCCAGCGTAAATAACATGAGAAAAAACAAGATGGACCATAAGGATGAAAATGGAAGCTGTTGCACTGCTTCGGTGCAAACGATAAACGCCAAGCCACTGCCCGAAGCCGTCTAAAAGGAAAGAGGAGTTTATAAACAGAGCAGAAATTTCCATAGAATAACACTGGGAGATAGCTAAAAGCCCTTCAATAACTGCGCCTTAAAAAAATCACAGAAAAAAGACAAGGAAAGGAATAATCAGGGCTTACATTGTCCAGCTCTTTCTGCAAATCGCATTCAGGAAGTTTGGGGAGTGTGATATTCTGGCCAGCATACATAATCCAGGTCTTTCCGTGCGTCAAATTGTGAAATTCCTCCAGAAATGCCAAGCCTGAGTGGTGCAACGTTTCGTTGCGCGCTTGCAAACAGTTTTCATAAGTCATCCGTGCTTTGAATCCTGCAAAACTCATTAAGGCCAAGAGCTATTCCCAAAGACCGTCGAGATCTTCATCTATTCTTAGCATTGCTTCTTACCGATCACCGAAAAGACGACGACGCCCGCGAACATGGAAGTGAAATAATTGGTAAGGGAAACCAAGACCGCATCGCGGTAGCATTGACTGCTCACGGAGTTGTACGAAGAGAATGCGATTAATCCCCCGAAAGCCAGACCTAATGAGAAGAAAATCTGCGTCCCGGCTTCCAGCCAGACTACAGGATCCGCCAGTTTTTCCCACCGCGGCGTAAAAAGGTGCGCCAAGCCATCCTCCATTCCCGGTAGTGTCATTCCGCGGACGAAGAAAATTATGAGCACCAAATAGGGAAACGTTGCTGTAACATAAACCACCTAAATTGAAGAAACATAAAATATGAAAGCAGCTCACAATTCTGGCAAAAGTTACTTTACTTTGCCAGACGAAGCTATTCCCTTGGCCATACATAAATAAGCCAGGATCCAAGCGACCACCAAACATATTGCAATCTTCCAGTTGAAGTTCTGTGGTGTGTTAATATCGGGGGATATGTCCAAAGTTTCCCGGTACCAAAAATACTGCGTCGATCCACTCCGCTTGAAAAAAAAACTATATTTAACGTCTTTTTCATGAGACTTGATGAACTAACTTTGCATTCTGGATTGTCGATAAAGGATGAGTTATCAAAGTACTCTTTGGGGCATTCCGACCACGGAAGTGGTGATTGAAAGCTCTGAAAGATTAAAATGCTTTTTTTTAGCAAAAAAAGAATTTAAACAGAAAAAGGTTTAAAATTAACGTAATGAAAAGTGATATTCTTTACGTTGGCTAGATAGTAGAGGCACCAGGCGATGATAGTGTTGTAGTACACCGCAACGTTAAAAGAGACGATGGTACTAGCAATGCCGATACCTCCCAAATAAGGGGAAATTTGTCCCCATACGCCAATCGCTCCTTTTCGCAGTCGTTGGCCGATGGCTAATTCCAGGAACACTAATGGTAACCCCATTATCGCTAACATTAACGCATAGGGAATCAAGAAGGCGCCTGGAACACAGGAAGGGTCGATACAAGCCAAAATATCTTTGCTTTTTTACCTCCTCCATTCTTCTGGGCCAAATAGGGAAAACGCCATACATTCCCCAATCCTACAGCATAACCAATGGTAGCTAACAGGAATGACAATTTGCTGTCCCATTCTTCTCGTTCTTCACCCGGGGCAGGGGGTCCCGAACTCGGAATTTCTGCGTTAGTGCAGTCTTTCCCACCTCCCCTGTTGTCTTTCGCTACGAGAGACTCATTTATAGCAATTTGTATAAAAAAAGCTGGAAAAGCACTTTGTACACTTTGTACAAATTACCTTCATTATGCTGAGGACCGGCTGTGGCTAAGGATCCTTCGGGATGCTGCCCCGCTTCGGACGAGTTCCCCACGGTCTCTTCCCTCTCTTCAATTTTTCCTAAGCTTGTAAGTCTGGTTCGCCGCTCCCGTTCCACCACAATGGTTCCGACATTACTTGACTACAACAAGCCACACCATCAATACTTTACAAGGTATATTTTTCTGACCTTATAGCTAAAAATAAAAAAAAAAGTTTGTTTGGGAAAGTTGGTATACTGAAGACTTGCTAATTCTTAAAAGCCAAATTCTTGCTTCGCTGTTCGCTTCTTTGATTTTTTACTCAATAGGGCTTGGACAAGTGTTCCATTATGAAATTTCTATGGCTTCCACCAGCCAGAAACTTGATTAACGATCCAGGCCCCTTTGATTTCGATATAAGGGTCCTGAAGAAAAGCGATATAGCTGTCGACAACGAAAACGAGACGTGAGAAGGTTTTCTCCGTGAAGCCCGTGATATTTTCGAGGAAGAAAAGAAGTATCACAAGAGAAGAATAATGGCTTCGAAGTAATGGTATGTAAGGGAGCTTGACACATTCATAGTGACATGAGATTGGCGTCATTTGTAGCAAAAACTAAGCTCCTTGAGCATCTGTCGCATGTTTAGGAGCCAATAATACAAGATTGATGCTATATATAGCATTATAGGTACCACCGCGGGGAGCTCGATTTGTATGTTTGAAAGCTATTTATCTTGAGAGAAATGTATTGAAGTGATACCATGTTCATACCTGCGAGTTAATTTCTTCGAAGGCGGCATTCGCTGTTCCTCCGTAAGTTGAGGAAACGGAGCCGTTGTCGTTCAACAATCGATGGTGAAGCTCCTTGAGTTCTAGACGATCGGAACTGAGTTGCGTCCGTAACTCGCGCGAGCTTTGCCGCCGAATTAAATGACCCATGTTCGACATGTTGATAGCTTATCTGTGGCCCCGATAAAATCCAATTGAGTTTTTATCACGTCATTCCATCCCGTCTAAAACCAAAAGAAAACAGTTTATCACTTACAAAAGGACAAAAGCTTGCTCTAACAATGGGATTATCTATTAGGACTTTCAACCCGCCATTACTCAGTTAGTAGTCGCCATTCATTGGTCTATAACTTTCCATAAGCCGCGCCTTCTTCCTAGTCCTCTTAATACACCGTAAGCTTGTCACATTACCAATCTCTACGTAGTAATAAAAATTAGAAGTTTCTAAAAATAGCCTATTTACAAGAACCTTCCAACAGTATGCAAAAGCCGCTTAAAACTAATTACAGGAAATGACAATCACCTAGCTCAATGACTTGATCTCTAAGAGTAAACTATGAATGGATGAGTTGAATTGAACCTAAAACGAAGGGGTTTTTCTAGCTTTTTGCTTTTGAACATAAAGTGGATGTATTAGCGAAGTGTGGAGAGATAAGTTATTCTTTTCTTACGTCAAGACACGAAATGAATTCTCTTGCGTCATTAGTTCGAGCTGACTTGGAAGCCGAAACCAGTTAGTTTCCTTTGATTCACTTTGTTGCCGAATGCTTATCGCTACGGAACAGATGGACCTCAAGCCGTCCGTGACAGAAGCTCAGGGTTTAGTCAAAATTCGGACAAGAAAGTTTTGTTTTCCTTTTTCACAAAGGGAATGGTCGATACGCTGTGGATACTTTGCTTTCGCCAGCGCTAACTGCTTCCCCGCTCGGTTATCGGTTACAGAAATTGCAGAGTTTGAAATTCTAAGTTGTATGCAGACCTCGTGAGGAAACGCTGTTCCAGACAGTTTGAAACATAGGCGACAGGTCGGACAATGGAAGGTTTATTGCAGCTTTAGTTCGTCTTTTTTTTTTTGCTTATTTCTTTCGAATTGGTTTTGGAATGCGATTTTTCTAGTAAGAGAGTTTTGTGAGCCAAAGTAATTAAAAAGCTTTTAATTATCCTGAGGGAGATGAACCTGCATTTCTTTCCTTTTTTGTCATTGCTATATTTGTAATACTATAAGCGCAACGTTTCGCTCAAAGCAATTACTTGACTGCATGAGTGATAAAGCCAAGTGCTTGCTGAACGAAATTCCCATTTCAAACTCAGCGAGTATTTTTATATTTCTCTGTAAAACAAATAAAGAAATGTAGCGGAAGATATGAAAAGCGCGTTATTTTTGTTTTCGTTGCAGAAAAGAGAACAAATTCGATACTGAAACGTCAGTGGAATTCTTCCACAAAAGGTGTCTTTCAATTTTGTAAACTTTTGGACTTGCAACATCGTCAGATCCGCCTACACAAGCCTTTGCCGGCTGTAACATACGAAGTGTCTTTTTTTTGCGATACTTACGCTTTGGAAAGTGAAACTTGTTTCCCCTTAGGAAGTCAACAACATTTTTTGGGGAATTCCTTTTAAGATTGCAAAACTTCAAGGGGCACTTTTAAGAAGATTACCAGAATGTGGAGCAATTTTTAGTGCAACACTCGAACACTAAGCAGAACGTAAGACTCAGCTTCCAGTTTTGTCGCCAACCGAGCTGAACGAACCGTATCTTGAGAGCGCAGGCAGAAATCGGCGACGCACGCACACCACATAGTTTTAACAATTCAGCATCTATTAATTCTCTAATATTAAGTTATCCTATTAATTCTAATTACATGAAACAATAAAAACATAAGAATAGTGGCAAAATCTAGCTTTGATGAACAAAACTGTAGTGCAATAACTGCCGGCGAATCGAACAATGCTCCCGTGAAGCAAATCCAATATAGACAGACGGTAAGATATTGGCAGGAATCGAAGCAAAAAAAAATCGTTAAGAAAAGGGCTATTGGAAAAGACTATTCGAGAGAGAAAGAGGTTTAGAAAAAGCCAAGAAAGCAGCAGTTTTTAGATACATTTGGAGGCTGCCAGAGGCAGAAGAATCGATTTGGGGTGGTAAGAGCTCTGTGTGCTCTTTTGACGACCTCGACCATCCATCTCGAGTAGGCTTTATATCTTTAAATCCTCTTGGTTGACCGTAAAACACTGTCTTCGATCTTCTACTGGAGCTTCATTCAATATGCACTTCCAAATCCGAGATAAAATTATACAAACGCTACAAAAGAAGGATTAAACCAGTCTTAAGTCGTGTATTTCATGGATACGAGATGCAATGCCTGTTTTATCATGCAACGTGGGGCTGAAACTGAACAAAGAGCTCTTTAAACACAAGATTACACTCGGAACGTTGCTGAATTGCAATTTACGGCATTATAAATGAAGGTGTTGTCTATGGGGACGTATTGGTTGGTAACTAGCTTAATTGCCTCGTGAGCTGCACTGCCGCCTGCCAGGTACAGTACAACATGCGTTAGGTAAACTCGTTTCAATAGTTAGAAAAGGACAAGTAAAAAACTCACCTACGAAAGCCGCAACCGAATGTAATTCCGACGCTCCATATCGACAGACTTCATGAACGTGGTCGTCTTTCCCTAAGGTTCCCAATCCCCATTCACTCAGTAAACGTGATATGCAACCCTACGAGACGACCGCGTTAATTAAGCCAAGCTTTATGATTTCTGTACTAATAACCTTTAAGCGCCCAATATCAGGTTCAACCGTCTCGTCGTAAAGCCCTGGATACGTCCCATACTCGGCTTGAAACCGCTCTACGCCCCTCAGCAACACGTACTGGACAATCAAGCTATCGGGATCTTCTAAATGTTGACCTTTTGGTAAAAGTTCGAGGATTAACTTAAACGATGAGTCTTTTTAAATACTAGTTTGACCCTTACCAATGTCTTGCACAAAAGCTTGTTTACTATCATACTCGGCCGCAATAGATCGGCCTTTGATCACTTTTAAGGCATATGCATTTTTGCAAAACAGCCTGGCATCGTGTTCGGTAACGAGATCTTTAGACCATCCCCTTTCACTCAAGATTGCTTGAGCGCGACGTAAAACGATATCGGCATCTTTATTAGCCTGCTCGCGGTACCTGAAACCGAAATGACATTCCGCTAAGTCGTTTGGGGAGGGAAATTAGATAAAAACAAGTTTAAGTGGATCAACCTACACATTTTGCAAGGCGATGTAGCGTTCCGAGTCTGAGGTCATGTCTGGTAAAGTGCCTCGTAAGGGCAATGCGCCTTCCCCTTCATGATCCACAAATTCTTTTAAGGCTTTGGCTAGGATCCAAAAGCTCTGTTTCTGTTAGAGTCAAAGCATTAGAATATGTGTGATTTTTTATATACAAAGTTTGTATCGTACCGGAGGTTGGCGGCAGTTGTCGTCTTCGAAAATCTGCACCACATTTGCAGGAATACTGGTCTTAGCTAGTGCAGTATTTACAGCTTTTAAAGCCTCGCAAACGTTCTCTTCTTCTAGTTGAAGACTATCGACTTCTTGAGCTTTAGCTCCTTTCAGGTCTAACGAAACAGCAACCATGTTTTAGCTTTGTATGCTAACTGGAATTGAGAATTGGAATACAAACCATTGCGAATGATGTCGCGTAAGTCCTCTTTGTGTTTGTAAGTCTTGGGCCAGTCATGTCCAGTTTGGCGCCATTTCTCCAGCGCTTTGTAGAGAAGTACCAGGTACGGTGTGTGGCAAAAGGTTTTGTGGTCCATCTCGGTTAGGTTGAAGCTATCCATGAAGGCTTCGAGGCCCGGGAAAGGTAGATCTAACCTAAGATCGTCTAACCCATTGTCAGGATGTGATTCAACGACGCAATGCTCGCCCGTTTGTAAACGTATATACCCAATGAAACCGTAGCTTTTGCAAACTAGCATGGGGACGTTTAGTTCCCAGAGTCTAGATGAGAGGAGTAATAACTGCCTGCAAAAAAAGAAGCTTACCAGTGTACAAGCATTATAGGGATGTTTTATAAGGACTTACGTTACCTTTCTGTCAAGGCGGTGGTAATAACGACTGAAAAGTTGGAGAAGAAGTTAACGTTATTGGCCAAAAGCTGCTCTAAAGATTCGTCTACGTAGTCGCCGCGAACCTCGGTATTGAGTTCGAGTAAGAGTTGAGTAGCGACTTGAGCTCGGGATTTGCCAATACTCTCATAGTCCAAGAAGAAACTATTGAAAATGGGATATTGTAGTGATTTGTGTTTTGGGAAAAAAAGTGGTTACTTGTTTCCAACATCTTCGCCAGATACTCTTGAGCCATCTACGATTGTAAAAGCTCCTATTCCTGGCAGTACCAATGATTTGAGAATTTCTGTGCCGGTTGCTGTCGCGTTTATGAGACAAACATGCGCCGATTCTAACGCAGCTTGCCCATGATCACCCCACAACCTGTATAATATATAAAGCAAAGATTAGAACTTCAGCTCTCCTATAAGATCTTTAAGAAAATGTTCTGTTCTTTTTTAGTCTGGTGTCTCTCGGCATTTTTTTCTCTGCAAATCGAATGAACAAGTCAAGTGGTTTTTACCTTAGCTGACGGTCGTAACGTTTGGTCTTATCGCTTTGACCGGGAGACTTTGGCACAGGAGACGTCATAATTGTCCTTAATGAGATCAAGCTTTTTTCACTTATTTACCAATATTATATTTTAAAGAGAAGAGAAGGCTGTTCGCTTTTGTTTGTTGTTTTATTTATTTAAAAGATGTATACATAGATGGCGTAGCTTGTCACTTTTCGGAATAATTTGTACGGTATTACTGTCTTGGGCATGTTCTGCGTTTCTGATCTCCAACGTGTTATACGTTTTTGTGTATCGTCCTCGATTACTTTTCGGAACCAAGTTAATTAAGGTAACCCGAATGTATTGTATCCGTCTGAACTAAAACGTAGACTAATTCTAATTTACACAATTCGAATCTTACAATATTTTAATTGAACAAAAAATAATTTTCTATAAGTAGCTTCTTATACGAATGACATATAATTCCATAATGCATAAGACTCGACTTCTGCTACAAATGTTTCACAAAATAAATCGCAAAAGTTCCAGCTTGTTGTAGCTTTCCAAGTCCTGGGTTATTTGTTTCCATGGTCTGCTCTTTGTCACACGGCATTTTAAGCAGGAATTTTAGGAGATCCTGTTTAGAAAAGTACGAGTGCTTCTGTTGAAAAAATCCTAATAAAATATTGTCTCTGCTATATATTCGCTGCAGCGCTGGCGAGGGACAAAAAGCGAAACATCCTCAAATTGACAAAATCTAAAATTTTCTACTTTGAAAGATTATTTCAACTTCCAGGAATAAAGTTTCCGTACACACACATCTGACCCTTTTCCCAGGAAGCACTTTGACGTAGATTATATAATCACGAGCTGTAGCTTTATCAATAACTTTTTTCTACGTGTTTTTTCCCGTTTATTATTTATTTCTCGCTCGCTTTAGGATGCCTCCAGTGCTATTTCAAAGGACAAAGCTAGTCTTTGTAGTGCTCAATTGAACCCATGTGTGTTCTATTCGGGTGACGTAATCTCGTACCTCCCGTGCCAGTCACTGACACGTCACGAAGATTAAGTGACAATATACTATGCAGGTTTCTTACAAATTGACTCCTGGGCGGTCATATAAGTCTGAATCTGTCATATCGTACTGTATTGAATTGCATTGCAGATTATTTGCACTGTAAACTCTTGGCCTTAAAACGTGTTAAAGTAATTGCACTGTACAGTATACCTAAAGGTAACACATTCTGGCTATCAAAATCGCCGTCATGGTCCACAGCGTTAAACTCCACAGATACTGGATTTGAACTGCCGCATTTCCAAGTTTTGCGGTAGTACCAGGAGCTATGGTAGAGCAGGTTCCCGTATAACTGCATGCATTGAACTGTGTCTGTTCCCGAGATTTGAGATTCATTTATTAATACTTCTTATTAATGCAAGTGGCAGGTCTTACGGGGTCAATTACAAGCTTCGAAGCCAGCGGAGTTCGGCTAGCTAGCCGGGCTTTATCTTGAAAGCTCAGTTCAGGGAAAAAAGTCCAACCCGTGACAGATTCCACATCTTGCAAAGCTGCAACATGATAAGCGAAAAAATCGTCACCGGTTATGCACTGAGCGCTATAAGTCGGGTTAATTGGGAAGATAAAAACTTGTTGGTCAATATATTCAAGGGGACAAGAGTCGAGCTTAAAATCCGTGGAATCTCTGCAGGCTGACACGATGAAGAAGAACTTGGTGGGGTATTCCACACTGTCATTCCTATTGATAAACATCATACTAAGCTGTGAACGCGATTGAGGTAAATCAATGAATCTTACGAGCATAACGGGTTTACAACGGGGCCGGAAATGACTTGTAGAGGTCCGTTGGCTTGAGATGCTTCAGCAAGCTTGACATAAAATAGTTGGAGCTCATCATAAAAATTGCGTGGCATAGGCAGTGCGTTGGTTATTAATTGCGAGTCTTCTGTGTTACTAGCTAGCCCTAATGATTCAAAAATCGACAAAATATTTATTTTATCTACTACTTTGCTAGTTTCACTTTACCAGTAGGGAAAAGTGGAGCTAGTTTAAAATGGTGTTCTAGAATTTCGGCAGGCAACGATCCACCGCAGGAAACGTCCACCCGCGGATCAAACCGCCATTGAATCTTGGCATCGACTTGTTTCTTCCACACGGCATTATCAACAATGAAAGAATTCATCACAGGCAGTCCACGGACGGTATCGTAAACTACGTAGCCACATCCATCCTTAAGTTAGTCATGTTTTAATTTTAATTTTTTACATACCAGTCGTAAACTCCGGTTGTGAAAGCAAGCTTATATCATTGCGGCAACTTTGTGGAGCACGGGGTAGTCCCCATGGATTATTGGCTTTCAGATAGCTGCTCGTTTCTGTAACTTTCCGTTGCTGTGTTTTTTGCCAAAAAAGGTTAATATAATAAAAAGGACAATAAATTAGGGAAAATTATAGTATGCGTAGTTTGCTTACGTCATAAGAGGCGCTGTCCTGGGCTATCAACAACGAACAATTCCGAAGTTTGTTTAGACGTTCTTTGTAAGTATTTTCATCACTCGGGTAGGGTTTAAGCTTCAAAGCGCTTTGCACTTCATCAATTGGACTAGACTGAGAAACCGGAGGTGGGCTTTTCAACATGTAGTGCAATGCTCCATACGTGCCATTATTCGGCGCTGGCGTGAGCTCTAAAAGGTCGCACATGAGGTTGTAAAGCTGAGTATTTTGGAAAGGTGTGGCAGCAACTTTTTCTTGAAAGCCAGGTCCGGTTGCCATGAAGATCGCCTATGGTTGAGCACAAGGATTAAGAATTAAAAACTCTATTTGTAAACCAATTTACTTGCATATCCGTGTACAAATTGTCCCATCCATGTTGGCCAGGCACATTCCACAGTTCACCCCCGTAAACGAATCGATAGCCCAAGTCCAGTTCGGCTATCAATTCCGGAATTCGATGAGAATGGTGGTAGTGCATTCTTACTGGTAAGTCTTCCTTGTGCAACATTCTCATATGAGTTGTTTGACACTCCATTGCGTGAGCAATTTCATCGCGTTCCTCTAATTAATATAACGTAAATCTCCGAAGGATAGAATTGGTGATTTAGCTTGATACCTTTGGTGTTATTGTGTGGCAAAATGGTTCCCACTTGGCCATAATAGACTTTGGCGCGTAAAGGCAAATTTCCAACATAGTCCTTGGCGTCTACTAGCTTTTCGCCCTTGGGCGCTGAAGTCATTCCATGGTCAGATACGATAATCACATTGATGCAGCCCATTATTCCTTTCTCGCGAAGACCTTGGAATAGATTCGCTACCTGGGCATCGACACGTGCGGCTTGTACGATTACCTAAATTTGCATATTGCAATGATCATAGCAACTTAAGTGGATTGTTGTTACTGTGTCTCCCTCTGGTCCATCCTGGTGACCAGTGGTGTCGGGTTCCTCGAAATACAAAGTGAGAAAGGATGGTCTTTGGTCGAAAGGAAGAGTTAACCATTCAATAATCTTTTGGACTCGCGTTTCAAAAGGAATCGTTTTGTCGAATACTGTAGTGTAAGTTGGGGTGGTACCATTGATGACAGCTTCGGATCCAGGCCAAAAGAACGTTGCACTCTTTTTCCCCTGTCATTGTCGAAACCATGTTAAACGTCCCGTATGCAAGTTACATTTGGCAGAGCAGTGAATAAGCGAAAAAAACTTATGAAGGACCGCCTCACCTGGCGTACCGCCGTACTCCACAAAGGCTCACCACCCCACCATTCGCCATCCGTGGACCCACTTTTGATGGTAAAACTTTTGTTTAATTCTGGGTCGTAAAAGTCGTTGCTAACAATGCCATGCGACTCTGGATGCAAACCCTAACGTTGAAAAAGAGTTTGTTTAAAATCCCATCCTTTTCAAGGCAGATCACGCAAATTACTGTAACGATAGAATAATGGTTCGGAAAGGTCTTGCTGGGGAATTCGGGTACCATATAAGGCGCCTGAATTCCGCAGCTTTTTATTTGATGCAGCGTGGGAGTCGCTGAAGAATTCCGTTCCAGATAGTCTGCTCGGAATCCGTCAAAGGACATGATGAGCAACGGGGGTACATCGCCGTTCCAATAAGCGGAGCAATCGCTAGTAGGTTTAAGGTCTTCGCAATTCACTTCGTCGGGTGAACCTTTAAGCGAGGCAGTCCACGCTCCCTTTAACAATTTCAGAATGTGTTAACCTTGAGCTCGTACAATAAATTTTTCTGAAAATTTATTTTGTATACACTTACTTGCGAAAGCAAGAGAACGAATATCCAAACGACCATGATGGTTAGATCTTAGAAGCCTTGAGCACAAGAGATGCTACCGGACCCCCTTCCCCCAAACAACTGCTTAGAACGCACCTAAAAACCACGGCTTCCTTGCTAAACCACCGGACCTGGTATGGATTTACGGAAAGCTTAAAATAGGGAATGGGGTCGACTAGCTTGTTATGACTTTCCAACGTATTTGTTTGAGTTATCTGACCTTGAAACCCGAAATATGAAAACACGAGGGACTGTACAAGTTTACAGATTCCAGCGTTTGAAAGTATGAGCTGTCACGTTGAAAGGCTCCCCATTATATACTATCTGTAGCACGCAAAGGCTGGGGAGGTACAGACGCCAGAAAAGTTCCCCGGCTGATAAAGACTCGAATGAAAGTCATGCGTTATGAACTCGTGGGGAATTCTTTACTTTTTTCTGCAACTTTAGGGTGAAAACATATTCAAATCCCCCCATGTAACAGCTTTCCCAGCCAGCTTACAAGCTTCAAACTAGCATTACAAATCTCCGAGGTTTACAGTATTTCGAAAGTTGGCAATTTCGCAGTATTTGGGCGCTCCATTTGCGTTTGCTTTTCTTACTGGCTGTAGACTATGATTAATTTATGGAAGCTTAAACACGCAAGGAAAGGAAGCAATAACCTCTCTTTGTAATGTTTAGTTGGAGGTCATAGTCCATATGATTGACGCTATCTCGTATTTCGTTTTGTAAATTCCTGTCACCAAGAGGTGTTATTACTCTACAATTCCTTAGGACTCGCTTTTGTTTGCGTGTTTCAGCGAACGATGCCGTATCATCATTGACTATCTCATATCTTAAATAGTTATTTTTTAATAAATTAATGTATTGACTATTAGAACAGTGTCATTGTGGTAGTGTGACAATACCAATATCGGAAAATGGGCAAGCGCAATCTTGTTTGCGATGCTGTAACTACAACACGATTCGAATTGCTGTCGCTATTATTGATTCTCAAATTGTCTTTCTGCTTGCGGGTGCTTGTAAGGTGTCGTCACGGATATGTGGCGCGTGCCACAAGTGGAGCACAAGTGGTTTACTTTTGTTGTCGTTGATCGTTTCCGGTAAAACACCCTAGACATATCAAGTGGATTATCTTATATCCGTGATAAACGGATTGCAATCATTTCCTAAACGTTCCTTGATACTTTTGTGAGCCTAATTTCCTTACGTCCTAGGACTGTATCTATGACGAATTGCAATGCGAAAAATGACTTTGGGAATTTCTTCAATTCAAGAAAATTCCCTTTTTATGTATATTTGTCACAGATTCATTAAAATCGATGACTAATAAGACCGAGTAGAATTTAAGTTACCAGCGCGAATTCTAGTTCGAACTGGCCCTGAGCCGAGGCCCTTCGAGTTGAGTAAATATTTTGAAAAAACCCCGTTACTTGGAGTGACGGAGTTGCCGTGACGTGTAGCTTTGCACGTACGTTGTTAAAACCTAAAAAGCTTGCATTTTTCAACATGGTCACCACTTTAAAAAGTTAAAAAATAAACATCTAACAGGGCTGAGAAACTCTCGCTTGTTAGAAAAGCATTTTATTTGCCGCTTGAATATCACATACATCGCAGAAACTTCTGAAATTTCAAATAAAGCTACAAAAACTCCGTTTCCCGCTCGATACCAACAAACTTCAATTGTTCTGTAGGCCCATACCTATAACCAAAAACAAGTTAGGAGTTGAATCTTTGGGTTCCTCTTCTCTATTTTAGTTTGTTTACCTGTAATCGAAGAAAAGTTCTTCACCGGGTTGAATGGCACGTTTGGCAAAAATCCCAATACGGTGGTCTCCATTGACCATCATGACTTTGGCGTAGCAGTTAGGATTGATGGAATGGTTAGCAAACCTTATCTTGTTGCCCTTACGCGTTGCATCCACCACGAAATCTGTACCAAACCGTTTTTCGTTTGATTCAAGAAACCTTCAAACCATATTCTAAAACTCTTACCGTTATTGAGATTAAAGAGAAACGAACAAGCGTATTTGTCATAGACTTTCCCGCGCCTGTCGGCTTCGTCTTGAGATATGATTTCGCCACAATACTCTGAAATGAATTCATTCTTCTGCGCAGAACCTTTGAGAAAAATTCCCCAGCCTGCCACATCCGAAGGTGCCATTAACAGCCGTTTTCCTGAAAGATCAGACCCCAAGAATATTAATTCAAAAATTCGTTAAAAAATTCTCGAAAGATATCGTACCTAAACCACGTTGAACGCTGACGTTTTTGCACGTAATTTTCGATACGTCAAATTGATCCGCCCCGCAAGCAGTGCACAAATCAGGGTCGCATTCCCGTACCGCCAAAAAGCAGGGACATTGCTTTGTATTGCACTGCGCTTTGCATCGACAACCTGGAAATCTATTTTGGCCTGACAGATAAAAAGAAAGTTATGTAAAAAAAAAAGAAAAAAAAAGATATTATCGGTAAAAGAGCTTACAATCTGAGCTGCACTGGCAAAACTTCTCACAGAAGTTCTGAGCTTGAATGCAATTACAACTAGCGTCACATGGCTGGCCTGGGTGGTCGCACGGGGTGAAATTATAGACGTGGTTAGAGGAAGCATCCTTTTTTAACTGAATTTTGCGACAGTGCATGGACCACAATCGCAGTTTCTTTTTCTTTTTGCGAGGGGGCGTGGTTTCCGGTGCTGTTTCTACTGCTGGTATGGCACAGGCTTCTTTCTGTGCAAAGGCATAGACCTAGCAACAGTAAAAAAAGGAAAACTTATTAGACGGTATTACGCCTTAATTACAAGATCTTACTCAAGATTTTTCAAGATCTTTTCTACAAGATTTTTTGTCTTTTTGCTTACTTGTTGGCAAGTTTTGGTGAGCAAGCCACGCGCAATAGCGCAGTAGTTGGAAAAGAATGTTTGCTGCAAGACGCGGAATAAAGTTTCATCCGAAGGCGTCCATTGCTGCTGTACTTCAGGAGGTAAGTCATTAAGGGGATTAACTTCCCTGGCTAACGCAGTAAAGACTAGCGAAGGTGTACTGGTACCGGACTCGTGGGATTTGCAATCTTTCACGTTGCTATTCCTGTCTTTACTATCTTTCACCTCCTTATCCTTCTCTTGATCGACATGGTTCTTGGCTGCAGTTGAAGGACGTCTTTCTGGAGTGCCGCAATTACTCGGCGTTTTACTGTTTGACTTGCCGTTGTTGCTATTCTCACCATCTAAAAAATAAAAGAATAAAAAGCTCGTTAAAACATTCCCCCGTTGCCTGCTTTATAGCTTACTACAGGCAGCCGTTGCAGTAAAAGAAGATTTGACAAGGTTAGGTTTCTGACTTGCAGCTTTTACACTGTCATTGCTATCCTCCGAAGATGCTTCGTCACCTGAGTCCACCAAGCATAGTTTGGTTACTTTGCGGGGAACTTCTTCGTCTTTGTTATTGGCTGCTTGAGCGGCTAATCGTTCCCATAACCCATCCTATTCATATATTCGCAATGAAAATAAAAAAAAATGAAAGCAATTAATACATTTTCGAAAATGTATGTTCAAGTTGTTAAGTTTCATTAAGGCCACGGTGAACTGCAAGTATTTGCCAAAAGATGACACTGATGTCATACGGGTATTATGCAACAGATTCTCCAGTTTCAGAACCCGGAGATAAAAATGACAGTACTGTGTATTATTATTGCAAAAAGTTATCCGAAAAACAATGACAAACGGGTGTCACTCGGGTTGAAAATTGGTAAGTTGGATATGAAATGCATTAGTTTAGGTAAGGTTAACGATTAAATCGTTCAAACTTGCCCTTCCTTTTACTCTACTAGCTGAAAAAAGACAAATTCATTGTTAAAAACTTACATACGTTTGTAACTAAATCCGGAGAACATGTTGGTATCACGAGAATTACGTAACTTGAAACAAAACTTGAAACATAAATCTAAACAAAACTTTAAAAGAAATTTAAGGATATAATTTAAAAATTATTTTTCTTTAAAAATATCTTAATAAAAATATATTGGTAGGCTGCGTCAAAAGATTTAGATATACGATTTATTCAAGTTACGAAAATTGTAAATTTTTAGGGGACTTACCAAGTGCATGAAACACTCTGGTCCACAAGGTTCTCCCAAAGGTTTAACGTCATTGGGCTTTCTACGAACGTTTCCAGGATCAGGATGGTAGGATTGTAGTCCTGCAGTTTTCCCAAAAAATAAGAAAAAATAATGGAAAAGAGAATATTAGCATCAAATATAAATACAGACGGAAAGTACAGCTACAGCTGAGGAAATAAAAAGGTAGAAAACACCGAAAAACGAAGCTAGAGATGACTGCCAACGGAAATATTTGGCATGCAGGCGAAACAATGCAATGTCTGTTACGGTGCGGAACGGAAGGATGGAAGTAATGTTCCCCTACCTTTCTTGGTTTTGCGTTTAGGTCCAGTTTTTCCTCCGTTTGCGCCTGCATGCAGACAGACAAAGAAAAGAGCGGACCGAGTCACGCCGCGACTCTCCCCACATCTTTCCTTTATCTAACTTATGTTTTTTTCTCTCTCATTCTACCCTTTCAACTTTTTTGGCTTATTTTTTGCAATTTACCCTTAACCACTGCAGGTTAATTAGCATTAGCAATTATGATTACGCCCAATTCCGTCCCATTTTAAAATAATAGAGAACAATAGTTTTCACCAGACAGAAAAAAAGCTCAAATCAAGGAACAAAAAACCCAACTTACGGTGTAGGAAACAGTCGTACTTGAAGCACCGTCTGCAGAATAACGTACGGAAAGAATGCAAAGCTTGGTCTCTGCTAACGGAAGCTGCTTTAGGACCATCTAAATTGGGTGTGCATTCCGTTGGTTGGCTTACTGGACCCACGAATTCGGTCAGCTCCATGTACCTTGAAAACCAATACTGAAATCTGACTTATAAGGAATGAAATAGTTTGTATACTTGTCACGTAATTCTTCGGCAGTGCCCTTTTCGGGAAAGGTGGAAGCAATGGCATGGAAGATGATCATATTAGGAAATTCTTTGATTCCATCAGACGTTTTGACCGATTTCTTCCCATCAGAGGTTTGAAGCCATGTAGAGCAGCCAGGTTTGGGCTCTTCATCGTTCCGAAGGTTTCTAGTTTCTTTGGCAAGTTTCTTCTCGCTGGGTGCCAGCAAAGTCCTTTGCCCGGGGTCCTCATCAGCCGCTTCTGAGCCGAGTTTCTCGTCCAGGTGCTGGAAAGGTACTAAGGCGTTGACCAGATCGACGAACATGTCGTTATCCGTAAAAGCCCCGTCATCATCGCCATGGACTTTCCCATCGTAATTCTTGATCAGTTCCTCAATAAATTTACCGTCTTGATCCAACACTTCGTCTCCCATATAGGGAATATTGTGAAGCACTGTTTCATCTTCAACCTTGATTAAGAAAAGTAAGTAAGAAAATAAAGAAAAATTAAGAAAAGAAAATAAGAGGGAGAAAGTTCAAAAGCTCTTTTTTTACCATAAAGTTCTGTTGCAAAGGTGCCCATGTGTACATTGTAGGCATAGGCACGATAGCATTAACGACTTTGACAGGTACGGTTTGATGAATAGCGCTAGGCTGTTGCCCAGCTACGCTGGAGCTTAAGCCCGTGACTTCAATTTCAGCTTTTTTCATACACACATGGTAGGCTGGTACGTCTTCACAGTGCACCCATACTGCTTTGCTCTGTTCCCAGCGCTTCTGTTTCTCTATTAAATTGTCTAGAAAATAAAAAATAAAAAACAAGCGCCAGTTTAGTAACACTGTGTTTAGATGAAGGTCGACAGGAAGACCGTCATACCGTGCATCTGTTTGCGATTCTGCTCCCAAGAAATGCGGATCTCGTCTGCGCGCTTGTAACGTTTCACTTGCCGGATCCTGACATACTCGGATCGCACCCGCTTCTTCCATTCTACGGATACTTTAACACGATTTACTGCAGCCTAGAATAAGAAGTGAAAGGTAACGTTTAGTCTAAATTGTATATTCCAACAACACGTTTCGAGTTAATAAAGCAAAAGTAAATGGAAGCAGCTGACAATGGCAACGTTACTGGTTTCTGGAGTATGGCATCATGGGGAATTAACGCTACACATTGCACTTCTTGGTCACATTCTAGCAAGCTATTCATTTCGAAACTTTCCAAGGCGAAATGGCAAACGAGCTCTGCATGTGGAGTGTGCAACGTCTCAACTATCGACTAGAGCTCTGGCTGTCTGCGTGAGCGTGAATGCCAGCGGCCATGTCAATTTCCCCCAAGTTGTTGTGCGCTTGCTTTTACTTGGCAACGCTTCGCACATGCGCTCGCTCCTCTGCTTTGCATTGATAGCTAATTAATCCCAACCCCAAAAATGTCCCGCCAAAAAAGTTTGAAATGATTTGATATTATATATCAAATTATTTCAAACATTTTTGGGGTTGGGATTAGATACCCTAACGGTATCTTCATACGTACTTCGGAAGTTGGTGTGGCGTTATTAGCTTCAGGGTGGTCGGCAGGTACTGGAGAGGCTGGGACAGGTGAAGATGACTTTTTGCGCCGCTTTCGCCTTTCAAGTGGCAAATCCACTATGACAGGCTTAGGTTTGGGTCGGGTGCGGCTCATGGGTTTAGTACTATTGGGGGGTTCCTGTACAGGAGGTACTTGCACGTTGTTGGCTGCATTTTTCAAACTGCTCCTGCGGGTCTGCGGATGGGAAACATTTCCCGCCACGCTTGCTGCGGATTCGGTTTGGGATTTATCCTTGTCACGACTTCCGTTGCCTTTGTTGTCGCTGCTGGGGTTGGCGCCTGGTCCTCCGGCACCACTAGTAGATCGGCGTGAAGTAGGGGTCATAGTAAGGAGGGTTTGCGGGTAGATGTCAAGCGAAACTAGGTCCCTGGGCAAAGACTCTCGCGGAAAGGGACAACAAGAATTTGCATGGACGCCTTCCAATTGCACTAGCGTATGAGCCTGGGTTCTCGCTTTGGCTGGACAGCCTGCATTCATACACTTCCAACGATCCTGACTTGTTTTCGGGCCTTTGCGGATTTGTTGGAAAACGTAGCCATCAACGGATAAGCCCAATGTATTTTTAATCTTATCTCGGGTGAACAAGAACGCCTCAATATGACGAGAAGGGGCACTATTGGTATCAGCAGCGACCTAAAGTGGGCACACACAACGAGAATAATGAAACTGGAACTCAAAAAATTTAAAGACAGTTCCAATAATGAGACAGTTTGCTTTCCGATGCGGGAGAACTTGAGCGTGCGTGTCTTGAATAATGCGTTGCCAGCGCCGCCACTACCAAGACTAAAAACTTCTGCCGAGGAGGTCTCTAACGTGCGGGAATTTCACTGTTTAAGGTACCCCCCAAGCCCCCTGAGCCCCTGCGTTCGTTACCATATATTTTCTTCTCCAGCTGCCTACAACGGGCAAGCAGCGCTTTCAGCAAACCGAGCAGCTGGAGACTGATGGGCGTTTTTCGGTCTTGCCCCCGGCTAAAAGGGGCCCTCTAAAGGGGGCGGGATTACCGTAAGGAATATTACCGTTCCTTTTAGCAAAAGAGGGAAGAATGATAATAGGAAGGAACAGGTCAGCAATGTGATGAAAGTTAGGGACCAAAGCAAGAGGCGATATACATTTTAAACATCACGTGGTGCGACAGCAAAAACGCGATCGGTTAATCCACGCACGCAATCCTGTCCAAAAGCCGGGGTTTGCTCATTGGGCCTAACAAGATTCGTTCATTCAACAAGATTACCTGTAAATTCGAGGCAGGTGAAGGGGTGTTCTTTTTCCCACGTTGTTTATGCGAATCTGGGGTTGGCAAAGTGGGAAAAGACTTGATTTGTGAAACAAAATCGCTGGGAAGGGCATCTCGGAACGCCGTATTTAAGGAAAAGACATTAGAGATCCTTATACCGTATTCGGATTGCTCTGCGTTATGTTCGGTGGGTTCCATATCGCGATTTCCTGTCACGGGTTCTACAGTATCATCGTCATCCTGCGCCAATTCCATATTTTCTTCCGAGCGAAGATCTATAACCTGCATTTTGCACACCAAAATGTGTTAGTATAAGGAAGGGCTATAGTGAACAAAACTGAAGTTAACGTACTTCTATTACCGCGACATCATTGCCAGGATTATAATCCATAGCTCTCCTGTTGGAAAATAGATTACCCAGCTTGATAAGGATGGAATTATGAGAAGTTTTGTTATGTATAAACAACACAGATGGGAGAGTGGAGAGAGAAAAGTGCACGTGTTGATCCTGGCCTCGTCACAACTTCCCTATTGTCATTTTAACTGCAACAGAGAACTGTTAGGTTGCGCTGAAATAGCTTTCTTTGGGGTTTCGAGCCCTTTTCCCCGCGAAGATAAAATTCGTGTGTTTGTTATCTTTCTTTCCGACAGGTATACTGTCCTTTTCGAGTCTCTTCCAGCTGCTCCAAAACGGAAACCTGCATGGATAATTACTGGGAACAACAAGAATTCATTAGGAAAATAAAGGAAAAGAGAAAGTCGTTGTTTAAATTGATTGGTACACTTTATACTTTTTCTAACAACCATAATACACCTTTTCACAATAACGCATCAAGCATTGCAAAACATGGTCACATGTTGATTTGAACCACAACGACGTAATGAGAAGTTTTATAACACGATTCGTTCCAACATACACAATACTTTCTTCGCGTTTTCATTCAAAATAGACAAACATTGCCACTGGGTTTCAAAACGTTGGCTCAACGCAATGGGTGGGTTTCTTTTTCTTGCAATACTAGGGAAATGCTAGGTGGGTTATAAAAGTTGATGTGGGAGGAAGAATCCAGAGGGGCTGGCGTACTTTTAGTCTAATGTCCATCCATGCTAAACAGGGACGAGATCTACAGCATGATTTTTCGCTTGGTTTGGTCTTATCCACCACTCACATCAGGGTGGATAGTTAATGAAAAAGAGGGGGAAGGAAAAACGTGCAAAAATGATACACTTCCACTGATTTCCTTCCATGAAAATTAAGCCAAGGGAACCTTCGAAGAGATTGTTAGGATAACGTGGTATTGGTCGAAACGGATACCAGCAAAGAGCCCAAACTGGGGTCAAAAAGTGTGCCAAAAACTCCTCTCGCTCAAGAAAAATACTTTGTATCAATGGTCGTTAGCAACTTCTACCACCGCTTTGTTTGGGGAGAGAAATGATTGGAACAATGGGGACGCTCTTTTCTTTTCGTTCAATGATTTTTACTGGCCTCGCTAAAGAACTCAAAACAGTGTTCGGGCACATAAAACAATTTTTCCATTCATTGTCGAATGACTTTAAACAGTTGCTATGGAAAAAAAAATATCCCACAATAGCACGACGCCTATGATAGAGAGAAAGGAGGGACATGTATAGGCATAGGAAGGGAAAAACATTGTTGATTGTAACCTTCACCATAAATTAGAATCTCCCCATTTTAACTTTGTGTGCTCCACGTTTTATGATTACTTGCGAGGCCTAAAATGATTTCACACATAGTAATCTTTTACAAAACCTTGGATTTTGCATATCACAAATTCTGTACAGCAATCAAGGAGGGGGGAAATTGTCCCTTCACCATAATCGTGTTGAACGTCAAAAACCCACGCTTTTTTGCCCAACATTTGTCCCCGCTATGAAATTTGTTAAAACCAAAATGCCACATTCTATACAACAGGTACGAGGAGGGGAGACCCGATCAGCTTGTTTTGCGTGTTTTTTTCCTTTTTCTTTTCCCATTTTCGTATAATAAATCCACATAATTTTGACTGGCAAGACGAAAAATATGTCCCAATAAGTTACGACCCAAAATTTTGCTTTGGGATATCATCTTGTGTTTGTGTATGTGCTAGAGAATCGTACAAGTGCGAAGCAAGCTACGCATGGAGTGGGAAATAGTGTTGTTGCGGATGCGGAACTGGGGTGGATCTCTCATGTGTAGGTGATGATGAGGGCGATTTGAGAGACAGGTTCAAAGGCTGGGGCTGGGCCTCAGTAAGGCCAACTTGCAGCTCAGCGGGCGCGGGTGCAATGTGGGCGCTAGGTGACAAGCGACCCACCGGGGATCGCACGTTGTCGTAACTCCGTCCGGCGAAGGATGACTCGCTGGATTGCGAGGAGCTGGGCCGTGCGTATGGGTGGTAATAAGGTCCCGTGGTGAGGACGCTCTGGTGACCAAGAGTCGTAGGCGGAGAGGAGTAAGTAGGGTACGTTGGAGTTCCTCGCATGATGTTGGTGACGATCAAGTCGGCCCGGCGCTGTTGTTCGGAACTGATTCGGGGCCCTTCCCTCAACGAGCGGGCTAGCGTCGAGTGGGTGCTTGTCAATGGCGTGGGGCTTGACAAGGCTGCCAGCAACGGCGACGACGTCGACGGAGCGTGAGACGGTGAAGACGTCAAGGCGCTGATTAGTGCCATAGGAGGGTTAGGTGAGGACATGGGCGAGCTTACGCTCCGCATGACTGCCGGATCAGCGCTCTCTGAAGCGGTGTCTCGACGTTGTAAGGTCAAAGCCCGGAATTTCTTGTGAGGCTTGTAGGCTTCGTCCATCAACGAGTTGGTGTCGAACAAAGGAGGCGCTTGGAGCACGCGTTTCAGTACTGGCATGTCATCGACGGCGGTGGCCACCCGAGAGTGCCCCGAGGACTGGTGCAGGTTTTGATGGTGTTGGTTCTGGTGATGATATTGATTATGGTGATGAAGCTCTTCCATGTCCTTGACCTTGTCCTCGACGGAACGAGGCGAAGAACAGAAGGAATTGCTGGTTGAACGCGAAGTGTTGGACATTTTTTCGTAACGATCAATCCCAGAGTCGATGCCGGAGTCGTCGGGCGAGTCGAGCTTCCTCAACTTGTAGGGGCACTGTGGAGGAGCTTCGTCCTCGGCAATCATGAGTGGATGCTCACCGTCTTCGCCTTCGCTGGAAGTGGATCCGTTCTCGGAATCGTGGGGAACTCGACGATGATGGTGCAGGTGGTGGTGCAAATGATGAGTTGATGATGAGGACATCAAGTGCCGAGCTGAGCCAGCTACAGCCGCCAGCAGCGGAAGATCGCTCATCGCTTCGCTCGAATACACCGATTCGGTAGACGATACCGATCCGATCGGACTTCGGGCGCCTTCTTCATCGGGCCACGAGTTCCTTGAAGAAGAGTCCCAGGGACTAGCCGGGGGCTGGTTGCTGGCAAGAGGAGCCGCCGCTGCTGCTGCGGAGGCAATCTGGGCCGGACGGTTGGATTGCTCCGTCATTTTGAAGGCCAGCAGCTTTTCTGAGTGCAGTGTGTTCAAGGTACGAAGATCAGGGATTTTGCGTAGCACCTCGGCATACAAGCCTGGTTGTTCAGGATGGGATTGCGAGAGCATCGATTCCAAAACGGAGCGTAATTTAGACTCCATGCGTTCGACCATCTCCAGGCCTCTTAAGCCAGGACGATCTATAAATAAAAAAATTTCATGTTAAAGAATTTGCCACTTGAATTTACTTTTACTCAATTAAAAGAAATATTAAGACCAAAAATTTACCTCTCGAAACAACCACTACAGCGCAAAATAAGGCCAATTCGGCATCACTCAAGCCAAGACTATTGAGACGTTCGGCGAAGTCGAACATGGAATCCATCAAGAATCGTGCATTGGCAGAATTGTGCAATGCATCCCTTCGCAGTAGCTGACCGTTGAGGCACAGCATGGTATTGCTCTGTAATATAGCAACAGGGCCCGTTAGTTTGTTGTTGTTATTTTTAAACAGGAATGTTTTGATAATTACCTCTGAATCGAACATCGCTGCCAGACGGACCAGAAGTACTTCAAAGACGCCTGCTTTGAGCAAAGTCACTTGGTCGTCCTGGGCCAATAAGGAAAACCCAGGCAATCGTTTGGCAAACTCTACCACACCACGGATTGCAGGCGAGAATCGCTCAGAAAAGTCTTGGAGCAACTGTTGCTGTCCATTGACGGGAACTGGCGTGGGATTGAGAGGACAAGCCTGTTGAATAAATGGAAAAGAAGAAAAATTGAGTTATTGATCACTGTTTACCCAGTCCAGCTGGACGAGGTGCACAGTTGGCAGATAAAGAACGTCGAGTTTTATTAGTTTGTGAGGCGGGGAGCTGTCAAGGTTGGAGCCTGGCAAGGATGGGAACTGGGAACGCGCATTTATATGGAACGGGAGGTCAGCAGGTGATGTAACGTAACACAACATGTTTGTGTGTTATATCGGAGGGGCGTTTTGCAATGGCAGTTTCCCGTTCTAAGGAAAACGGAAGCCTTATTCCATGTAACCTGACCCTGCTATTTTTCGCTCCAGCTCTGCTATTTATCATCGCGTATGTCTTATAACGCCTGTCAAAGCTACTGATACGCGGAAAGTTCTGCTGAAAAGCGTAGGCTGGGCAAACTAGAACTCTGAAAAAGACGTGACGAAGACGAAGCTTTAATGTAGTTTTTTCTGCTGCAGACCTTGGATTGTTACGGGATCCAAGCAAGGAATTGTTGAAACAAACATATGTAGGGAAGCGTGCCAACTTTTCTCTCCCCGAAAAGTGGGGTGGGGGATCTGACCTTGGCCATGTACAACGCATATATCTCGAGAATTTCAAAAGAGATAACAAAAATTACGTGTCCTTTGATTAAGGCAGGGCGAACGGAAACGTCTTCCATGGGTTGGACTAACATTCTACGTCTTCTTGAAAGCGTTTTTCCCCGGTTCTCCTTCAAGGTTAGAGGAAGTAACGTTATCTGTTCCTTACACAGGGATTTGTTTAGTCAGGGTAAAGTTGCACCACGGATATTTTGGCATATGTTTGGATACGCTGGGAAGTACTGCAAGTTTTTTAACTCCATGTACGGACATGTGTGTGAAAACCATAGGTGACAGACAGGGGAGCTAAAGGGGTGGATCTTAACGAAAGGCGAAGGTCAGAGCTTCGTTTCCCATCCAAGGTCGGCACTGACGCAAACAGACCAGAGACGTTACATTGAATGTGTTGACGTGCTTCAATGCTGTCCGGAATTGAAGCTCGAAAGGGGTGTTTCGAAAGAGATATAGGCCTAAGGATCGTCGCTGCACGATTAGATCGAAAGGAGTCAAGGCTGTCTGCATTTTTTTATTTATTATCTTTGTTTTTTGGTGGAAGAATAATGGCACAAGGGGGAACTGGCGGGAAAAGGTGCAAAAAGAGCGAGTACACGAGTTCTGTGGCGATCGATATTACTTACCAAGGTAGTCGGACCGGTGGCATAGTCGGGATGACGTTGAGCAGCCGCTAACAAGGGTTCTACCTTATCCCGCGTGAAGTCACACGTGTCCACGTGAGCGCGAATGACAGCATTCATTAACTGCTGGTCATCGGCTAATTCTGCCGCTAAGGCGCGTTCGGCCGATCGGGCATTCACGGATTGCATGGCGGCCAAAATCTTGGCCTTTTCGCGTTTAGGAACGCGACCAAATCGCACGGCTATAATCAGAAAAATAAGCAAAATGAATAACACAATCAAATTAGGTTTCGGGCAAAGTGAAACTATGGAGCCTTGAAAAGATACACTTGCGGTAGTAAATAAGGTTAGGCCTACACTGTGCACCATAGAGTCTGCCGGTCAATATGCCTTTTAAAATGGGCCAAGGCTCAGTAGAATCCTTCGAGGCTAAGGTTCGTAAGTCTCGGTCGCCTATTTTAGTTCTAAACTCGTTTTCACTTTCCATTTTTTCGTTTGGGAAACTGCCTTCGTCTTCCTTTTTGAGAAGTTTGAGATGAAAACTAAACTTGGGATTGGAGTAAAGCCGGAAGTTCTAACTGGACTACACAAGACGGACTTTTCCACGTCACTGGCGGAATAAGAGCGTACAGGAACACATGCGGATACTGCGCACCGCAAAGTATTCGTTGTCAAGTCAACGCAACGGAGCAACGGGATGGAAGGCCTTCACGTTAAACCTTGTTCAAGGCTAACTTGCAATCGACGTGCGGGGAAGACGAGAGAATTCTACGCTAAGATCTTAAATAGATCGGCCTTGGGCACGGCAAATGTGATATTCAGATTTCTATAGGAGAGGAAAAACAAACCGACTTCCCCCTACACTGGCCTCGGCGGCGAAAGCGCATGCGATGCAATACAAACAACGGTTCTATTGAACACAACACTTGAAATTGTTTGGCTCTAGAGCAGTTATCCTAAACTAAGCGAAAGGGCGCTACCTACGCTTTTGTTTGAACGACCTTAACACGTTTTGTCGCTATTCGAACAGATTTCCGCCTTTCCCCATGCAATCCTACAGCTGGTACTCTGGGTAATTACCAAGGGCGACAATACTTCAAAAATTTTCGTCATGACTAAAGGTGCAGGTTTTTCAACACGACATATTAACCGTTTACTGCGTTCTTCTCTAGCCTTGAACTTATCACGTCCAATTGTGTAATTGCTTTGGGAAGAAAACAAAAGTCTTCACTCGTGAAGTCCTGCTACTGGGGAATTACTTCCTGGGCTATTAAGTGCTTCTTATTTTGTTTTTTTTAAAAAGCGCACATTATATTGACAGAATTACCTGATTGTTTTTCCAACACTTTACGTTTCTGCGACCAAGTCATCGATGTAGACTCGTTCAGGTCGTTCTTGACAATTGGTTTATTTGGTTCTGGACGAAATGGGGCAATGGGCGCAAAGTGAGTGTCACTTTGGCATAGTTCGAGGTTTTCAAAGGGACAGTAGTCACGGATCCCCATGGCTTAATTTGCTTCAATTAAAGTAAGCCGAAAATTTCACTTCACCACAAGAGGAGTGAAGAAGAAACCTCCAAATCCGTAAAAAAAGAGAGAGCTAAGGGGAATATAGAAAGACCCCACTTTCTCTCTTGTAAAATTGGGAACTCGGTCTCGGAACCAGAAAGTCACTCTCGCTAAACTCGCACCAGATTTCTAATGCACAGAACTGGTACTACTAGCACAGACTTTGCGGGAAAAAAACTTGTCTTTTGTAGAAAACTTTGGGAGAGACACTAAAATGTGATCCTGCTCGCTCTGAGGCTGCCGAAGCAATACTTGGCGTAGCGTGGTTCAAGCGCTTAGTATAAGCAACCCAGTACCGACAAGGGGCAGTGGCCTAGGAAAGTAGGTCATCACCTGTACAGGTGAACGCTCATTCTTATTTGTCTTTTCGTCCTGCTACCATAGGTTGCCTTCACTAGAAAAGCCAGCCCTCGCCTTGCTTTTCGAGGAAATCTTGTTTTCAAAACTTCCCAAATCCCTAGCGTCGCCGATCCTTTCCACGTAAAACTATTTAGGGCTTTTCCACCCGCCAAAATGCACTAGTTCATCAACCCCCTGAACTCTTGACTGGGGTTAAAACCCGGTATCAGATCTGATGTAACTTCCCATACGCTTGTGGTTTCCCCAATGGAATATTTTTATTGTATCCTATTAGTATTCTTTCTTTAAATGTATCAGCTATTGACCGGCCATCACCTTCTCTTTCATCGGCTCGTAATTACAAAACTGCTGGCAAAACTGGTTTGCAAAAATATCTTTTTAATGGAAAAGCAGCACTTACCATCTCGGCTCATGCCGACCGCGATGCATTTCTTCAAACGGCAGTATTGGCACCGGTTACGATTGATTCGCAAGATGGAGCATTGTTGGTTCTTGGTACACGGGCGATATTGGATCTTTTGTTGGATGCTGCGACGGAAAAATCCCTAAAAACATGACAAACACCGAGATATAATTAGTATTTCTTAATCTCATATCGTTTTCTTAAGATATGAAAAAGACATGCAGCTATTGACGGGATTTCTGTTTGTCCCCCGCTCTGAATGTCACGAAAGAACCCTGTACGCGTGCTCTAGTGTCCCCGTTTGCGTTCACCGACCTCTCGGCGTTTCTTGCTCGTATTCCCTCTCGCTTGTTATACCGTATCATAGTACACATTCGTGAACGGATATGCGCGAGTATGTGTGACCGGGGAACTTCTTCGTTGGATTTACCCCATTTCTACGCTGGACAGCGCAGCGCCCAAGCAACCCGCTCGTGGATCGGCCAATGACCCTAAACCCCTCAGCCCCGGACCCTAAGGCAAAACGAGCTAAATGCAGCTTTTCGTGGAAAGTAAGAGTCTTAAACTAGGCCGCGACCTCGCCCGTCCGCTGCAAAGGGCAACAATCCCGCGAACCCGACTTACTACTGCGAAACGATCGTTCCCGAAACCCTTTTAAGTCTATTAAACTCTTCAACTTTCTACCTGACTTTTACCTTGGAGAAATACTGAGCCTATTTTAGGATCTTTTTTCCCTTGAACTGTTGACTGGATCGAGTCTATTGGGAAAACTGGCTTGAAAGCAACAACAAGGGTGTACAGTCCCCGCCCTCTATGCGTGGGACCTATGGTTACGACATCGGCGTTAGTAGGCCAGGGCAAAATTCCATGGGATGTTTACGAGTTTTTTTTCCTACTACGCCCAGCACGTCACTCTCGCCGGTTGTTTTTCTCAGCTTACGTAAACAGCAGGCCTATACGTGTCGAAATTTTCCTTTCCCGAAGACTTGGCCGACTCCCGCTATTCTGTCGAAACCGGCGTTCCAATGCAAACAACACTGCGGCCAGTTGAGAGAATCCATTTTTTTTGTTACTGTTTAGGAAGGACCCAACAACCCTCCTAGCTATTGGTATAGTAGACTAGTAAACGTATTTCTCGTAAGTTCCTTGGAGCCCGCAGCGGGTCAGTAGCGGTCGTTCACCGTCGAGTCGGATGGTTCACCAATGTTACTCACGCAAAGCGAACCCCAAAAGAACAAGTATGGTCATTCACACAGATAAACAGAAGCAGGTACATAGATGTAAAACTTCCGAAGAAAACCCCGTCAGAGCTGGGAAAACACGTGTCCGAACCATCCCAAGTTCCGGTAGGTTAAATGCTTCTTGGAACATTCGAATTTTCCTGCAAGCTTTCTGCTCCAACTCTCGGGTCGGAAAAAATTTGGACCGCATCTTTGGGATGACGCTTAGAGGTCGGGTTAATTCGGAGGGATTCAAACATTCCTATCACGTCATTTCCAGTAGGAAATGACCTTTACTATGTGAGGCTTTTTTGGCACTGTCTAAATATGACTGAGCTTTACGCGTCAGGACGATTGTTTATGCAAATGCATTGTCTTATATCGGCTAGTGACCCTTTCATTGCGCTTTTCCTTCATGCTTCAGATCTCGCAACCGTGCCAAGGGTATCATTATTGCAACGGTTTCCTGATGAGGTCAGGTCAACCAACCAACGCCACAGCGATCTTTTTTCTTAAGTTAGGAAAAGTAACACGAATCATCGCTTGGTGTTCAAATGAGAAAAACTCTCACTGCTCTACTCTGCCAGCGGGTCACGAGGTGACACGGATCTGCAGATGACACGCTGCGATCGGAAATAAACTCGGATAACAAACTGAAAAAGCCCACGAGCTAAAACTCGAAATAATTGAACCGACAATGTTGCAATTCGGGGATTTAAATCTCCGAATGGCAACATCCATATTTATATTAATTTCTTGCGGGGATTTTGAGCTTGAGTGCTAAGTTATGCGGGATATGGTAGAAATGACTCGTTAGACATAAGTGAAGTAAACAAGAAACAGTTGTCCGAAGTTTCGACGAGGGAGCGACGACCTGGACGCCCGACCACTAACCGGTAGGTCCATTGAACGTGTTATGTTCTTCCTCCGGTAGTGACGTCAATCCATATAAGCTCCCCAGTTGCCCGAATAACCGAAAGCGACAGTAACCTACAGGTAAACGACCGGGTTACGGCCGTCTACCTTCTTTTCTGGTGAATTCTTGCCACTCTAATACGCTCCCAGGTAGGAGCTTAATTGCTCTGCTGATGCTACATGGGGTTCGCTCAACTTTTCCCTACATCTGAATGCATGCATGGCCGAAGTTGCGCTAGGCTCTTGGCCCGTCAGTTTCGATTATTGGCCTCGCGTGGGATCGCACACTGTATACCCGGAACTGTTTACGGATAATTTCAGTTTCTTCAACGGGACTTTTTTCTGTTTTATTGCGCTTTACAAGCAACGTAATAAATGGGGGTTTCACGCTGGCTCGGTAAGAGCTACGGGCAATGGACGAAAATGGGTCCTGCCAAGTTGTAAGTTGTGAAAGACTGAAGGTTTTACAATTGTATACAAAGTAGTAATACAAAGGTAAAAATCTAAAAGGTGGAGTGGTCAACCCGGTGACCTGGTGAACTTCCAGTGAACCCCATTGGGACTTCTAGGTTAATTTTGGGGGAGATGGTCAGTTTCGGTCTGGGATAAGGAAACCGTTCCCAAAAGATACTAATTTTCCCAGATTTTAAACTAGGCCGATCCTTGGCAAATTCTTGGAAATTGGGTCTATTTTTAAGCCTGTAATACGGTTGACCTTTCCACCTCCTCTACCCTGACTCATTCTTCCGCTCCAGCATCACGGAAGACACTTTCGTTGGCAAACCCTGTTTAGCTTGAAAGAGTTATCAGGGAATCTGAAGCCATGGCTTTGCAACCTCATTCAGGGCGTCAATAGATGATTCACGCCAATGCGAATTTTTTTAAATCAAATATCAAAAAAAGAAGTCTTACCTTGCATCCTTCACAAGAGTGGACGCCATAGTGGAAGCCTGAAGCTTTATCGCCACAAACGCGGCACAGGACTGTGGTTCCGTCAAATTCTGCAATTAGAAAAAGTAGGGGGGAAATCAGGTTAGGAAGTGAAGGCTATATAGAATCTTTTCAGCATTAACATAAACGATAGCCTTCTCATATTAAAGTATAAAATCAAGGTCGAGACCTTCGCAGCGGTCGCTGACCACTGCCGCAGGATTATGGCCATGGAATACATAGTCCCCCTTCCCGCCTCAGCACAGAAAAGATGGTGTATATAGGAATGGGCCCCACTCTGTATACTTTCCTCATGAGTTATATTAAAACTGGACCAAAGGAGACAAAAAGTGCTCAGAGAGGAGACAACATAAAATTAGAAGGGAATTTTATAAGGAAAAAATAACTATCTTTGCTTTGGGGAAATAAATAGAACCAGGGATATGAATAGTACAATAGCCCCAGCTTTAGCGTTGAGTGCATGCCGTGCAGGAGGGGGAGCGAACAGGGTATACAAGTTTCCCTGTCAAGGTCCTGCGGTTATTCAACCTGTCTCGTCAGCGCCCGCATTCACTAACGGCCTCCACTGAACTGAATAGCTGGTGTGGCATTCACACGAGCCCCAAATTCCCGTCAAAGACCCGGCTTGTATCGTGCAAGAGAACGTTGGCAAACAAGGGTAGGTTAAAGAAGGGTTTTCACCCTCGGCCGCTGCTCGATGTTTAGCAGACATCTCGAAGGTCATATACAGAACGAAAACAGGATGCTTTTGCCCTCAAGGAAGGGGTAGACAGAAACAGAAACAGCCAAGGTGCAATACACCCTTTACCCTCGGGTTTTCGTCTCAAGTTCAACAAGATTACCTAAATTTAATTCAGGTTCTCGACCTCGCCGATCTTCTTGGCATGGGGGTGACAAGGGTGGCGGCGGTGGAGGGCATGGTGCACTCATGGCCATTTCTTGGCCCGGGCTCATGGGCATTTGCTTATCCGATAAGATCATTTTTTCTTTCTCTTTTTACTTTACTATTTGAAAGCGCAATAACTTGTTGCCGGGAGTAAGTGCGCTGATTACGCCGAATCAACAACACTTGAAGAGATCAAACTGAAAATCTGTGGAAAACGGCTCGACTCGAGTGCACAATACATGAGCTAAATCCAAAAGCGGCTCGTTTAGGAATTCACTCTCTACCAAAGGGTCCAGGGTGATAACGAAAAAGCCAACAACTCTCCCAAGTTAACAGTTTAGGCTTCCACAGAACTTGACAAAACTTTTACACCAGAACTGAACACAAAACCTCACATGCTCATGGTAACGCGTCGTAAGAATTGTGGCGATGAAGTAATGAGAGTGAAAGTCCGTGTTCGACTACTCGTCAACTCGAGTAAGCATAGCGAGTAGTGGAGGAGATTCTGGATGGGAGCCCCTGGCTTGTGCAGGTTCCTCCGTGGCTGTCATACGGAGGTGGAAGCAAGCCGGAAGGAGGGCGCGGGAGGTTGGAACTTGGACTCTCAGGTGTTTCAATGCTAATGCCAGAGCACAGGCAAAAAAAAGTTAGGAGCTCGGGGGGAGGTTAAGACAGTACAAAGTGGGCCCAAGAGTTGAGCACGCAGGAGGTAGGAGGAGGAAGTATTCCTCGATACGAAAGAGCTACCTTGACCACCTTGAAATCCAAAAGAGTGGCCATGGGCAACAGGCCCAACTTGCACGTTTGTATGGCGCACCGACCAAGGAAGCCAACAGAACCAACAGGGAAAGTTAACATTGAAATGAAGGTCGGGTTCTGGGAGTTAGGGGATCTAGACGCGAACTTTTTTCCGGCTTTGCGTAATGCACCGAGCAGCTCACTAGTCTGCGCTGGGTGTTGTGTTGCAAAGCTCCCCTTGCTTTTGGGATTGGATCGCGATTAAAATGATTCAATCTCAAAAGTACCTCCTTCCCGCGCTTTAACGAGCCTTACTAGTAGGACATGACAGCCGTCATAAAAAGCCCCACATTTCTATTCAACTTCGCACAACGCCTGTATATTTTCGAGTTCAATGTCCGCCAGAACATAATTACTTCCATTACAAGGGCGACTCATTTGTATAAATTTACATTGGCAACATGGCAGACTTGCACTCAAGTTTTATTACCAGTAAAGCATTAGGGAGGCTGACACACCGGGAAAAGAAGACGGTTTGTTTCCGTTCTTAAATTTGAAGCTCGAGAAGTAAAAGCAAATACAAGTTTGAAAAGTAATTCAAGGGGGGTTAAGCCAGTTGACGTTTCCAAACTGCGTGAATGGAAAAGCTGACGTGCTCCACACCTGGCTAAATAATGGAAAGTAGTCCAAAGCTTTATAGTAGTGCGAACAGATGTATTTAAAAAGTGGACCAACTCAACTTGAAACCACCTGTTTTGTTGGTGGACAGAAAGCACTTGAAAAACAATCAAGTTTAATTGAATAATAGAACTTCGCTCGAGCTAATGACCAGCTACGACAGGATTGAAGACCAAGGTAGAAAAGCTCCGTTCTATCGAAGGTTTAGAGGTGTAGTACGTAAGGGAAATGCCAATACACTGTGAAGGTTGCACGGTTTGCAAGGGAGCAACGGTCGGTCGCAGGGACGTTGACCGCGTTTGCTGTTGACGAGGTATTACAATCCCTGTGCGCTTGTACTTCAAGTGCTACGACACTGTACAGTAAAGTAACTCGGAACTTGTATGCTGGTTCCATTTTTCCTGGTTTCCTTTCCATTTCCACGAGTTCAAGGGAACTTGGCCAAGCATTAATCCATGCTTCAAGAAAGGCTTGTCATCCATTGGATTAACCCCGTAAGCTCGCTTTACACAACATCCGTGTACTGGTTTCCAGCTAACAATTGCTCTCACCTGCTTTTACTGTCACACTTTCAGCGACCTGAAGGTCTATTAGAAGAAACTCCTATTTTGCTTTCGCTTTTGTTCGCTTTTATGATCTCAAAATGAACCTGAAATGACTGACACGACATGGTTCTATTCGCGAAGGCCTGTAAATCATACGTACTGTACTGTATCTAATGCAAGACACGATTCCATTTAGTTTCAGTTAGTTTTAGTTTCAATAGAAGTTCCGTGTGACCTTTTCAAGCGCAATTGCGAAAGGTTTGAAAAGGATTGTTTACAGATCACGGCGATTCGAAGTAAATAAGACTCCTGCTTTCTCCTTCGTGGCAAAGTTGTTGTCTGTGACATTGACATCCCACGCAAAACTCATCCTAGTTTTTCACGGGCAACCAACGGTACTTGTACTTTTCTCCGAAGAAGAACACGACAGGATGTTGCTGTCATACTTAACACTCCATGCGGACAAACAACTTGATTGAATGTGGGACTTTCTTTATTTTTTTAGTAGATTTGGATTTTCCAAGTTATGTACAGGCTTTTGGGTCCGCAAGATGTTATTTTGCGTATTGCGACTAGTGTTACGGTCAACCGGGACTCCGAGGCCAACCACTTTCCATGGAAGAGTGAAGACTCTCGGAAAACTCTTTAGTCACTTCTTTCGAGTTTGAGTCATTAACGGCTGTGATGGGCTAAGACCGTTTTAAACTAGAGACATACTTTCCGCTTGTCGTTAAAAAAGGAACCATTTGCTCATTGGCTAATCAGTCCCCATCATCTATTACATACCCCAGTTTAAGGTTCGTTGAAGATCTTCAAACTGTTGGGAAAGTAAAGCCTTTTGCGTTGCCACTCTCGCTGTTACTGAGCAGATTATACCATGTGATTGACCGGTTAGCCGGCTACTGACCCCTGCTGTTTCACGTTACAGGTATTCCCAGATTCAAGGGCTACACATGCGAGCTGGATTTTTTTGCCGTTTGGGTTTTGTAGTTCAAAATTTTCCCTTTCCACCCAAGTCGTTAAACCTCACTTGAAGGTGTTGACTCCGTCTCACTACGAGCCAGGTAACGGTACTTTTGTTTGTCTTGCGCTAAAGTTGATCAGAATGTGGAACGTCATCAGTGACGGGCAACACTTAACTACATTCTACAGTGAACTATCTAGTTCAGCTCTTTTTAGGAATCAAGCCAGTCAAAAGCTGGTGCCATTAAACTCATTTTGCAAACTTAAACCGAACAAATAAACTAGCAAAGTATATTACAATAACAAGTCCATTTCAAAAGTATTGGCCATTCATGCTTCCCCTTTCCCGCATGTAAATTACCATTTTTTTACTGTATCCTTGCATAGTATTAGAAACTCGTGGCTTTTAAGAAACTTTCTCTAATTATAGGTACAAAAAACATAGATATTTTTTTCCATGTGTAAGTGCCCAAGTCAATAGAAAGCATAAGCACCAGAGGGCGAGAGCCTAGGCTTTGTTATGCTAGGTCTTAACTTATGCTATGCTTAGTCTAAAGAGTACCTCGGAAAGTAAGGAAACGCGATGTATTGTTTTTCCGAAAAATGCTGATGCATTATTGTGCCATTGCCCTGGCTGGCTTTGACCCAAGCCAATAACCTTGAGCCTCTCGTACACCTTCGTGACCTGCCAACCAAATCTTGCATGGTTTCGCTTACTGGCATGGGTACAGGCCTACTAGCCTCCATTGTCCCTATACAACATGGCTCGTGTTGTTGTTGATTAGCTCGAGGGATGAGGTGAAGCGGTTGAAGGTGGTTCTTCTGGTCTCCCGAGTAGCACGATGCCGGATTTTCTAGGTGAGGTTCCCCGATACATAGTTCTTGTTACTCTCGAGGGCTTTGCCCCAACAGACAGGAAAAGTTAAGACCAAGAAATAAGTAAGATAGCGGGTCAACGTACCACCTTGGCCTTACGCCCTTATGTCTCATGCCATCCTGTTCCAATGGTGGACTGAGAATCCAAGAAAAATAATCTATTGCGTGGGTTTCCATTTGGTTTTGGCATCAAATTGGCGTCGAATTAGCATCCCCCAAGTTGAATGTCTCATTTCCCGAATCACTGTGACGTTTCGAGAGCGAATATCCTTTGTAAATCTCTTTTACTGAGTGCAATAAGTAGAGATAAATTCTGCGAATAAATTCCGCGAAATGAAAAAAAGACTGACAATTTACTACCGCTATGCAATTTTGCAAATTTGCATCATAAAGAAAAAAGAAATCACAAAACTAAAAGTTTCCGTTTGTGTTGAGCAACCAAAATTCGCGTCTGTGGACTACCTGGTTCACCGGAGTTCAGTCACTTGGGCACTGCAGCAGAACGATGTAACTTGCAGCGATGGGTCGCCGCAATGGTAGGCAGGAAGAAACGGAATTGGGTCTGCTTTATTTCCACCAACTCCTTTTTAAGATTTACTCTTGTGGGCGAGAATGCTTTCCCGTTACCAGGATTTCCTTAATTCTCCTTAAAACACATAAATAGGCTGCTGACGGCTTGTTTTTTATTTACTCAAGGTTACGAGGGAGTCATTGTGTACTTCATAGATTCACTTGGGATTGAAAACAATTTGAAAGTGATTGAAAGTGAAGTTTGGGAGACTAGAAGCTGGTTTTCTATTTGTCAACCTTCTGGCGCGAGATTCGCTTTTACCTAGTAAAGCTAGTAGCCACCAGGTTCAGCGGTCGATTGCCTTAAACTGGGTTTCAAATGCATAACGACACAAACGAGGTCGTATAGTACGTCAAACATGTTGGTCGTTCAACCCATTGAGAGACGTCAAGGTCCTCGTGTATCCCTTACCACGTCAAAGTTTAGGGCGTTCCATATATTCGGCCTGTCTGCGTGAGCGCTATTTCATCCAGCACAGTCTTTCTTGTCACGCTCAAGATGCCCTATACGCTGTGTACCTGGCCAAACGGCCCGAGTAGGACTTTCGCTTTTTGGTGGGAGCTTTTCCAGTCCAATGCGTCCCATAGCGAGTCTTGTCTTGCTACAACTAGCATCAGGCGTATGGCCGTGACCTATTTGGCGGTCGACGACTCTCTTGCCTCGTGTAGTAACGGTCGATACAGTATTGCTGTTTGAGCTAAGTTCGTATAAAGTTCGTTGGCAGTGCCTAATACCCTATTGCGTAACCGAGGGAAAAACTCCCTGTCGAGTAAAACAAGTTTCTGGGAAAGTTTGCTTATTTATCAGAGCTAAAAACAAATTAAAATGGATTGGAACTTTGCCACATAAAATCCAGGCAGACCGGCGGACGTTCGGCAAACTCTGCCATCTATTGATCAGATCCCTAAGTGTTTGGTATGGTAACCGCGATAAGCTTGGCGCCGCGCTCCTTTGGAATCAAAATAACTTTCCCGGTTCCCAGAGCGGTTGACTAACAAAACTATATCGGTTGAAAAATTAGACCTTTTTACTTGTACTTTAGCTGATTGGAAAGGTTAATTGTAAGGATAGCAATAATGACCCGTTTATCTGCACATTGAAAAAACGAAACAAAACACAGGAAATTTCACTTCTGTAATCAAGTTGAAGTTAATCATCGGGTGAAACCGAAATAATCGTAAACAGCGTGGATGATAACAGAAAATCGTTGTGGGGGCGGGAGTTATTTGTTCTCAGTACGAAGCATGACGTCAAACGGGTTCGTTGCCCCGTGCGCCAAAGGAGTGAAAGTGACCTATTTCGGCGTCGGGAGCGACGACCGACCGTGACAGCAAAGCCGTTTTTAGGGTCGGATAAAAACACACTCTTACTTCTCTAGTTTATTACACGAAATGCCTTTCTGTCAACCTAGTAAAAAGTTTTCTGTACAATTCATGCTACGTACCGATCCTTTGGGAAACTTTAGGATGGTTCTCGAAACATTTTGGCAAATCTTTCTGACATTTTACTAAGGATTTTTTGCTTTCAAGACAAGCTCTTTCTGCAAAGTAGCGAAAGTGTTTTTCAGTGAGCGACTCAGTCCCAATGGCACGTCCGGTGCGTGCTTCGGTGTCGTTTTTAATCACGCCTTTAAAAAAACTTCTGACCCAAAATCCCCTATGTTGAAGGCTAGCCAGAGCAAGGCGGACAATCACCCCAACGGACGGAACTAGGCCAGGGTACCCAGCTTCAATGCTATGGCTTATTCTCGCTTTCTATAAGACCCACGTTTGGCGCTGGGTTACAGGGACCAAAATTACCATCGTTTAAATGTTTACGCTCGGAATTTCACTTTCATCGAGTCTTTCTTTACCTGAAACCCGGCTTTCCAATAGACTCGTGTGTGCACATAAGGATTTGTAAGGATTTGCCTTGTATTTACCTGGAACCAGGGAATTTTCTGATTCTGAAGACACGGATTCATCCTCGGTTTCCATTAGACTAGAGTTACTGGAAGAGTCAGATAAAGGGCTGGAGGTACCCGACAATGTTTCTTCCCGCGTCATGTTGCTTAATTCAACGGAAGATTCACTTTCGGTTTCAACAATAGATGCTTTGTTTTCCTTCAAGTTTTGACCCAGGTTCATCAACTGGTTCACTAATAGCTCTGCAGCAAAGCCAACTTGGTCCTCTAAACGAATGTCCTGGAATTCCGACACTAAACGCAACTCGGATTCCACCATTGCTGAAACGATTCTGAATGAATTGTAAACGCCGCTGTTCGGTAAATCCTTGTCCAACTAAGTTACTTAAATCCTGTCACAGCATTTAAGCACCCTGCAGCTGTGTTTGTAAATAAAAAGGGTTCAACGCACGGATAATAACTCGACTTGATTCTGCAAAGATGATAAGCTTTGTGGCAAGCGACTCGCGAAATACTACAGTAACAAGATCCGGCGTTCGCTCCAGTTCAGGAGGGACTTGGCCATGTGTTTCGATAGAAAGCGTTGTGCCAAGTCTTAGGAGATCGGCAATATCCCTATCCCAGGAGTCCTGCGCAGCACTAACTTCAGAAAGTGACGCTCTACTCGATGTTTGTAAGTGCACTGGGTCCACTCATTATACTGGGTGAACGAACCCCGGATTGATTAAGGTCCCAGTGATCGAGCATAGAAAATTGACCCTCGCCCCCCTTCCACAGGTCTACTAAGACCAGGGAAATCAATCCAATTTAAGAAGCAAAAAGCGAAAAGTCGAACGATAGTGTAAGGGATCCTGAACGATCCTGATCCTTTGTTTAATGTCAAGGACATGTTTTCAATTACATTTTGCCTTGCCCAGGGATGAGGTTCAACAAATTTAAGTGCACAGCTGTTGACTGACATTCGTTACCTATACATTCTCATTCAACCAAATTATATACGATCCACATCCACTAGTTCAGTTCGCGAAAGGCTATATAAAAATTAGCCTTTTGTTTACAGGAGCTGCCAACCATGGTTGAAAAGGGAAAACCTGTAATTGTATCCGCTTGTAAATATTTAGGCTAAGTTCTATCCCATGCACCTTAAGCGTGCGCAATTGCGTTTTCGATATGCATCTGCCGGGCGAAAAGGGGAAAGGGGAGAAAGCTGGAGCAAGTTAAGGGAGAGTACAAGATTTACTAGCCGGGAAAGTAGTGCAGCATCTCGAGTTGAAAGGGAGCATGCAGGAGAAAGTTTTACTATCGGATCCGAATCCCACGCTGGGGAAACCTCCCTTAAGGTTTTATTCCTGCTTTTCCAATATTGACCTTTCATTTTCGTACAGCTAATACGACGTGTACGTAAAGTACAGTAGGACAACAGCCTTCTACTTGTAGTGCATCAGCCCATGTTTCTTATAGGGACAGACCAGCATGCTCTACAATACCATTTCGGCCCATATGCTATTAGCCCATTACCGTAGGCTATTTTTTGTATTTTTTTAAAGATACAGCCCACGTGATTCACTTGCGCTGTAGCAATATCTGAGTCAAAGTCCCGGAATTGATAACAAGCCCTTTTAAGATGGAAAGTTTCTGTAACCCGAAACTTGTGTACGATAGTGAGTTTGATCGAAGGAATTATCAATCGTCGGGCATTCACCTTGGCCTCAAAGTAGGACAAGCGTTTTTGATCGCCACCACGCCGTATCTCTCTATACTTTGCAATACTCTCGTGTCGAGGACTTGGTTGCAGCAGCGTTGTAACGAAAAGACCTGCGATCCACCGCATATGTGTCCGCAACGCGAGCTATGCTAAGTGGGTCACCAAGGCTCGGGTGAGAGAGTAGTGCATTGCTCCGTGTGACGTCAAGCTCGGAGTCGGTGAACGCTATATCGGTCAGCAGGAGCATTGTCAAAGGGCGGATTTTGAGGTTCGCGTTCGTATGGTGCAGGCAAAAAGGACACCGGATTCGCAATACCCCCTCTCATTGCACAACTTTGCCAAGTCTGATTGCTTAATCTACTGAAACTGAGGAACGTTTACTCTACACAGAAGATCCTTAACTCAACCTTAATGCCTCTTCGTTACAGAAAAATAACATTATTTTTGGGGGCTGGTTCTATCAACAAAGTAGACAAATAAGAGGGTAGTAAATATGTTGGTTGTAAGGTGTCCATCCATCTTAACCCACTTTCTTCCTAGGAGAGCATTGAACTCCCAATTCGCTTGGCCTTCGCCTCAATCTGTAGTACAAACCCCGCTTCACAAATCTTATGCCACAGCTGCTATGGCGCGCGGATAAGGCGGGTTGGATCTCGTAAGGCGGGGCTTCATGTGCTGTCCTAGATAGAGGTGAATTGCCTCGTGCAGCTTTGATATAACCAAGACGGGTTAACGAACTCACGGACCATAGTCTTTCTGACCTCCTTACATCTTTTATTTTCACTCTCCAGTGAGACTTGCGTTACCGAATCGCTTTCATACGCGTAATCTAAATGGCGACGAAGGTTGCGATTGCTCTAGAAAACTCCCCTTCCATATCAGGCTTCGGATGCTAACTGTAATACTGTTCATTCAGCTTGGGAATTCGCAGCTAGATTTGCGAAATTTTTACATTATGCAGAAAACGAGAGTATTTTTGCGAACTTAGCCCTGACCAAGCGGCATTGAAAACCCCCAGCCGATTCGCATGGCTGGTCGCACGAAAAATTCGTTCCCGAGGTTGTCCGTTTAAAACAGGTCGCGTGCGTAGAGTGGAAGCCAAGAAACCTGAAGGCTACGGGTCTAAAACCGAAAGTTATTCCCAACAAGTAAGTTTGGGTTTGGGATCGAGGACGAAAGTGCATCGGCCCCCCTATCATGGGGAGCTTATGCCCTCAATTGCGAACAAATCCACACTTTGTTAGGTGCGAACAGAATAACGGTCAACAACGACGATGTCTATACCCATTACGTATACAAATCGCGGACTAAAAATAGATTCAATAATAAAGACGAAATTACCAGACATGACTCGATCGAGGAGCACTTGGCTATCGCCATAGTCGCTGCCAGTATCAAAGGCGCTGTTGCAATCTTCCAGTGCAATATCTGCATCTCCAGCACACGGAGATTCCATTTCGCTTTCGCGGATGGTCATAATGTCAGAAACCCTGGCAGGTTGGGCCAAAATGAGCATCACAATGTATTAAAGGGTGAAACTGAACTCCAAATGGACGCAACGGCAACACAGTTTAAGGATTTGTGTTTATATAGCGTTAGCACATAATAGTTTGGAAACTCTTGGCTAGATCGCAAGTAGCAATGATACACAAACACCGGGGCTATAAACAAGTCAGAAACTTGTGTTTTGTTTTGACTAATGAGTCTTGACGGGGCTAGGTCACCGGGTAAAGATTTGCGTAGTGTATACACACTTAGTAAACACTCCCCCAAAACCGTTCAACACTCAGACGAGGAATAGTTGTAATGAACAATGCAACACTCTCTCCAACACCAACCTCCAAAACTCTCTCAAGTCAACAGCCCATGGTCCCAGGCCTGAAGTGTTTTTCCCGGCGACTCGGCACTCTGGCTCCGCCAGGCAAAGAGATCTAGACACGAGGACCGAGTCTTTCTCCCTGCTTCTTTTCTCTCTACCTCCCTCTCTCTCTCTTGCTTTGACCTACTAACTCGGTTTTGGAACACGCGGTCATCAGCATCACTTTTACTACCTGTGTACTACCGTGGCACATATCGTAAACCACAAAGTTTACGTCCCCCCACTCCATATCCTGTACTTAAACATCACTATCATGTGCATATCTTTTAAGAAGCTCAATTTTCCTTCAAAGTCTCTCTGAAATTGAGCTCAACTGTCAACCTTTGCGAAGGGGAATGACTTCGAGGAATTGAGAAATTCAATTGAGAACAGGAGACAAACTTAAGAGGATTTAAGACAAACGATTACTCATCCATAAAAACGTTTTTTGTGTGTTTCGGGATAGTATCAGAAACAAAGACCGTATACACATTTCGTTTTCTTTTCTTGCGAAATAGCTTCACTTTTCTAGCCTATGGCTACGATAAACTGCGGCTGGCTTTCGCCCAACACGTCGTGGTAAGGTTCTCTTCCCAGCAGGCAGCAATTCACAAGCGATACGAGTCTAAAAGGTAGGCCATTGAAAGTGTAAGTTCATCGTCCCCGGACTCGTTCAAACCATGTTAGTAGGTTAGCTCTACCAGGGCCATTTGCCCGGTTTCCCATATACTAATTGAAGCTGCACTAAAACGTATAGACAACATGAGGAGAGGTCCTTGGCCACTGTCTGCTCTGCTATGGATTACATGCCAAGCTTTTTAATAGCTGCGATTTGAAAAGGAGTTGCAACGGAGTATTTTAAATACTGTTAAATACTGCTGTTAACATTAATTGTATACGGGAAATCTCACATAGCTCCCTTTCTCTTTAAAGTATGCATTCTTGGTTTTCTAATTCATTCTTTTTGTTTACTTTTGCAAGGAATGACAAATAGGTAAGGAGCAAACAACTTTAGTGCTGCTTTTTCTTCATAGTTTGGTCTCTCTTTCACTTGGGTTACTTACAATTAAAAGAGCGGAATCCCGTTTCAGCCATATATGAGCTAGATTTGCTTTAAAAGGTGCACTAGATTTCGCTTTCCTCTTACCTTTTAGAAGACAACCTCATTACGGTGTCAAAGAAAACGAGGAAGTAGGTTTTGAGGTTGCTCATAGAATGGAAAGATTTTCTCTAGTTTTAGCTATACTGCACGAGAAATCCACTTTCATCTTCTTACTCCACAAAAAAGCGAAACGAGCTGCCCGGGGTCAACACGTTTGCTGGCGATTTCCGCATCATCATCACGATCAACTCAATACAAAACAAGTTTCAAGATCCTCAACTCATTGCCCTACTAAAATGCATGTTAATCCCAAGATCGGATATAACAGTAATTAACAATCTAGCATTACTGGAGGAATGTATATGGTTTCTCAAACTATATTTCTGTTAGCCTTTCCCCCAAGTTGAATTTTCGACCTGTATTGCCTGACTTTAGCTTGCGTTCGGGACAGCGCTGCCATCTAGTGACGCTCGACAGAGTTGCGTTCCGCTCTTGCTTTACCTGCAGTAATCATTTCTTCAATTTCCTTATATTACGACATTACGACTAACAAAACAAGGAAATCTTTTGTATTACTTTAGTTGTTTAAGACCTTGAAAGATGGCAAGCTAATAACCATTTCCAAGACAGGTTCAGCATTTCTTTGTCTTTTTCTGTGAAAGCTTCTTGTTAGGAAGACGGAACGGTCTAATACATGAACCAAAAGTCAGAAGAACCATAAGAAATAATCCAAATTTTCCGCGTTCATAACAAGAACTGAAAAAGGTCCACAACCTTGCTAGTACAGAGGCATCGACCGATGAAAACCAAGCCAGAGGTGCACCAACCTTGACGTCGGTCACTGCCTTCAAGCTTCGATCAGTTGAAGCACTCGGAAAACGCTTTTCTTTTTATTTTCCTTTTTTGTCCAGATTTTTATAGGACATTGAGTTCTCTGTTTGGCAAGAGCTGCGAGTAATGAAAAGAAAGTAAAAGTCCGGTTAGAGCTCCTGTAAGTTTTTGTTACCGAACTCGACAAGAACTTTTTTAACCGCCCACTATAAATATAGCAGCATGCTCACCAAGAGTAAGGAAATTTGAAGCTTGACAATATCCCCCCAAGCAGAAAACCAAATGAGTCGTAATTTCCTGTGGTTTTTATAGTTTGCAAGCGAACTTTGCACGAGTTGAACGCACTCGTTTATGTTCATTGCTCTTGACTTGAGTTTTTTTCGAGTAACATCGAACAGCAGAGAAAAGAAATTCGCCATTCGTAAGATGCTGAAACTATAAATTGAATAGTAATTCAAAATATACTCTCTGTGCAATTGTCTATACTCCTCTGATGTAATTAACATTAAAACCCGACGACTACAACTCGTTAGGGTGTATCAAGCAAACACGTTTCAGCGCAGCATCGAATAAAACTGTAACACCCCTTTCTCGAAACCTGTCTTAACACAATCTAACCTGCTCATACCAAGTATTTCTCAACACGACAGGCCGAAAAAACCCTCCCACTTCGACAACTCATTCACATAGTGACGTTTTAGCGCAAATACCCTACTGAAGGTGACCTTTAAAGAGCTATGGAGGTCTTGATCGTTGCAGGTTGAGATTTTAAAAACTAAAGATACAATTTCGCTTTAGAATGAGAGCTATGAATTCTTTTTTCGTTTTTAACAATTTTAATTGATCTGGGAAATCCGAATTTCATAACCCACATCATTGTACTGCAAGGGACACGCACATGGGCTGGATGTTGGGAAATACTGTACATATAACTTTTTGACAGATTCTATAAAATATGGCGACCTTCGGAAGGAGCGTGATGCCTGTAGTACATATAAATATGACTTTGTTGGTCCAACTCTGCCTTGATTTGAAGGTCAGCAGTTGCTAATCTTCATTCCTGGTCCGTGTGTCCGGTATAGGCAAGGCAAGGGCACATTATAGTTCGGGTACTTTAAAACGAAATCGTTTTCGAATCTACTTTATATGGTTTGATTTCTAATGTATTCTGAACATAACAAAGCCAGACGTGCGATTTGTTTTAAACTTAAACTTTCCTTTTCTTATTTTGGAGTGTGTTGTGTGTATAGCTAATGTAACAGAGGGAGCTGGCCACTTTCTATAGGCAAAAAGCATAAACATAATTCAAGGTTAGGTCATGCTCAATTTACCCGCTCGTCGTTGTGGCTTTTCGCTAACCCCTTTACTGCCGCTCTAACATACGTGAAATATCCCACGTGTTCGTTCACCCCATGTCGCTTATTAGACCTAATAACTAGGCAAAACAAATTCCTCCCGGGTGTAAAGCACACAGAGCCCCTTCCGCGCGCTGTTTTCCGCCCAAACAGGTCGTGTTGTTGCACACGTAGCGGCCTTGACCCAAGAATGAACGCGGTACTCGCTACTCCGTATACCATATGGCTGCGTTAAGCGCAAATTCCCCCTATGGACATAAATACACTCGTAAAAGCCATTTTTGTTGCTGTAAGATTTAAGGAATGACTAGGGGGTCGAAATCTAAGAGTACTTTCAAACGCAAGGGGGAAAAAACGCCTGAATTCTTTACAAAGCTCGGCTTAGTCACCCTCCTTTAGAAAAGGGTACTTTAGACTATATAGTAGTTGCATGAATCACGTTTGTTTTTCATCGCAAAACGTGTCAGATCCAAAATGTCAACATCTAGCTAACTACGGCCATGGGGAAGTCTATAGTAAATAACACGGTTATACGGTACGTTATTAAGTTTTATCTATGCAGCCAACAACGAACAACTACCTCTTTCAACGCTACTCTATTAATAATGTAAATTGTAATTTCAAGATAGGGCGACTGTCAGTCTGTCGCTTGGTGTATGCGTTCACACGTGAGTCGTAGAGGGGATTTAAGCTCCTTTCCGGAAGGACGGGGGTGGAATTTGTTCGAAAGACATCCCTTTGTCCTTGTCGTCGCTGCCGCTGTTCTCTCTTGATCGATATTACACCCTCGTTCAAGCTCAAGTTGTGAAGCATAATTTACGGCCACAAAGGGGAGAGGATGAAGCATATAGGGCGTTGGTGGGGCTTGGAATGCCTACGTGGAGAATCTATGGGACAGCAACACGGCGATAGGGGGAAATTACTTCCAAAACGAAAAAAGTACGTAACGTAACAACAGAAAGCGTAAGATAGAGAGGGATCGAAATGCGTCCACAGCAGCATCGGCTTCACGTGCCCAAGGTTCACCCCTCTCTGGCCTCAGGGTACGACGTTTGGGGCATTACAGCCCCTATCGTACTTTCGAAAGCGCGGGGGTGCATCTGAACGAGCGCCACGAGGCAAGGGCACTACTTCCAGGGGGTGAAAAAGAGAAGCCTATTTCTTTAAAGGTGGCATGTTATATATATGTTATATATACAACATAGAGGGTGACTCACGGCAAAGACTAAGTGTAAGAAACAGGCAAACAAGGGGTGCTATATTTATGGGCTTGACAGGTCTCTAGCGGGCGTAGAGAACCTTTAAGGGTGTACCCATAGAGGGGAGGAAACGCAACGTGGCTAGGTAGAATTTTCTTCTTTTTTTAGGGGTTGTTGTTTTCGTTTTAGAGGAAGCCACGTGGAAGAACTGGGGCAGAATGCGTTGAAGAAAAAGAGGGTTCGTACGGAAAAACAAGAACATAAAGATGAGGAACGTACTTCCGCACTCATCAATTACGCACGCACTGCGCTACAGAGCCGACAGAACCCTTAAAAAGAACTCAGCTTCCCACAACTAGAGCTATAGCCGAAAAACAGCAATGGCATTTTATGGATGTCGCCATCACTGAACCCTACGAGGTAAGCGTTCCGGGACATTGCTAACAAGCTATTCTAACTTGTGAAGCGAATGGGGGCGCTTTCCTGGGAAGGAAGAGTTGGTATCCTTAAACGGGCGAAAAAAAAGGAATGGGAATAGATTGGGCTCGCAATAGTCTAATTTACTGTGCCGATCTTTGGGATCCAAATTGATTAGGTTCTCCTTTGCCAGGTTTCGTTTTGGCAGTAGAGTTAGCGTTTCCAGACCAGACGGAAAAGATCGTCCGACCTTGTAATCCCAAGGTTCTTTGATAAGTTGTGCTATTGACGCGCAAATCGCCAGACTTGTTCGCTAATGGAATATAATAGGCAGAGACTTAAACACTGTCAGACATGACAAATAAAAATAACACCTGCTAGTTAGTATTGGCCTTGGAAATAAAGACTTGCGATTATAAAAAAGGGTGATAAGGCTTTATGGGAACAGCCAAAGAAAATCTTGCCAAATAATAATTTAAAAAATAAAATGACATGTGCTGACCTTCCTGTATACAAACGCCTCCTCTCGCTAGCCCTTGCCCCATCCTGCTCGGAACCTTAAAAAAGATTACATTCTGCGCTTGGCAAAGAGTGACACACGCCTCGTGCCTCGTATAAAACATCGACCTTGACAATGCTGACCTACTAGATTAGGAATTATCTTTCTCATAAGAAAACTATGCTATATAGGAATGATAATGGGCGTATGGTCCCATGTGATTACAAAGAGTTAACAATAAAATAATTAGACTACAACTTCGGAAAATTAAATACAATAAAACTGCGAGGCAATCTAGGGTAGGGGAGTTTAGACCAAACGTATTTTTAGCTCGCTTTCAAGGAATACTGTATACTGTAAAGGAAGGGTATACATACACTGTATGCCAATATTCGCCGCCAAGGCTATCCTAACAAAAGGCGCTAAGAGAAGGTGGGGATAGGTAATAATTTAGTGACTAAAAAACAAGTTCTGCGGGGCGTCGGAAGCGTCGGCCGCCTGTCTAATGCGGCAGTGTGTGCCAGTGGCTATAATACCCTTGACCAACTTCATCCCGCCCCAATAGTTACGACCAACGCTGAAGCCGAAGCCTTGCACAATGGCCATGTAACCTTGAACGTCAGAAGAGGCTCTCTTTCATTGTGAACTTCCTTTTCGTCGCAAGACACCAAATCCTGAATTCAGCTTCAAAGTTTGCAAATTTTGCACAAAGTTTGCAAATTTCTCTGACCAAATTTTGCAATAATGAATGCTTCTATTTGCTTATTATTCCTCTTCTGGGTTAATTACTCCATTTCTGCAATCGTGCAGTCGGATGCCTAATGTGTAGCGAAAGAATACGTTCATGACTGGAATGAGGTACAGCTGCAGTTTTTAAAGTAGTCTGGAGTCGACTAAACCTGTGAGTCAGGCGATTCTGAGCAACATGTGATCATCGATCTGCCCGCCTGTTTCTCGCGGAGTATATACAGTACTGGGAGGGTGGGAGGCTCATCCAGTCTTCTCCTCCCAAGTCCCTGGCATAGAGAGACTATTAGACCAAGGTCAGTTTCGACGTCATCGTCTCCTCTTCCCCCCACAAAAGCATGTACATTGCAGTGATGAGGCTCCCAAACACTTCGCAACCTTTCCGAAAACTTTGTCCTTTTTTATTTCTTCCGTCGCTCTGAAATGTCCCGGGCTCAGGGATACGTACAGTTTCTTTCTTACAAGAAGTCACTTCCTTCGCACCGCGTCATGGCTGAATTGAAGGGAAAATAGAGACAGCGACCTTCCTCAGTCTGGAATTGCTTCAGATTGTCGCCGTAACCTTCTTACGGTCCTACGTGAAACGCAAGGTAGAGTTAAAAATGGGCGCACAAAAGGACTTCCGATGTACTTGACCCACTCTACTCAGCCCCAGTACCCATATGCACTTTGCCCAAGGTTTTTCCTCTTTTTCTTTTCCTCCCTACGCCGGCCGCTAGCGAAAGCTCGGAAAGATATGAGCGAATTCAAGGTAAGCCAGAGATGAACCCGGAATAGAATCAAGGCTATCAGGAAGGAAGGTTGAGCAAAAACTCTTCGAAACTCGCGAGGCTTTTCAACAAGTGTGGCCTTCCACCTTATCAGCCTAGAAGTTTCGAACTAGGCCATATAACTGCGACAGTGCGACAGACCAGCGCGATCGGCTAAAGTCGGGCGGGCTAACTGACATGGAAGAATTTACGTGAGACGACTTACCAATTTCTGGAATCGAACTGGAAGGCTCTTCATGGTCATTCCGGTCGGCGCGATGATGAGCCGAGGTGACTGCGCCAGATTTACGAGCTCGAGACGAGGCTGCCGTTGATTTAGGGGCAGGCGGAGCCCGCGAATTAGTGACGGGTGCTGGCGGAGGCCCCATGTTCATGGCAGGAGATCGGCTTGGTGTGGCGGGTGGACTCGGGCTCGACGTCGTAGAGGACACGATGGGAATAGGAGAATTGGGAACCTTGAAAGTGGCTACTGTCGTGTTAACCAAAGAGCAGGAAGCTGTACTACTACTACTCCTCGCACTGGTTGACGGGATACTCGAGGACAGTGTACCAGAGGACGCTGGTTTTTTCCAGCCCTGACCGTTACTGTGTGTAGTCGTATCGGCTGGAATACTGGGTCGAGCCACGATGACTCGCGAACGTTCCACGGGTACCCAGGCTCTGGAATCGCCAAGGTTTGCATGCCAGATGACCTCGGTAGTGTTGGTCTTGGCCGATTCGGTGCGAGGCTCGTTGACGTTGGGGCTCGTACGAGTCGGGAGTACGATCTCCTTGCCCAAGGCTTGGTTTTCGAAGGCGGCCTCAAAGTGCGAATGCTGGATCACCTGGACACGGGGACACGTGACGTTCGCTCCCCCCGACAAGGTTTCGGAAGTACTGCTCAAATTGAGACGCGTACGAAGCAAGTCGGTTTCTTCTACTTGCTCGGCTTTAATGTTAGCTGGAATCAAAGGTGTGGTGGAAGACGCCAGGGTGCAGTTTGGAGCACTGAGTTCTTCTTCGTCAGCGTCGCTGAGAACAGGGGACACGATATCCGATGCCGAATCAGGGGGCGAAGTTTCTGCACGGGTACGCATCGATGAAGGTTCCTGGGCAGGTGTATCATGCTCCGATTGTTGACGAACAGGCGAAACTTCTTCTTCTTCTTCTTGTCTTAATGGGTTCCCAGTACTGTCTGCCTCTTCGCTTTCGGGTACAGCGGACATTTTAAAAATGGAATCCTTTTTTAAAAAGGGTATAGTCGCTGTTAATAGTTTTTCTCTAGATTTGCTGGTTTTCCCCTCTTTCAAAATTTCGTCTTATCCCTGGCTCGGTCTCTGCGCTTGGCGCCGCCCGTCAGCCTTTTTCAGGTCTATTTTGTTTTGTTTTTTTATACAAAAAATGATCCAGAAAGGAAACTCCCGCGCTTTCAAGGTCACTCAATAATATCCCGTGAGCTTCAATAACAATCCGTTTTGTAAAAGCGCACGCACTATGATCCCTTTAACACACTTTTATTATGTAGACAGATGACTCAAAGAGTCACGTGACCAGTAGCAATAATAGAATTTCGCTCTCGGTCAAGACTCAAAGTTTGCATTTTATCCATACAAGAGTTGCCAGCGCAAACTCGCCAGTTAGACGTCAAGTCAGCAACTTGAACGGGTTTTCCGGTTTGGAACATCCACACAAAGTTTATACATGAACTAAGAACGAAATATTGGTGCACTAGGGGCAAATTGGACTACAATTTAACGCTGAGTTTTCAGCTCGTGTCGCGATGAAGCGCTACTATTCTTTTACAAAGAATCACTAGATACTAAATAGGCAAAAAGCTTCACTTTGAGGAAGTTTTGCAACAGGAACACAACCGTTGGCACGGACGAAGCCAAATCAACGCGGACACCGGTCGGTTTCCCCGTGTTGTGTGGTACAGAGTACCCGTGAGTCTTTCCTCTTCTCTCGCCGCTGCCGCCAAGCTCCACGAACCATGCACGGGCGCTCTCCCTCTCGGAGACCTTGACTTAAAACTTGCCCGCCCACTTTAGCTTTTGGCTTCGACTTTTCACACTTGCACTAGATTTCACGAAGCGAAAGATTCACGTTAGATTGTTCTCCTTGCTTAACCTAATCGAACGGTACTCTAACAGTCAGTACCTAAATTGTAAACCCATTTCACGCAACACTTTTGGAAAGGAAAACAAATGATTCCGACAGAAAGAAACCCGAAGTGGACTCTGTTCCGCGACGTACAACTCTCTTTCTAGATACTACGTTCGGTTTGACGCCAACAGACGTCGACGTCGCCATGCCGATCTGCTCCTGCTCGCTCTACTCTGCCTCTCTCCCCTCGTCTACTCCAGGTCAACCCCTCTTAATTTTAACCCCCTATGTGCCGCCACTTTTCTATGTGTCTGTGTGCGCTATATATGGAGTATGTTCCGTACTGTACTATGCTTTGTCAAGTTGACCCCTCCCGTTTTCCCCTGTCTTTCCTTTTAATCTCGCACTTGAATGCAATTCCGGTCTGTGCCACGTTCTTACTACGTTAGCCGTGCCAGTGATTACGCTGCTGAAGGCGAGGGTTGGAATACATATTTATGTATTCATGCCGCAGGCTATAGGACATGCTGTGGAGCGAAAAAAGAGGGTGAGGGTATTATTGAGGAACGCTACTGTTCTGTTAAACTTTCCCAGTTCTTCACTTCCTTTTCCCTGTTTTACAATCTGTTTTCCACCCACTCATTATGGACCCACCTACTGTATTATATTAATAAAATGTGGTAGAAATCAGCGGACTTTTTTTCTAAGGTCGAATCCTAACGTTTCCTGGCTTTCTGCGGAAGTGAAACCCCAAAAAGTGCCCAAGGTGGGAAAGTTTGGGACCATTTTCCAAGCGAAGGTTTTCTGGCGGTAGCCTGTACGTAAAAGCCCTAGACCTACTAACCTTCACCTCTATTTGGGTTACGCGACCCAAAGTGGGTCACTGTCGTCCGCTCTCAGAGCCGCGCGTCCTACTGTGCTGCCAGCTGTTTCGCGCGGAAAGGCGAAAGGCATCCCGAAAACCAGACAGTGCCTCACTGCATAGAGCGAAAGGAAGGGGAATCTCAATATAATGAAAGAACATGGCGGCTTTTTGGGTAACCTTGGTCTGTTAAAAAGACTAAGGGCCTCAAGTTTCCGCTTTCACTGTCCTTCCTGGTTCCATGGTCTACCTTTCGGAGAAGGTCTACTTTCAAGCGGAAATGTCCAGTAGAGGAAGTTTCACTTTCCTTGGCCAGCGAACTGAAAGGCGAACGGGTGAAATAGGAAGCCGGGAACGTAGCCCAGTTTAAGGGAGAGAATCTAGGTTAGCCTGTAATTTAACTTTAACGGCAGATGTTGTAGCTAGAACTGCGTCGACGATAAATGGTCCAGGTGTACACTGATCCTGTTATCAGGGACGTGCCTATAAACGCGTTTATCTAATAGAGCTACGAGAACTGCTGAAAGCTGCAGAATAACTATCTTTTTTAACTTTCTAAAATGTGTTCGCCTTACATGCGTTCGAAAGAAACCATCTTTTTCGACAAAAAAGGAATAGCAAGGTTATATAGCTCAAGTGGGATACAGCGCCAGCGCTCTTGTTGCGTTTTTCGTAAAAAAAACTGTCTTTTTTTGAGTGTTCCTATTTATTCCCCTAGGAAGGACAAGAAAAGCGGGAGACGGGGTGCTTCTTCTGCCTCTGACGGGCGGACGGCAGAGCCAAGCAAATGGCAAAACCAGGGCCAAATTGTTCTGCTTTGAGCCAGCAAATAGTACCCCCCCCCCCCTCAAGTCCGGTGCCCGTCATCCGTGTGGCCTTGTCCTTGAACGGGTTGTTGCTTGGCCGGTAAACGATAGCGCAATGGCACTTTCTTACAGCGACCGTGAACGCGAGTTCTGGAGTTCACGATCGTGAGCTGGGACTTGTAGGTTATATTATGCCATTTTTGCGAGTCATGTGTGCCTTCGGCCTCTATTGAGATGGAAAATGAAATGAAGTGATCCCAGCGACCCCGACAGTAACGCCTGTTGGTCGTAGCGGAGACCATGAAGTGGGTTCAGAACACCGGTACCGGCTCATCGTCCTCTTTGTCCCCCTGCCGCTTTTCTATGAGGGCATGTATTGATCCAAAATCCAATAGCCTTGCCCGGGTTTTCAACCCCTTCCGTTTATACAGAACGAGAAATGTCTGCAAATAGTTCATGATCATGTAGAGCTTTTGTTTCGCTTTCATCGTTTGGCTCACAAGGTCTACCCGTATAGCGAAAGGCACTACAAATCGGAAATAAAAAACCACGTTTCCCCTTGTTCCTCTATATTTAAATACGAGCTGGTTCGGTTTCTGTCCTGCTCGGTAAGGTGACTTCAAATTGCAAAAGAAATCAATCCGTTGGAATTACGGAGAGGAAATGGCTCTCCTAAGCCATCTAGCGACTAATAATATAACCACGATGAGCTGCGTTTAGTACACGACGATTTCGCAGGGGGGATTTCAGCGCTGTTCGCCATAACAATCCAAGGTGTGCTGCTCAGTGTTTCACGAGCTATGGCATAAATCTGAGGCATTAGTGATAAGATTAGGTTCTTTTACTTCGTACGCAAAAGACAGTATTGGCACCATTTCCTGGAGTGAGTGTTTTTGTATAGTTTTCCTATTTAAAAACGTGTTTTCTGGTTCTGCGTGCACACAGCCTTGCAAAACGTTGACATTATCTTGCTTCATGACCTTGAACTTAGAGATAGAGACGTTTCCAACATTGCTTTGGTATTGTCGGTATAATAGTCGTAAATTGCCTTAGCGGCACTAATGCTAAAAGAGTCCTGACGAAGAATCTTCCTGAACTCTTTACACAGCTTTCATGGTGTAGTGACTTCTGTGGCAAGTTATTTTTATCTTGAAAAGGTATGCAGGATATGTATAACCCTACATTTCGCTCCCGGAACATACTTCCTGGCGCAAATAAAATATAAATACTGCTAGTCTACATTCGTAACTCACTTGATCCCTCTAACAAAATATTGCAATTTAAATTGAATCCTGTTCTTTTTAATAATATTTTTTATTCTTTCTCTCAAGATGGGCTCAAAAGTGAGTAGTGCCTCCCAAGGAGGTGCAACTTATGCCTCTTCTACTGGTATCGCATCCACTGGGCAGAGCTCCAGCAGTCCGCATAGGCAAGATCAAACGCAAAGCATTACGTCTTCGCTTATCAACTTGGTCACTAACAGGAACAATGCATCTCAAGCACCTTCGCATGCACAATCATCAGTCGCTCTCCGGGAATGTCGTCCAAGCAACGCCGCAGTTCGGCCGGCGTATTCCCGAAGTTATAGCACCTCCCACTCGGAGATGGTGAGCGGCCACACGGACATCCTCGAGCCAAACCGTGGACACCCTGAAGTTAACCGAAGTATGAGCATCAGCTCCAACGCTGGGGTCAATCGCAGCGAAAGTACTGGGAGCAGCAGTTCCGGAGGCTTTGGCCACTTCTTGAGCAATTTCAGTTTATGGCGTCCTTCAGTCAACTCGGACCGACAACGAACGCGTTCTTTATCTCATATGCCTGATGCTGAAGCTCAAGGGGGCCCTCACGCGGGTCGAGATGTATCACCCGGATTAGCCTTAGTATCGGATGAGAACCGAGCCGAAGTAGAACGAAACAATTATGGCCGAACGGCTTTAGCTCGTCTCCTTCCAGGGTCCAGTTCGGGCACCCGAAATCGGGACTCGCTCTCGGATCGTGATTTGACAGCGGCTCAAGACTTACTAGCTGAAGCTTCTTTGGCTGGCTTGGGGCTCGGCCTGGGCCGGGTCTTTGTGACCCATTCACTCCCGGCACACATTTGGGCCCTTAATGGTAAGTCAACATCCATCGCAAGAGTTCGTTAGTTTCACTCTGGAACTCTGGCACTCTGGCATGTTTAGTTGCCGTAATGCTTGGAAAGTGTTTTTATTTTCCTAGTTTTTTTAGGGTTTTTCCCTGTCCAAACAAGCAAACGACTGCATAATGATAAAGCTTTAAACTCCAGTGGATGCTACTGCAGTCTGGCGTTCTATCTGAACGCCCTTTACTTAGCTAATGAGGGAAGGTCAGCTGCCCAGCCGGGAATAAATAAGTATCTGCGTGAGATCTCTGGCAGGACTTTCGGAAATGTGCTCAACATCGTTCGTTTCGAGTAATCTGGGATTTAGGCGGGGAAAAAAGGGACGCCTTCTGGCCCTGTCTTTTTTTTTAGGAAATGGGAACATCCGTGGAAGTTATGTTTATTAGGCTTAGCCGGTTGCACTGTTTAGGCGCTGCTTTTTATAGGGACGTTTAAAGGGTCAGCAGGAACTTGGCAAACATTAACACGCGTGCCAAAGACGGTTTATTTGCAGGTAACCCATCCGGCATTTTAAGGAAACGTGGAAAAATTTCTGTTTTTCTTTATGGTTTTTATGATGTGACAGCACGTCGCTTTGTTAGTTCCTTTTTTTCTCTTTTTTTCTACTTTTTTTTTTGGCCAGCCAATTGTCTGGCGCCTTATTGTGATTCGAAATCCTTGTCAACTTGGATGCAGCCTTGGCGTTCCTGTAATACGGGTGCAAGAATAGCCAAGTCTTAATTTAATGATGTTGATTGCGTCATTGGTTTCCCGAGGCTAAGTGTTTCGGGTTGATTCTTGAGCCGCGTTCGTTTTGAACGTTCAACTTAAACTTAGACTAGCCAAACTTCCTTGACTTACCCTTATAAGTCTTCTTTTTAGTCTAAACTTTTAAAGTTTACGGAAGTCGACTTCGAAAGTCTAGAGTCCAAAACGAACGGCTAGAAGCATAATAGCGTTTTCAACTGGGAACCCTGGTGCAGCAGTTTTTGCACTGAATCCCACAAAATTGTGTGCTGTGCCACAAAATTGAGTGTTGCAACAGTGAATTTGTGGCATTCAGGGCAAAAAGTGCTGCACCAGGGTTCCCAGTTGAAAATGCTATAAGTTTACAATTGCTCCACCCACGGGGCGGTGCTTGTTGAAAATAAACAAAATACGAATTGTTCGTTTTTCGAGTATGGATTTCAATAGCAAATTATTGTTTTGTTTTCTGGGGCAGTTAATTTATAAGTATAAACAATCAACTTAGTATTAATAAACAACAAAACTTAGTATTAATAAACAAAAATAATAAACAATCAATTTAGTATTATCCGGGCAATTGAAGACGTGGCTGAGGAAGATATTGACGGGATAATTGTCTCCCATTGGCTGTTTGCAGCTTACGCTCGTGCTCCTTGTCCCAAAATTCAATATTTCGATGAAAAAATCGTTGATTGCCAATTAAAATAATTAAAAAACAATTAAAATGTATTAAAAGTAGTGTATTCTTGCAAAGCACGCAGCCTCTCGGCATGCGCGTAATAAACAAAGGAAATACATAAACAAGGGGCGGGGTTAAGTTTAAGTCTGGGCACGTGAGTACTCGTTATAGACTTACCTGACTTGAGACCAAATCTAGAAGTCGACTTTCAAAGTCTAAGTCTAGCTAAATAAAACGCTAAGCTTGAAGTTTACCCATCTCGAACGCATATAAGCGCAAGTCTCGGGTAGACTTTTAAGTTGACTTAACCTTTTGTCAATACGAACGCGGCTCTGGTCTGTGTAAAGTTTAAGTATATCGAGTTCCCAAGCGGACAAGAATTATGTAGTAGATGCGCACTGCGCTGACTACGATGTTCCCCATGGTTAGAAGAAGCACTCGTCTACATTTCTTGGCGCGAAACCCGAAAAAGCTCCGACTTAGTGGGATACTGTTTCGCGTTTTTGATTTCGATGCGGAAGAATTGTTGCGAGTGAATGATGTAATGTATTTGTCATGAAAGTATAGCTTAGGCCGTGTGAGATTTTCGGCTAAATGAAGCGAAATGGAGGAGGAGGACGCCAAAGGCGTCGACACGAGCTGGGCGATTGCGCGAGCATCGATCGACGACCGCACCACCAGTTCCTGGCGTTTTCCCCGAGATCACTACCACAATATTACAGAGCCCTTACTTTATACACGGCTAGCTGGAAGTTTAGTATTGAACGATTAGCATTGTTACTTGCTTTCTGGCCTTTTCGCCAGCCAAATCTCTCTTGGCGATCAGAGAACAGATTGGCACGGTGGCTCGAATCGATTCCCTCAGCCGGATTTTTCGCTCTCGCTTCGTTGTTGTCCGCCAACTTGGATTAAACCGTTTCTCTTCTGCACTAGTGGCCATACAAGTGCGGGCTAAACTATTTGGCAAAACATAAGTATATTTACCTAAGACCCTTGCACTTGCCAACGGACTCAAAAGTCAACGTTATCTCTACAGGAAGTTTAAAACAAACCTTGGCCTCCGGCCCAGTTTGGCTTGTGAAAGAAACGTGGGCAAGTTCCCAAAAAGGAGTGCCAGAACTCTTGTTGAAAGATTTTTTTCATTTTAAATAAATGAATCCCAACTTGACGTGTTTGGGTTTGCAATAGTCTTCGCGAAAAGCTGGGCGTTTCTCGCAGGATTGCATTGATGCTACAAGTGGGTGGTACTGGTGGTGGTGGCGAGTTAGTATTAGAAAATTATCTGCCTCTTAAAACGCGATAGACCGCCGCATCCCTTCTCGCGTTGACAAAGGGTTTTGGTCCCGGAATAGCCTCCACACATCTCACGTTTCACCACGGACACTCGATACATCCCAATGCTCCATCGACTAGCTTAAAGGGGATCTTACACTTTCTCGCGTGATTATGGATCTTCTTTACTAGAAGTTGAGCTAAAATTAGACGTAAAATAGTACGTTGGATTGGCTGGTTCAAGAGCTTGCGTCATTGCGACCTTTTTAAAGTGGATTCCGGCACTTGCAACTGTAATAACAGTGACATTCTGTTATGTGGTCTCTAAAGGAACGTGAAGCAACATGCTGGTGCCTGTTTGCCTAGCAAGTGGTACGATCCTGGCATATCAGTGAGAAAAATACGGTTTTCTGCTTGCAAATTGCGGAAATTCGACGTCAACAGGGGCAATGGGGATTGTAATCGGGTCGTGTGTGGCTCAAGAGACAGCCAACGTGAATACAAATGGCGAAAGCTCGGATGCCAGCGATCGCTCAACTTCCTTGGCGATGGCGGAATCAAGTGCTGGTACTACGGATCATGGAACTGCAACTGCCGTCTTGGATGCCCTCAGAGCGGATCATAATCATGCACGGCCGGCTATTTTCGTGCCAGATTTGATGCAAGTGCGACAGCATAGGATGAGAAGGCTTTTGTATGGTAAAACACTTTCGGTGGCTTACCTCCACTTCATTTTTTTATTATGATTTTTTTTGCTGATTTTTTTTTTCAGACAACCAACCCCATTTTCGTTTTCGTAGACCCCAGAAAGGGTTATTCATGAGGATTTATGTAGCAATGATGTGTACTGATTTATTATGGAGATGGGTTAACTCGGAAAGGAGTGAATCGACCGAAAGGACAGTTTTTGTTGCGTGGGTCCTCTTCCTCCTGCCAAATCCGATCCTTTGCCCATACTGTTAGTGAGAAAGTGACATTCTCTGGCCAATAGGATGATTTTAACAAGAGCAAGCGAACTAGAAAACGAAATTCCTTCATTCCTTGGTTTCCGCTTCCAGGTCTGTTTAAAGAGGAGGAAATTGGTAGGATAAGCGGAATATTTAACTAGAAAATGCGAGTTATTTTATCTCTTTTTGTTCTTTAGCCTCCGGGCACCAGGTTCCTGTAGAGAATTGGGGGGAGGCGAAAGGTTAAAGGTATCCGGCCATTGTGTTCTACGTTCGTGTGTACTGTGTATCGGCAAAATCGATGCTATGCAATACCACCCAAGCTCTAGGACTGCACCAACATTAGCTTGAGCAGACGTCAATTTTGGCTCGCAATTCCGTTGCATTTTTAATATGTCTACCCCATACGGCTGGCTTGTCTCTCACCGAGTGATATTGGGGGGAAAACGCACGTTTTTTTATTTGTACCCTCTTTTGAGTTATTACTATATGAAAAGGAAGAAGGGACTGAGGAAAATGGGTACCTAAGCCTTGTTAATTTTGGTTTTCTTTTCTTTGTAGGTATCAAGTGTCCGGTGTGCTCCAAGTTTGTGATGCCTGATGATATCGAATGCCATTTAGTGATGTGCCTCACTAAACCGAGACTCAGCTATAACGGTAAGTTTTATGGGGGAAATAAAATGGAGTGTGTGGATGTTGGGTTAGAAGTTCATTGCATTGGATAGGATTTGAGGGTCGGAGTACCTTGAGAGAAAAAACGAGAAAAAAATCTTCGAGATAAAGAATTCTAATACAATTGTTGCTTTGACAGAGGATGTGCTGGCAGAAGACAAAGGAGAGTGCGTCATTTGCTTGGAAGAATTGTTACAAGGACACACCATTGCTCGTCTGCCCTGTCTTTGCGTCTATCACAAGAAGTAAGTACGGGGATGATACGACACGTCTTTGAAGAATTATCTCACTTGCAACGTTCCGAGAGAAAAGCTCGTTAAGCCTGTCCATGCACGCACGCGTCTGCCGTTGTTGCGTAAGATACGTTCTTGCGACTTTCATTCGCTGAATGGTACAAGGGGAACCGCAGAAGCAGGTTTAACGAGCCGTATTCTCCTTGAATTAGGGGGTCAATAAGTAACCTTTGGTTTGAATTTGCTGAAGAGGAGTTGGCAGAGGAGTGAGTCTTTATGGGGTCTTTGGAGTAAAACTCATGACACGTATAAAGATGCAAGAAGGGACTATAAACTGTTTTACAAGTTAATGCTCCCATAAATTAATTGGAAACAAAAGTTTATTGCGAGATGGTATTTGTTTAAAGCCATGGTGAACTGCAAGTAGTTGATCAGTTTTGTCAAAAGATGTCGCACCCCTTATATTTATTTAAAATTTTCATAACTTGAATAAGTTAAGAAAATTGTAAATAAATCATGTCTAAATATTTGACGCAGCCTATCAAGATCTTTTTGTTAAGATATTTAAAAAAATTCAATTACATCGTTAAGTTTTTTTTAAAGTTTTGTTTAAAGTTGCTACATTCTCATAATATAGCAACACGTTCTCCGGATTTAGTGAACTTATGTAATGTATCCCGCTGTCGAAAGTGACACTAGTGTGTCAGTTTCGAACAAGGAATTTTTCTTTTTTCAACTAATGGAGTGGAAGAAAGTAGAAGTTTTAATAATTCTCATCAACGAAAGTTGGTGAGAATCGTTAATCTAAGCTAACCTAACTACTGCATTTCCAGTCCAACTACCAATTTTGAACTTGAGGACATTCGTTTGTCATTATTTTTCCGGAGAACGTTTTGCAACAATATGACACGTAGTATCAGTTTTATCTCCGGATTCTGAAACCGGAGAACCTGTTGTAATATAGAGGAATGACATCAGTGCCAAATTGATAAAAATGATTAACAACTAGTTACAGTTCACCGTGATCTTAATTGTGACTTTCCGGAAGGAATTACCAAGCGAAAATTGCCGAGTTTTTTTATTTTATTATTTTTGTGTTTTCTTTACTAGTCTTGTGTAGCCTTGCAAGAGTAATTTCCGAAGGAATATGAGTAAAATTATGCTTCGTTGATTTTTTCTAGTTGCATCGATAATTGGTTTGAGGTAAACCGTTCCTGTCCGGAACATCCTTCCGATTGATTCCTTTTGGGTTTTCTGGTTTCTGGTTGCCATAAAGACGGATGCAACTGGGTGATTTATAACCTGTGCGCGCAACAAAAAGAAAAAGAAAAAAGAGGAGAGAGAGCGGACGGAAGGACGGAGATTCTATTTTACTACTGACACGCCTAGATCGGAATCATCACTGGATAGCCCCTCTACACTGTATTTCTTCTCTGATTTTCTTCCGTGGCAGCTGCAAATTCAGCTCTGCTCTTTTTGTTTGCTCGCCCTTCTGCAATTGATGACTGTGATGCTGACAGCGAACAGCACTTTCCAAACGAGTTCGAAATCACGAACGAATGATGATTAGAACTGGAGTGAAATTTTCGCGACAATGGACGAAAGCATTTTATGAAGTTCAAGTTGATCGTGCTACGGAGTATGCAAGTGGACAGGATTGGAATAACTGTTCATGGAGCAGGGTTTTTTCTCTTGTTATCGTCCTGCAACCTGCATTTTTCGCTAACCACAAAATCAGCATGTTTTTCTTAAAATTTGTCTGCAAGTGATTAAAAAAATGATATAGACTAGTCGTAGGGCGCCTGAAACTTCAAACAAAGAACGAGCTATTCGCTACTGGAAACACTTTTGTTTCATTACGGCTGGGAAAATCGGCATGATCAAGGAGCCCAGCAAGATTATAGGGGTTTGTTTTTAATACTTTGTGCATATATTCCCCATACTTCCCCCTTGTTAACCCAATTTGCGCGAAGTGTATATAGAATGAATTGGCTAAGAAGGTTTGATTTGTTGGGCATAAGAAAATTTATTAGCAGAATGACGGGAGTCAAGTATTGTATACACATGTGGATTAATTCCATGCATCCCGACTGGGTCTTTTTAAAGAAATCACAAATTGTTATGTTCCCGCGTCTTTTTGCTTTTGTACATTAAATTCTTGAGTCATCATTGGGTGGCCAGAAAAGAAGTTTCTATGCCAAAAAGCGTCTGGAAATGTTGAACGTAGGCTTCGCAGTGTTCCCCTGCCATGCGTGAATGAGATAAATAATAACAAAAATAAGCTAATTGTAACCTTTAACGAAGGCAGGATTCCCCCTTAATTTGGCGTTTCTTTGCTCGAAGAATTTATACACGGTATAAAAGACAACAGGGTCGTTGCTTAATTTGGCCGCTTCCAACAGCTTGCGTGCCGATACGGAATCAGTGTAACCCAGGTTTCGTATAAACCTAATTCATTCGACGAATTAATTATTATTCTTTATGTGGATTTCGCTCTTTCAGAAGTTTTCGAAAGGTTTCCTGTTTGCTTACCTGAGAGCGAGCAAAACTTGAGATTTGGAGAGCAGCACTTCTACAATTTCTTCATTAGCCGTATTTAAACGCTTGAGCATATCTAATGCGATTTGGTACGCAGGAGGGTACACGCCTTCCAAAGAGAGTAATAAGCATGCCTGATAAAGAAGTAAACAGGGATCCGGATCCGCCGGAGTTAATTAAAAGAAGACCCATTTTTCCAGGAAATTCGGATAAAAGTGGTTTTACCAAGGGCTTCGAATCGGAAATGGCATGGTACTGCAGCATCTGATGCAATTGGTAAAACTGGCCAAGTTTCACACAAGCTTCAATGAGCATTTCGTACAGGAAATGCTGCACAGGAACGCGCCATTGAACCAAAGAACGAATGTACTCGGACAGAACCGCCAGGAACCATTTACAATTTCGGGAATTGAGTTTTTCTCCCACTTGGAAGTCCGGAGACAGCGATAGCTCGGCTGTATCCTCGGCCGGCTTGAAGGTTGAATGCCCCGGTTTCTGACCGTTAATAAACCCCTCAGCCGAAGGACAGAATACGTGAGTATAGACATCACTTTGCTCGATAACCACCGGAGGTTTCGTAGTCATTAATTTCAGACAGGATGAACCTGAAACGGGCGTAGCCATCTGTCTCACACCGAGTTAGTACTAAAAGAACGATTTTTGGCTAGAATGTGGCGGTACCTGGCTTTGCATTTCAATTTCCAGATAATTGCGGTAGGTCTCATTTGTTTTATCAAAAACTTGGCCCAGCAACTCCAAACTGATGCGATAAGGACCAATCCAGTCCTTGATTGCTTTGAGGATCAATCCTTGGGCTTTGGTTCGCTGGAGCAAAAACTCCACCAACGTTATGGGATTCGGCATGAGAACCAAGGACGGTGCCAAATACAGCTCCACAGTCCAAAGATAGCCCAAACGTGCATCAATGATTATGCTTGGTTGGAAAAACACCCAGTTGTTGGAATCTAGAAAGACAAACGTACATTACAATATATATTTAAACATTATATATATTTAAAGACTTACAGAGCTCGCACGGCACATCTGCCCCAACAGTCATGGTCTTGGAGCTTAAGACCGGGTCCAAATACGTAACTTTGCCGTCAGAATGACTATGGCTTTCCAAGTGAACGTCGAAAAGAGTCGAAGTCTACCGTAAATTTTACGGAGATAATTTACGGTTATATATAACGAAATAAATGGATATGCATTCGAGTTTATATGAACTAGAAAGTACCTTCGACGCTTGGTGATGTACAATCATAAGGTTGTCAATCACGCTCATAGCAAATCGTCCACTCGATTCCATCGTCAATACATGCGTCTTGCGTGACGTTCCGTCTCTGCAATCAACCATTGATTACTTTGCCTTGCGTTTTCAAAGCGCAGTATAAATACTTGGATAAAGTGTAGAGGACTATTTCTGCTCCTAGAGTGGGTGTAGGTGAGGCTGTCGGCGAAGTGCGATTTTGATGACGAAGAACAGCGATCATAGTTTGTTGGTACAAGCTAGCCAACACAACGTCTCTTTCCAAGATGCAAACTCGTGGAGGTTTGGGTATGTTTGTAATTTCCACTAGGTATTTTCAAAGTCGGAAGTCTGGATTCATAAGGTAGGGTAAGATTATGGTGTTTACCTTCGATCTTGTTGGCCTTATAGAGTTGACCATTTTTATACAAGAAAGGCTGCAACAAGTTACCTAGGGTACCTGAAGACAGTACAAGCAGATTCGATGGCGTTGAGAAGACAAACCAATTGATTTGTAATGCATGGCTTTTGACTAGTTTGACCGCTTGCTTCTCTGCGCTCACCTTAAGGACGACAAACGTTTACACTTTCTAATGAGGTTCGATTTGTTTGGTACTTGATAGTGTTCGATGGCTTGGTCCGTGATAAAGACGATTTCATTGTTAGAGAGCCACACAAATCCGAGGATTGCAGCCGTTTTACCTTTACATGATTGTGAGTATTCGTCGTCACTCGGTACGGTAGTGAAGTTTATGAATTCCTATGCAACAAAACGAACTTTCAGAAAATCGGTAGACAAATTTTGGACAAGTATAACATACCACTGAAGACTTGGTACGTTGAATAGACAGAATTGTGTGGTCTGGGGAGAATTTCATGGAGACTATAGGACCTTTATCTTTCAAAGAAAATGACGGTGCGAATGGGCTCGTCACATTTTTCACGGATACAGACAAACCTCCTGCCGTGCGGACAATCAGGATCTAGTAACGAAAATCCTGATAAATCTGACAAATATTCCCGTTTTGCAAATACAGGTCAACGAGTACAAACGCATGTCCCTGTTAAGTGTTATACTTGTAGTGATTTCTGGTCACTAAAACTAAAAGCATACAGAAGTTTAATTTGTGTATACCTCTTGATTACTTTCGTCGAAAAATATGTTGGTGACTTTGCTGACTGGCTCAAATTGTAACGGAGCAGCATTTAAGCGCAAGACATAGTTGTTTTCCATATTAAGTAGATAAAAACAAACCCTGTTGCATATCAATCGTCAAATTTTAAGTAATGATGTAGAGTTTTAGGCAGAACTAGCGTAAATTCAGGCTCTTTCTATGCAAAAACCCCTTTGTTAATCTGGGTTGGTTTGTTTTGTTGCCATCGGTAAAATACATGAAGATATTAGTACCTCCGCATCGGCTCGTGGCGCTGCTGTATACCTCCAAAGTGCAACGAAGAATCTTATTTTGTCGTAAGGAAACCTAACCTAACATGACCTAATCTAACCCAACTAAATAGTTGGAAGTTCGTTTGTAGTGCTTTTTTTTTCACCACAAAGATATGCCACATTTATTCGTGTCGATCGAGTCCCCAAACTAAAGTATCGAGGTAGGTGCAGTTAAATGATAAACTTGAGGTGTGAATAGCACCAACACTGACTTTCGGTTTTTACCAATCGAAAGTATTACGTAGAGCGCTAAGCAAATATGAAAAATAGTTTACATTGATCTTTAAGATTTCAAGTTACGATTCTTACAAACAGTCTTCAAATATAGCTTTTTTTATTATTATTGCGATGACACGAGCGGGGTTGGCGAGATGGTGCGCGTATGAAAAAGTTTTAAGGAAAGGGGCCAGGATGAAGCAAATTAGCTATCGTGTCCGTCAAGTCTCTCGTCAGTCTGTGTTAAGGCAGTGGAGCAGTAACCAGCAAGATGGGGACTTTACATGCCCCTCGAGCTATAGCACTTATCAGTTTATGGATTTGGTGCGTGACAAGTGAAGAATTAACGCCACCGTATTTTAATTTAGCTACCGGAAGACGAATTACTGCGTCTTCCACGTGTGGCGAAGATGTAGCTGGACCTGAACTCTATTGCAAATTAGTGGGAGGCACTAATAATCTGGAAATTAGCAACTATCTCATCCAAGGACAAGTAAAAAAAATGCTGAATGAACCCTCCAACTTCGATATATCTACATCGATTTGCATTGACTCATTCGGACTTAATTGTGCAAAAACTATTCTAATCTCAATCCTATTTGCAGGTTTGTGATTATTGCGACCCTAACGACCCAATACGTCGACATCCCCCGGAGAACGCCATCGACGGTACAGAACTATGGTGGCAAAGCCCCCCCATGTCGCGAGGCTTGAAATACTCCGAAGTCAATCTTACCATCGATTTAGGCCAGGTAAAAAAGGAAAAAGGATGTTGTCAGCATGCTCTCTTCACGATACCCGATTAAATTGGAGATCGAATCTGAGACAAGAATGACAATGACAAGAAAAGGTCACACGGGCTTCGTCTTTGTAAGTTTGTACGCTTGGGAATTTGTCATTTGAGACCCCTGGGTGCGTTGAATGGAGAGATGCAACGGATAGGAGGAAACTGGGGCTAAAGATGAGGATGAAAGGCAGAAAACATGTGGTCATCATCTGTTTCTCCTTCAAGGCAGTAAAATGGAAAAGGGCGAAAAGGGCAGTTTAGACTTTAAAAGCAATTTCCACCCCATCAAAGTGTTTTGACTCGAAAGTACAGGATGTCGGCTACCCTAAATTTAAGCACTAATTCCGAATTCGGATTTACTCGATATCTGTTGCCAAGCTAGTTTTTGTTGTATCTTTTATTTTTTACGGTTAATGAGCGGATGCTGTTGCTGCTGTCCGTTCCAAGTCAAGAGTCATCATCCGCCGTTGATATGGACCGTCTCCGCTCTCTTATCGCTATACACAGACTTAGAAATACGCCCTTTTGGTGCAACTGTTTACCAGAAGGGAATTTTAGGAAGGGAACCTTCAAATAAACTTTTTGCCGAGCGTCCCTTCGACTCTGGGGTCCCTCCATCCATATATACACAAATACTGTACAAGGCTCCGGTTTCCTCGGCTAATGAAATGTGCCTGTCCTGATGAACTCTGTTGCCCTTTTACGTCTTCCACGTCTGTTATCGCGTTCCCTTTCCTCGACTCTCTTGCCTCTTCATTTTCTCCTCCTTTTCACTTTTGCTTTTCTTCTTGTCATAAAACTTTAATTGGTACAGGAGTTCCATGTTGCGTACGTATTTATCAAAATGGGCAATTCGCCTCGTCCGGGTGTCTGGGTACTGGAAAGATCCACCGACGACGGCAAAACCTACAAACCTTGGCAATATTTCGCCGACACTCCAAGGTGCAAACATAGCCAATAAGATCATGGCATTAAGAGATTAACCTGCCTTTATTGTAGCGATTGCGCCGATTTATTTGGACCCGAAACATTGCAGCCCATCACGCGAGATAACACGGTGGTTTGCGACACGCAATTCTCTAAAGTAGTTCCTCTGGAAGACGGTGAAATTGTGGTGTCTTTGCTAAACAACCGGCCTTCATCCAACAATTTTTTCAACTCGAGCGTCTTGCAAGAGTGGACTAAAGCGACCAACATTCGTATGAGACTCTTGCGGGCTAAGACGTTGCTAGGACATTTAATGAACATTGCCAGGAACGATCCTACATTGACACGTCGCGTAAGTCGCTAGAATGTCGCAACACAGCTGGTTTTCATGTCTGTTTGGGTTCTTAGTTCTTTTACTCCATTCGTGACATCAGTATTGGTGGGCGTTGTGTATGTAACGGCCATGCCGATTCTTGTGACATTACTGATCCGGAAGACGCATATAAGCTACTCTGTCGCTGTGTCCACAATACTTGCGGTGCCCAATGTCAGACCTGCTGTCCGGGATTCGTCCAGAAAGCATGGAGGCAGTCCAAATCTTCGGATCCCTTTGTCTGCGAAGGTAATGCGTACACAGTTTAGGTTCCGTAGTTCTCTTGTTCTACCTTAAAATTGTTGCGTTATAATTAATAGCTTGTAACTGCCACGGGCATTCCGAGGAATGTCTATACGACCCAGAGGTGGATCGCCAAGGCTTATCCCTGGATGTCAACAATATGTATGAAGGCGGTGGCGTTTGTCAAAACTGTCGTCATAACACGGAGGGCATCAATTGCCATCGGTGCAAGCCCAGATTTTACAGACCGTTCGACAAGGCTTTAAATGAGACCGACGTCTGTCAATGTAAGTACCCACTTCCTTTTTACATGACGACGTAATTTTTCCAAATCCTGGTTGGATGCAGCTTGCCAGTGTGACGTATTCTATTCGACCGGAAACTGCGCAGAAGGAACCGGCCAATGCGAATGCCGACCCCAATTCCAATCACCCGATTGTGATAGCTGCAGTTTTGGGTACTACGGCTACCCTGACTGTAAAGTCTGCGACTGTCACATAAATGGAACCCGAGGAGCCATTTGCGAAGTAGGGGGAGGTCAGTGTCCCTGCAAACCAAACTATGGGGGTAAAAACTGCGATCGCTGCGCTGAAGGCTTTTATAACTTCCCAGCTTGCGTCCGTAAGTTTATTTCAGCACTTTTGAATCGTTAAAGATTCATTGATTAAATATGATTAGTTTCCTTTCTTCGATAACTTAAACTATGCATTTGTTTCCATAGCTTGTGAATGCGAGCGACCTGGCTCGCAGTCCGATGTTTGCGATCTTGAAACTGGCCAGTGTGAATGTGGACACAATTTTGGCACGCGGAGCTGCAACCAGTGCGAAAATGGATACTTCAGCTACCCTAATTGCGAATGTATGTCATGAATAGCAGACGTCGTTTTGCATTTTCTGAACCAAAATCTTTTTGTTGGCCCTAGACTGCAAATGCGATCCACGAGGAACGGTCAAAGAGATTTGCGACAAAGAAATCGGCAAGTGTATCTGCAAAGAAGGGTACGATGGACCTCGTTGTGATCGTTGCTTAGCTGGATACTACGGGTATCCCGAATGCCGACCTTGCAACTGTAGCGTCGTAGGTAGCGCATCAGCGGTGTGTACACCCAATGGCAAGTGCCCTTGTTTGCCCAACTTTTCCGGTCGCTCTTGTGACCAGTGCAGTCCTGGATTTTACAAGTTCCCCGAGTGCTTGGGTAAAAAATGGCTTCTTTTAAATTATCCCTCTTATTATTGATTCATTTTGCCCTTTGCAGCTTGCAATTGCGATCAGTCTGGATCCTTGGGAGTGACTTGCGATGACGAGGGTAAATGCCAGTGCAAGAGCAATTTCGACAGCGTACGGTGCGATCGATGTCTCGAGGGCTTTTACAACTTCCCTATTTGCGAAGGTAAATTCCATGTTTAAACTTCAAGAACCTGTTGCTCATGAGACATATTCGTAGAGTGCAACTGTAATCCAGCTGGTGTGGTGGCCGCGTTCGCTGGGTGTGGATCCGTACCCAAAGGCGAATTGTGTCAATGCAAAGATCGGGTAGAAGGCCGTATTTGCGATACGTGCAAACCCTTGTATTGGAATCTGCTACCTTCTAATTCTGACGGATGCGAAGGTACATTTCAAACTCCATTCTTCATTGCTCGGATAATTTATACTCGGCGAGTCATGCAAGTTATTTACTAATTATTTGCAGATTGCGACTGCTTCACCGCTGGAACCATGGGTGGAACCCGTGTATGCGATAGCGGCTCCGGACAGTGTGCGTGCAAACCGTCCGTTGTTGGACGCCGTTGTAGCGAGTGCAGTGACGGCAGTTTCAACTTGCAAGAAGAAAGTGTTTTCGGCTGCATGAGTAAGTCTTGGGATTTGGTAATAGAGAAAAGTTCATATTTCTGAATTATTTTTCGGTAAATTGTGCAGCTTGTGGATGTAGTGTGGGAGGGGCCATTAGTCCATTTTGCGACAAATTCAGCGGCCAATGCGTTTGCCGTGCTCAGGTCACTGGTCGCACTTGCAGCGAGCCCTTGCAAACCTATTACTACCCCACGCTCTACCAATTCCAATACGAAGCTGAAGACGGGTACACTCCTTCAAAGTCCCCTGTCCGCTTCGGCTATGACAGCAGCCAGTTTCCCGGTTATTCTTGGAAAGGATTTGCCGTTTTCTCACAGATTCAGGTAAATAAAGGCTCGTCTGTAAAGAACATCAATAACAGGGTAAATCTTAGAATGAAATCTTGCACGACATCAGTGTGGACAAGCCTTCGCTCTATCGGTTCATTCTTCGCTACGTAAACCGCAACGACGAAGCTATTTCTGCCAAGATTACTGTCACCCCGGATAATCCGAATGACGCGCAGCAGAGTTATATTGCCAGACTAGAACCTAGCAAAGAACCTCGCCTGGTGACTGTTTCAGGCCCTACGGGCAATATTCCCTCGCCTTTTGTTCTGAATCCAGGAACGTGGACCGTGTCGATATCTTCAGAAAAGAATCTCCTATTGGATTACTTCGTGATACTTCCAGCCGCGTATTATGAAGCTACGGTACTCCAAGAACATATCCATAATCCGTGCCGCATTGGCGAAGCTTCCACCGGATCCTGCGTACATTACTCGTACCCTAACATTACGTACTACGATGCCGTACGCGGCGAAGGTGGATATCGCGCCGAGGGCACCGAGCGAAAGTCTTTGAACTTGTTCGAAGATCATCAGGTATTCAAAGTTCATTTGTACTAAGATTTCGAAGTCATAATTGTTTACTTCGCAGATATTGTATGAACTGGGAACAAGCCGTGGAGCGATCCTCAACGAAGATCAGTCGGAGCTGCATCTGGATATGCGAGTAGCACGACCAGGGAAGTACGTCTTAGTGTTGGTATATTTCACGCCTCCAGCCAGTCAGAAATCCAACGTGTTCCTTGAAATGAGCACGCAGAGTGGTAAATATACACAATTACGTTCAGTCAATGAGTGTATAATCTAAATTCTATTGGATTATCAGACCGTAGTACGGGCCAAGCTTTGCTTTACGAATGCAGCTACGGTTTCGTGTGTCGCCAAGCCGTCACAGACGAAGAAGGACGAGTGGCAGCTTTCAACTTGGACACCAATTTCATTAGCATCGTTGTTAAAGTGACAAAGTTTTAGATTCTTCTGTTTCATAAAAAAGCTCTTCAATGCGAATTTCAAATCACAGGGAGAAGATCCATCGGCAATTGTGGACTCAGTCGTCGCTATTCCGTTGGAGAATTGGTCCTTGGATCACATCAAACCACGCCCCGTTTGCGTTCGCAAAAATGGACGATGCGTCCAAGGAACTTTTCCACTTGCTCCCGATTCTACCAAAGTCGAGTTCGAAACAGGCAATGAAGACCAAGTCGCCACTGATTTACCCTCAGATATGTACGACGGCTCGAGCGGTTTAGTGTATTTGGATCATAAAGACGCCATGGTAGATGTAGCGGGCAAAGTTAGCCAACCCGGTTATTACGTGTTTATCGTTCATTTCTACCAACCCAACTACCCAGGTATAACACATAACCACATAATAAAAAATAAAAAAAAATCCTCTATAGAATTCGACTTGGACGTCTTGCTTCAAAACGGACAGTTTTACGAAGCCAAACTTCCCGTGTTTCCTTGTCCATCTAGCTCTGGCTGCCGCGCAGTCATTAAGCAAGCGAACGGCAATCAGAACTTCCAACTTACAGAGAACTTTGTGCTAACGCTCAAGGTATAACTTTTCTTAAGGCGTTATTGCATTTGACTTTAATCTTCTTTTTCATTTTTAACCCCAAAAAAGGAACCGAATCACAAAGCGGTATGGCTTGATTACGTCTACGTAGTACCCGCGGACGAGTACACTCCAGCTTTGTTAGAGGAATCTCCGGTTGATTTAACCCGTGAATTCATCGCCGAGTGCAGCAAGAATCTGTTCTTCCCTGGCACCGAGAACGTCTCGGATTTCTGCCGCGATTCCATCTTCACCATTACGACTGAATACAACAATGGAGCTTTGGCTTGCCAGTGCGACTTCCAAGGCTCGCTGAGCTTTGAGTGCGAGAAATTTGGCGGCCAATGTCCCTGCAAAGACAACGTTATTGGACGTCAGTGTACGCGCTGTCGTACTGGCCATTTTGGTTTCCCTAATTGCAAACCTTGTGACTGTCCCTCTACTGCTCTGTGTGATCCTTTAACTGGTAAATTATTTAGTACTTATTTACTTTATTTTCCCAGAAAATGTACAGTGGTTCGTTAAATAGGATCCTGCATATGCCCTCCTCGCGTTACCGGACCACGCTGTGACCAGTGCGTCGCTAACACATATGGCTACGATCCCATCATTGGCTGTGAAGAATGTAACTGCAACCGATTGGGAGTCTACCAAGAAAACCTTCAATGCGATTCTTTAACTGGACTCTGCCCGTATGTTTGGCCTAAAATCCGGTCCTAAAGCGCAGGAAATTAACGTAACAATTTTCGTTTAGGTGCAAGCCCAATGTGGTTGGTCGAATGTGCGAACGCTGCACTGCAGGCTACTGGGCTTTCCCATACTGTCAGTTGTGCGACTGCGACGTACGGGGTACTACCGCAGATATTTGCGGCCAGGAAACAGCCCAATGTTTCTGCAAAGACAACGTCAACGGACACGCTTGTGACATTTGCAAACAGGGCACTTTTAATCTGCAAGAAGTCAATCCCAAAGGCTGCAGCAAATGCTTTTGTTTCGGGAAAGCCTCCCACTGTTCCTCTTCGTACCTGTTCCGAAACGATGTAAGTACTACTTTATTTGTTTACGGAATTTAGCCGTCTCGTGTGATCCACTTCGTGGTATTGAATGAGTATTGAATGACGTTCAGGTATCCTACATGCAAGACTGGTCTTCAGCTGCTTTTGTCATTGGCTCAACTGCGTCTCGCCGTAATGTTGAAGTGCAGATGGATTCTTATGACCAAACCGTAAGGGCTGTGCTAGCTGACGTCATCCCTGAAGACGGCGTATTCTACTTTTCGGCGCCATCCTCGTACCTTGGAAACCGTTTACATTCGTACGGCGGACAGCTGAGTTACATTATGCTTTACGTCGAAGGCTTAGTCAGCTACGCCGTGTCTGCTCCGGATCTAATTCTCATTGGCGGAGATGTAACACTGTTCCACTTTGCGTTGGAACAGCCAGCAGCGTTGATTCCGTTGTCGCTGAGCGTAGAAATAACGGAACGAAGTTTCGTCTTGCCTTCTGGTTTACCTGCGTCCAGGGAAAACATCATGGTCTTGTTGAAGGATCTCAAGGGCATTTATATCCGTGGTTCCTATGCCGATCCCACTCGCGAAGCACGGCTTTCCAACGTCACTCTGGATATCGCAGAGAAGGAACCCGAAACCGATGACGCGGAATTGGTTTCCGCTGTCGAACAGTGCCAATGTCCTCCTAATTATGTCGGGTTGTCTTGCGAGGAATGCGCACCAGGGTACTATAGGGTCCCCACCGGCCCGTTCGGAGGGTTTTGTGTACCTTGCCAGTGCCATGGACATGCTGATACTTGTGACGTCCATACCGGCAAATGCCATGTAAGTTCTTTGTCTTCGTTTCTATTTTATATTATTTTTTATTATTATATATTTTTTTTAAATTCAATACCAACGTAGGCTTCCGCCTATTGTTGGTTATCTTTATTAAATGTCTTTTATTACATCGTTCTATTATTATATTATTTTTCTATTATTATATTATTATATTATTTTTGTATTATTTATGATTTTTATGTTTATATATTATTATTTTTTATTTAAATTGGCATATAGGCAAAGCCTGTTGCCAAAGTTTATTGTTAAAACGTATTTTTTTTAAATGGGTTTATATGATTATTTATTATGTTATTACTATATGTTATTATTATTTAAATTTTTCTAGAATTTATATAAATTTTTTTTTTACTTAATTTGCGAATGATTTTGCAGAATTGCAAACACAACACTTTGGGCGATTATTGCGAAAAATGCGAAGCGGGTTACCATGGTATCGCAACTCAGGGTACGCCAAACGACTGCCTGATTTGTGCGTGTCCCTTACCAACCCCATCCAACAAGTATGGAACCGCTTTTTTTAAACAAAATTTCATGGATTTCATTGGATTTTTTAGTTTCGCAGACTCTTGCGAAATGACTCCTGAAGGTCAACCCCTCTCTTGTGTGTGCCAACAAGGGTACACTGGTCTGTATTGCGAATCTTGCGCCCCTGGGTATTACGGCGAGCCTGAGATTGCCGGCGATTACTGCAAACCTTGCAACTGCTCGGGAAACATCGACCCAACGGATCCAACGTCTTGCGATACTGTGACGGGTATTTGCTTGAAATGTTTGAGCGACACCGGTGGGCCAGCTTGCAGCTTATGTGCGCCAGGATTTTTCGGGGATGCTGTCGGTCTCAAGGATTGTCAACGTAAGTGAACAGTTGTCAACGATTTTTGTCCGAATATGGAGGTTAAATCTATAGACTACACACTACTTAAATAGTGTGTAATAAAAAAAAATCTGTAATAATTTTAAAATCTTTTCCAGATTGCGATTGTGATCAATGCGGCGTGAGTGAATGCAACAGTTTCACGGGCGATTGCATATGTAAAGTCAATGTCATTGGGGATAAGTGTGACCGTTGCGAGCCAGATCATTATGGATTTGCCACCTGCCAAGTACAGTCCCCAAAACATGAAACAATCCTAGCTTTGATACTAAAAAACTGACATTCTAGGGTTGCAGGGCCTGTAATTGCGGTGTAGCGTCGGAGAGCACGCAGTGTGACGATGCGACCGGTCAATGTCGATGCAAACCTGGAGTTACTGGAAGAAACTGCGATCGCTGTTCTTCCGGTTACTGGAACTACTCTCCCGAAGGCTGCGTGTGTAAGTTGACCTTCCTTTCTAAAGAAATGCGTTGACGTTATTCTTTAAAGCGTGTAACTGCAACACGGACTACTCGGTGGGCGTGGGCTGCAATCCTCAGACTGGTCAATGCGAGTGCTTACCAGGAGTTATTGGCGACAAGTGCCAGTCCTGTCCTTATCGATGGGTTCTGGTAGAAGACCAAGGCTGCGAGAACTGCGATTCTTGTATTCACAACCTACTGGATGTAACGGACCACATGCGCAATACTATCGATCCCGTCCGTCTCGAGTTCGAGGTAAAGTTAAATCGTCCTAAATATCGATTCTTTAAGTGGACGATAAGCAATTAAGTCTTACGAACCTTATCGATATATTAATGAATTTTTATTCGATTTTACCAACAGACTGTAGCCTTAAGTTTCTTTACGAGACAAAAGTTGGCGACCTTGAACCAATCGGTCGAAGACATGCGAGGTTCTGTCGATTTGCTCAATCCCTCCAACGTGGAACTAACTTCATTAGCTCAGAGCGTTGAAGACCTCGAAACAAGGGGGCGCAACTTGAAATCACGGTTAAGTGACACACAGCAAACGGCGAAAGAAAATACTGGAACTGGTAACCAAGTGCGTTTGGAGGCGCTCGAAATGGAAATGCTTATTGCTGAAACCGTTCGGAAAAGTCGCGCAGTTATAGACGAGGTTTCCAAATTGGCAGCGGGTTTGGAGGCTGGCGCAGGGCCGCAGATTGACCAAGCGTTAAACGAGGCTCAGAATGTGCTGCAGGAAATCCGCACGCGTAACTTTGAGCAACGTAAAGGTTTAGCTGGCGAAGAACTGTCGGAAGCTATTGCTTTGTTGGATCGCATGCGAGACGTTACTGTCCCTGTTCGCGACAATGCGAAAACGGTGTCCGAGCTCAAAGACAAGATCCTCGATTTGACCCTGCGTTTGGCAGATTTACGCGAAAACAGTCGTGCCGCTCAAGATAAGGCCAATCAAGCCTTGGCCCTGACTAGCAAAAATCGTAATTCCCCTTCCTTGGCAGCTGTTGCTGATATCAAAGCTCGCAATGCTACTGTACTAGCAACTGCAAAGCAAACTCGGGCTTTATTAGATGAAGCCAAGACCCTGTTGGAAGAAGCTCAACGAATCTACGATGAATTACGTGAGTTTTTATACTCAATTAAAGCAATTGTATGCCGTTGAATTTAAATTAATTGGGTTCTTTTAACTGATGCAGATTTAGAAGTGGAACGCTTGCGTAGCGTGAAGGAAACGTTGGAAAGTAACATTAGTCGAAAAGAGGAGGAACTCTCCGCTGTGCGATTACCCGTGCACGAAGCTCAAGAGCATGCCAATTTACTAATTAACCAAGTAAGACTCAATATTATAGTTATATTTAAATTATTATTATTGTATTTAAATTATTATTGTTGTATTTAAATTATTATTATTATATTTAGATTATTATTAAATATTTTTTAAATGATTTTAGTTATATTTATTTGCGCTGGAATTTAATCGCGTTTTTATCTCTGTTTTTAGGCTGGGGATTTGGACAAACTCTTGGCCGATACTCGTCAGACATCCGAAAATGCACTAGCCGCAGCCAACTCGTACAAGAATATCGTAACGGCTATTGAGGAAGCGCTGCAGGCCGCTATAGAAGCTAAAGCTGCTGCCGATAATGCTACCACCATGGTACTTTACTTTTCTTAATAACTGCAGCAGTTTCTGTACCTAAAGAATTTGTTAGTCTGACGGCGTTGGCGAACGAGCTACTGCCTCCAGGGAAAGATCGACAGCTTTGTTAATTGCGGCTCAAGAGGCTTTGAACAAGGCGCAGTTCAATTTGGCTCCGCGTTTGCAAACCGCACGTAATACCGTCCAGCAAATCGAGCAAATGAATCAAGAAACAGTGGAAGGACTAAACTACATTAACGAGTAAGGAAATAATCCATGTAAAAGTGGTCGTGTGCATTGATATGTTATGTTTTTTGTTTTTTCTATTCCTAGTGTACTGCAAAAACTTCCACAATCTAAACTGCGAGATTCCGCCCGCCAAGCTGTGGAAGACAGCAATGCCGCGCAAAGCCAAGCTGCTGGTTCTTTGCAAATCATTGACGGAATTTATAAACAATTGCCACCTAAGCAGGACAAAGCTCGTCAATTGTCACGCGATATCGACGCGACCAACAAAGCTACGCAGTTTGCTCAAAAAGAAGGTAATGTGATCTCAAACTCGACGTCTTGAATTCCATTTTTGTTTTTTTTCAACAGTGGATAAAATAATGGCTGTCACTCCGGATATGAGAAACCTGATGGGTAAATTGTCGGAAAAACAAACGCTTTTGCGGGACATGGGAGTGGATGTAGGCGAGAAGATTGCCGAGTTGAAACGCAAAGTAGCCCTCGCTCGAGATCAAGCCAATCGGTAACTTGAGCTTTCGCTTCGTAGTAGAAAAGAAAGATCTACATGAATGTTGTAATACTTGCAGTATCAAGGTGGGCATGACATTCTATCCGAACACCACCTTGCAGTTAGTGAACCCGGGCGGTTTGAGTCGCGCGGCCACGGCGTTGGATTTCTCGTTCTATTTCCGTACTAAAGAGAAGAATGGTTTCTTATTCTATTTGGGTAATGAAATCGGCACTAGCAAGAAAATGAGAAGGACTTTAACGGTTAGTGTTCTAACTTTTCTCCTTTTTCTGTAACATTATTCAATGTGATATGTTGACTTTAAGGATGACTTCATGGCGTTGGAAATCCATAATGGATACTTGACTCTGACGGCCGACTTGGGTTCTGGACCGCACTCTGTTGTTAACAAACGCTACGTAGCTGATGATATTTGGTACCAAGCTGCTCTTCAACGGTAATTTTAATCATTTATTTTTTCATTTTCTAATAAAAAAAAAATTCTGATTAGAAATGGAAAATCCGTCAAGTTGAAAGTAATTTCTGAAGATGTTTCCGGTGCAGCCATGACTTTTGAGAACGAGGCAGTTTTGCCGGGTACTGCCTCAATCCTCAACTTGGATCAACAACTCTCCAAGATGTATGTTGGAGGCTATCCTTCCTCGGCCCGTATTCAACAAGCCGTGAAATTTCCCTCCTTCGAAGGCACAATTGAAGACCTAGTGGTGGCTGAAGTACCAATTGGCCTCTGGAATTTTGTCGACGCCGAAAACGTCTACGGAGCCGAAGAAAGGTACGTAAAGCTTTCACAGTTCATAGAAGTAAAATTTCATTTTTTTTTGCTGTTTTTAGGGATAAATTGAAGAACTTGCAACAGAGCACTGGTCTTCGGTTTGACGGCGAAGGCTATACTATAGTCGACCGTCGTTCGCACAAATTCCGGGATCGATTGGACATCCAGATTGGTTTCCGAACTGTGGCTGAAGACGGTCTGCTCTTCTTAGTCGGCAAGGACAAGGAATTCATGTCGGTTGAGCTACGGGGCGGCCGCGTGCTGTATCAGGTAAAGACCCCACAAAATCACAAAATCATCCACGGTACATGGAACATTCTTCGGTACATTCCTGGTTTAGTACGATTTGGGCGGCGGCGTCGTTGCCATGTCTTCACCTACAGCGTACAATGATGGGGAATGGCACACCATCGTAGCAGCTCGAGATAGACGTGACGGAGTCCTCATTGTAAGCTGAAGATCCCCAGCAAAATTGATTTTCCTTGTCTAAATTCCTTTTTGAAAAAAACATTCTGTAGGTGGATCAAGCGCAATTGGCGTCAGCAAAGAGTCCGAGTTCTGATGAAGAGCTCACAGTAGGCGACGTCATGTTCATTGGCGGTTACCCAGGCGACCACGGTTACGGTACCGTCACTTCAACCGGGTTTGATGGCTGTATTGACAGCGTAGCCATTACGGGGACGCCTGTAGATTTGAGCCAGAATATAGAAGCGCTTGGGGCGGTTGCTGGTTGTCCCGCCAAGGTGAGTCAACCTTCACAGGGTTAACGTGATTAACGTTAGAGCTTTAGGTGGCCAATAGCATTGGATTCGTCGAAAACGCAGCAGGCTACGCTGCCCTGCCTGGGTTGAGCATCGAGTCCTTCGCACAGGTCAACTTCAAGTTCAGGACCAAAGAAAACAACGGGTTAATCTTCTACATGTCATCCGAAGACCAAAACCATCGCATCTCTTTGGCCTTGGTTGAAGGCGGGCTTGTCATGCGAACAGGACCCTCCAATACGGAGCTGAGCACAGGTCAAACCAAATACAATGACGGGGTGTGGCACGTCGTCACTGCGACTGTGGACGGAGGTGAACTTCGCTTGGACATTGACGATTTCGACGTTTTCACGTAAGCCAATGGGCGAATGGAAGAATGAATATACGCAACAGCTGAGATACTTTTTCCTTTAGGACCCAAGCCACTGAACGCACACCCTTGGTTATTCCGGCCTGGCCCATCTATTTTGGAGGCCTTCCAGAAAGCTTTAATCTGGCTAACGGGGCAGCAGCGGTGGATACACCTTTCGTTGGGTGTTTGGGCGACGCCACTATTAACGGCAAGGTTATTGACTTTGCTTCCGCAGTCGAAAAGTCTGGTGTCACGTTGGGCAGATGTCCGCCGACTGATACTATAATCATGCCTAAACTTCCGCTACCAAGTGAGGATTTATTGGCTGTTTCTTCTTTTTAAACTAATTGTCGTATGAATGTGTAGTACCTACTGTTCCGTCAGTGCAAGAAAATGAAATAATACCCGAAGAACCCACCACAACTGTTTCACCCACTACCACAGTGTTCACTACGACAACCGAACCGTCAGTAGAAGGTAAAGAAAATCGCTACCGGATAGACTACGATGTTTTAAGTTTAAAATATTCAAAAACTTAGCTCCTGATACTGGCGTCAGCGAAACGGACCAAGAGGAAGAGACCAAGGAACTGGAGTATTCCGATGTTGATGAAGAAGAACCTGCACCCACCACGACCACGACAACCACGACCACTACAACAGAACCTACTACCATAGCCCCAGTACCCGAAGGACAGTGCAGATTACCCTTGCGACCTTCGGGCGATCGCGATATTAACGAGTTTAGCGGAACTCGCTTTGGTATGGTGTTAAGAAAACTCTTGAACTCGTTTCATTCCAACACGACTGTTTTGTAGGCAACAGCAAGGGAAGTCGTCTCGAATTTAGCGCCTTACCTGGCAAGTACAAATCCAGATCCGAGTTTTCCGTACAGTTCCAAACATCCGCTGAGGACGGTGTCCTCTTTTACATGTCTGATACCAAACACATCGACTTCATTGCTTTGTATATGAAAGATGGCAGAGTAAGTGTCGTTGGGTCGTTTCTAAGTCATGCAAGACTAAGAACTGCGATTCTGTTTTCTTAGCTCCGGTATGGTTTCAACTGCGGATCAGGCCCAGCAATCCTTGAAAGCAGCGAAAGTTTTGTGGATGGGAAATGGCACACAGCCACTTTCTTCCGAGATCAGCAAAACGGCACTTTACAAGTGGACGGCAATGTTGTGGCGCAGGGTTCTTCTCAGGGAACTACTCGCTCTATTAGCGTGGACGCGCCGTATTTCTTGGGTGGCTTATCTGACGACGCCCTGGAACTCGCCAAGGGCAATTTGAGAGGGCTCGAAGCCGGCTTCGTCGGTTGTCTACGCGACTTGCGGATGAACAACAGACCCATTACGGACTTCGCGCAGCAAGAATCCGTGCAACCGTGTTCCACCAAAGTAGAAACAGGCGCCTTTTTCTCAGTGGATGGCGGCTATGTCAAAATCCGTAAACATCGTTACTTACCTTTTTTATCTTGTTGATGTTGTTAATGCGTGTGTCTGTTACAGAGGACAACTTCCGAGTTGGGTTCGACATCGATGTTAGTATGGAGATTAAGCCGCGTAGTACCTCTGGTTACTTGTTTTCTGTCCACGGTCGCCGAGATTTCTTGCTGCTGCAGATGGTAAACGGATCCATCACCCTAAGCGTGGATAACGGCAAGGGTATCATCAAAACGACCTTTGTGCCTCCCCACGATCACTATTTGTGTGACGGCAAATGGCACACCGTTCAAGGTATACCATTGACTTGTTTATAGTCTTTACCAAATTCGCTCCCTGGCGGAAAGAATGGGCGAAATCCACCATTTTGCACACGTTTTCTACAAGGCGCTTTCCTTACAACGTAGATAACATACGTAAAATGGTGGATTTCGCCCATTCTTGCCGCTAGGGAGCGAATTTGGTAAAGACTTGAGATTTGATGAATTACATGAATAATCTACTAACTTTTAATTTCGTAACAGCTACCAAGACCAAGAATGTCGTCACTTTGGGAGTTGATGATGTTTTCGGTGACCCTGGAATTGGTCTACCAGGAGCTTCGGCTACCGACACCAACAGTCCCCTCTATGTAGGCGGTCACCCCAACCCGGGTAAAGCCAGGGGCATGTTGACTACCGAGCAATACGTCGGTTGCATCCGTCGTTTGGTCATGGACAAGACCGAAAACAAACTGGGCAACGCCGAGGTGTTTGGTAGTGTTACAACTACTACTTGCCCTACCATCTAAAAACCCACCCAGTTTCCCTGATGGTACTCAAATACTCGTGCATCTTTCCTGTCGCTTTCCAATCCTTTTCTTTTCCATTTTTTATTATTATTTTTTTCTTAAAAAAGAATTACAATAGCTCCATGCGCTTTTTCTAGCAAAACGATCGAGAAATTAATTACACGGGAGAATCGGGAATGGCAGAGTTCCGACATGGATATGACATCTTTTTCCTTTTTTATTATCTTTTTTTTCTTAAAAACAATTACAATAGCTCACACGCTTTTTCTAGCAAAAACAGTTGAGAAATTAATTTCATTGGGAAGCTTTTTTGGGGGAAAATCAGGAATGGCAGAGCTCCGACATGGACATGACATCCATATCTTCTCTGCACCACGGCACGTGCAAAGTTACACAGGCGTGTTCCCAAATATCTTGCGGGTATCTCTCTTGAGTAGTCCATACCCCCGTATCTAGATTGAAACAATCAATCATGCCTGTAGCTCGGTCAAACATAACATCACTGTGAAAGCCTCCAATGAGGAATAACTGGCTATCCATGAGCAGCACCCCGGCGTGGTACCGCGGAGAAGGAATCCTAGCTACGACTTCCCACGCATCGTGCTGTACATCGTACACTTCGATAGTGTCTACGAGCACGCGGGTGGCGTCGTCTTCTTTCCAGCCGCCACAGACGTAGACTTTGTTTTTGTACGTAACCAGGTGATGGTCTGCTCTGGGGGATAACATGGGGGCTTTCGTGTCCCAGACTCCTGTTTGCACGTTATAACTCTGTACGGAATCCAGGACGAAGTCATGCTCCAAGCCTCCGGTAACAAACAAGTAATGATCCAGAGCAGTGGCTGCATGTTGGGTCCTTAGTCGAGGCAGCGAGGGAATGGGCGTCCAGGCATCGCTGACGGGATCGTACTTTTCACACGGAGAGCCCTCATCGGGGTCCATATCTTCTCCATTTTCCATCGCACCTCCAATAGCGTAAAGCTGATGCTGAACGACAGTTAGCGTAAAGCGGCACCTCTCGCGCTGCATAGGAGCAATGGGGGTCCACTTGTTGTGTCGCGGGGAGTAGCGAAACCCAAAAGGGTGAATATTTTCTTGCAGCGATTGGTTAAAACAACCTCCCACTACGAAAAGCTCATTGTCGAGGACGGCAGTGCCAAAATTGCATTGTTCCACGTGGGGAATCGTCGTTAGATGGCGCCACTTCCCCAAGCTCGGCAAGTAATAGGTAATATCGTTCGTGACACCTCCTGCTCCAAAGCCTCCCACTTTAACCAGGGCAATTTCCATGCCTCTGGCATTGACTAGATGGGCGGCTGAGGTTGAGGTAGCCAGAGACAAAGCGTCCGGCTGGTCATAATGTTGAGAATCCAATAGGGTCCCGTAGAGAGGCATGCAGTTGGTAAACATGATTTGCATCGTTTTCGAGTTGGTACCGCACAAAAGCTCTTTGAGCACGCGGGCGGGGATATCTTTAAAACGGATGTACTTGAGCAAGGCGTGAGCTTGAGGGAATCTCGAGACTTTGTCATGGAGAATCCACTGAACGACTGTGGTAAAGACTTGTTCTTCTGAACAGTCCACGGGGTAGTCGCAAGAGAGGAGGCGCTCCAATTGGCTAGCAGAGAGACGCTGGAATTCAGAGAGCGTTGAGAAGGGAACCAGATGGGTGCAAATAAAACGGTACACGTGTTTCTGGAGCTGGTGAAGGGAGTAGGTTTCGGCCAGGGTAGCGATATCGACGCAGTTTTCTAGATCCAGTTGGACTTGCAAATAGTGCGCGCAAGCCTCCACGACAGCTCCAAACTGGACGTGGCTGGCAGCTGAGAGAACATTTTGTATGTTGGCCAGATTGAGAGACAGGCGAGCGCTGTAAGCATACTCTAAGAGTAAGCGCATCCCTTGAGCTGAGACACCGTTTAAATAGATCTCGGGCTGACGACTTTCTAGCATGGGATCCGTGAACATGGCACGGAAGTAATCGCTGCAAGAAGCCAGTACCACGCGGTGTGCCTGTTTGAACAAGAGTGATGCAGTATAAGCATTTATCAACTGTCATTGTGTCAAATTACTTGGAAAGCTTGGCCTTCCACGACCAGGGTGACATCCAACAAGTGCCCCTTGCATCTTAAGTTTTCCAGTCCACACAGTAAATTGCCCGTGTGGGTTCTGGATTCAAATTGGCTGGAACGCAGAGGTTTGTCGGAAATCGTGGGTAATCCACGCATGATGAAAAAATGAAAGAAAACTGAACCAAACGCGAAACGGGTTAATCCTATTATACTGTTAGTGTTACTGAATTTTCCACCTTGTCTATTTCCGTGATTTGTCCACTTGATGGACAAGATGGAACAGAGGTCTAGCTTTGCGTTGCACGAATGCGTGAGAACCTAAGCACGTCAACGACTTGATGAGTAAGTAGACACGGCATCACCAAAAAAATGTGGTGTACCATAGAATCCTTTGTTGACACACGTTTCAGTCATACATGGTTGGTTACATAGAAACTTCTTGAACGTATGAATAGAGGGCGGCAAAGAAAGAGTGAAAGGAAAATGCGAATCGTAAAACGTGAAACGCTAGATATTTCAAAACTTCAAAAGTTTAAAACCTTATTCTAATACATAAAACACTTCAGTTCTTAAATACAACAATTGGAATATTGAGATTTATATTGGATCTAAGAATTTTTGCAAATTAATTTCGCATCACATCCACATTCAAAGCGACCCTGGTACGAATTTTCCCAATGGCTTCCTAACATTTTTGAAACTCAGTACAAGCTAGACTACTTCATGAGAGCTGTATTTTTTCTTTTATTATGCTAAAATTCACAGAGATAAATTACAAAATGGGCTTCTCTCATAGGCTTTAGGAAATGGGTTTGGCATTTGTTAACTTCGCAATCAGCATTTTGTGGTTCGCATCTTAAATGCACCCACACAAACAACCCGTCATGTTGTGTACCACTTGTTCTGTCTTGTCCGGCTTTTGCCACATCTCTTGTGACGAAGTGGGTTGAAGTTAAAATTGCGTGTAGTTAAGTATGTGTACTTCGCAGTGTCAAGGGCTTTCCAAGCCCTTTCTGGGAGAATCGTTGGATTTCCGTGGTCTCTGAAAGTGAAAAATATATATACAAAAAGGTAAGACTTGTAAGATAACTTTTTTGAACTTTGTATTCTGAAAGTAATCCAAAGACGTAAGGAACTTTTATTTTGAAACTTGAAAATGTGCTCGGTAAGTTGGTCCCACATTGCCATGTACAGTACTCTTAAAAAAAAACGACCCCAACAAATCGTACTGTCCTAATGGCGCTCTTTGTTGGGGTCGTTTTTTTTAATAGTACTGTACAGTATGATTATGTAGGGACTTGGGTATTTTTCGGCATCGTGTGGGGGGTATTCTGGACATGAAGCTATTGGTACCTGCGCGTCGACTCCTGGTGCTGCTGGTTCCCACCAAAGTGCAACATGAAGCTATCGAGTTGTACTTTGCAGGGAATTGGTACCATTGCTTCGGCTCGGTGATGCTGCTGTTACCCTCCAAAGTGCAATGAAAATTGAAAAAAAAAATGCTTCTGTGAGTGAGTTGCACTTTGGAGGGGAACAGCAGCGCTATGAAGCGACGCGGAGTTAACGGAAGTACCAATCGTAACTCGGGTTTTCTGGCAAGTGCTTTTGAATCATATTTCGTATATTGTTAGTTCCAGCCGTACGAAGTCGCAAGTCTGATATAAACAAAACAATGCATGAAATTACATACTGTAATAAGAAAGGCCTTTATTTTTTTTGCCTCTGAAAGTGAAGCAAAGAGGTAGAATGATTAGCCAAAAGCAATGCAAACAAAGAGGGACTTTTAAACATGGTGTTGGGCACAAACCGCGTTATAAATAACATTAAACTGCAGGGGGAAAAATTAACACCGAATCCTGGTTGATTGGGATTCCAAGGCACGTTTTCAAACGGATACTCAGCCTCGGTAACTGCGGATAGCTAGGAACGAGCTAATGAAGTACAGCACCGTGTTGGCCAGACCCATACACTGTAAAAACATTAAGTTGAGATCATTAGTGCCACAACGAAAATTGGCATCAAGTTATAATCAGAAAAACTAATGGTAATGGCCTGGTAGTCTGATACATGCGTGCGCTCGCTACTCACCCCCGCAAACATTTTATCCCCATAACCGTATTCATGTTCTTGATAGCCAAGATTTCTGCTCGCAATCTCTCTTAGTAATAGAACAGAGGCGCAGAAGTACATGACAGTTGACGGGATAGAAAACACGGACACCTACAGGTGGGTGAGGTTTTGTGGTACGGAGGAATTGCACGTCAAAGGATGGGTTAGTTCCAAAATGTGGGCGCGGATGGTTTTAAAGGGCGTGGTGTTTTATCCAGATTAAGGGTTTTTGTGCCGGGTAGTAATAGGATAGGGTTCAACAAAAGAAAAAAGAAAAACGCAAGGAATTAGCGTGATGTAATCCACTCACCGCGGCTGCGAGGACGGCGTCGTAAGAATGCAGGTAGTATTTGCTGGTGTTCTTGGTCAGGACGACCAAAAGGCAAATGGAAGCAGCCAAGTAGAGTAGAGAAGCCACTCCATGGAAAATGACTTCCTACATAAACCGACCAAAGGCAAAGTCATTTGGTAACCATTGGCTTTTTTTCTCTTGTGAAGGAGAGCAAAGGAACGGAAAAGGCGGGAAGTTCTAGGGAGCTAAAAATATACTTACGAAAGTAGTTTTCGAGATGATCGTAGCCGTCGAAATGGAGACCAAGCAGGAAATGAGTAGGCACGCCGTAGTAATCAGACAAGTGGACGACACGATGAGGAAAAACAGCTCGGGGATGAAAAGGACAGATTGGTACGTACTGTTCTGATAATATTGAATATAGTGACCGATCAAGCCCACGACTACCGCGCCAACAATCTGCCGTGTTTGAAAGAAGAGGTAGAATTAGTTACATTTGCTCGTAGCTTTTTTGGGAATGAGTTTTCCGTTCGGAATTGTGTAGTTATAATTAGCCGAGCAGGGTGCTTTTTCCTCTTGACCTTTCAAGGCGTTCAGACTGACTTGAAAACAAACTATAGCAGTTACCAAAACTTACCAACTGGGTCAATTTGAGTAATCCGGGGAAGGTTTTCAGGTATCCCGTATTGAGTAGGATAGCAGAGGTAGTGTGCACTGTCGTTGTAGTTCTCGTTACTGTCACGGCGTGGGACATGATCTGTAGAGGAAAACAAGTTGTTTATAGGCGATTTGGGGATTTCTTAAAACTGTAATCTGTGCGGAAGTAGCTATGGACTGCGAAGAAAACCTCGAGATCCTGTTCGCAAGCATTTATTAGCTATGCAAGTAGCATAGCTTATTCTATCGTTTTGTTTACATTTTATGCTGCCTCGGGTTAACCCGTTGTCAACTCCACAGTTGGGCATGTTTTGTTATCAACCCCCTTTCCCCCAGTTCTGTAGTATTAAGATTAAGGCAATCCAACGACCTAGGGCTAGACTTCCATTTGGAAGCGAATCATCCAGACAGCTCCATGGCTGGACCGCAATGCAATCCAGCTTAAATAATGACCTACGCCCTTTGGCTTTTTTCTTTCAAGCCCACGCCCAAACGCTTCATACAGCAGACTCATTTGTAGCTCGTATGAGATGGCCCAGCGTTTCCTATGTTTCTTAATATATTTAACTTACTTGGCAGATGGTTCAATCCTTTCTCCTTAAGTTGGCACAAGAAACACCAGCAGGCCCTTTCTCTTTCTGGATCTCTAGTCGACTAGCACGATTCGTGTGGATCCCAACGTTACAACTTGCAGCGCGGGGACACAGGGAAGATGGAATTTTCGTTATGTAAATGGGCTAGCGGAGAAATCGGCTTATTTTCCCGTTTCTTTTCGCAGGTTTTGAACTAAATTTCGGTTGCTACAGTAGTCTCGCGTGGAGCGATAGGAATAAGACTAGGAATAATTCGCAGTCGCGAAAGCAGCTGGAACGGCACGCCCCTGTTGGACTCAACGACGCACAGATACTGTCGAAACGGGGGCCGTAAGGCTAGCGTCGAAGAGTCTTTCTTTCACGCAACACACTCAACCCCACATCCACATGCCCGGACTGTTGTCGGGAGCCGAGCCAAAAAAATGTACAAATAAACAGCTTCGAAATGTGACTGCACCCTAAAAGAGGGGTTCCGTAAATGCTTAAAATAGTTTATGGAAGCAAGTCAAGAGCACGTAAAACTTCGGGTGGTACTTGCTTCAATTGTAGGCCTCGTTATATTGATTTCTCTCCGCTGCATTTCCACGCAGTGAGTAATTTACTCACTCGAAGGGATGCAATGATGACGTCACCCGCACTCGTCAACAGGAAACTAGGCCAAGAAGGATGCTGACGTTGTTTGCGATGACTTTCGGCCTTTAATTGATTAGCATTCCCCGGATATTGATGTCATAACAAGGGGGAAGGAGGATTTAGGGAATTTCTGTGCATATTGAATAAATCTCTTAAGTGGACGTATTCAAAACGTTTGAACTTTGAAACCAGCAACCGGTTTGGCTTGTGTGCCATTTCCAGATACGCATCTATTCCAAAATGTGGGTCACTGGCACCGTTTCACTTTTGAAAGCAGGACCAAAAGAAACGCGGTGAAAGAATAAGAAATCCAGAACATTAAAAACGTAAATATATTTTTTTATTGCGAACAGGGGAATTCAGTTTTATATCCTGGCGAATTTTTTAGTGTGTTAGTTTTCTGACACGAAAGTTTTGGAAATCCAATCGCATTTGCTTATAAAAAAATCCCAGCGTGTTGTGGGAAATGATCAGGTTACTGGCTGGCTTGTCGTTCACGGTGTAACAGGAACGTTGCAATCCCGTACACGATTGTGTTAAAGAGCCCGAAGCACTGGGGAGGAAAGAGTCAAAGAGGGAATTTTAATATTTATGAAGGCCATTTTAAAAATAAAGTTTAAAGTTTTACGTACCCCGGCAGCGATATTGGAATCTCTGTAGACGGAAAAGCGAGTGAAGGGAAACTGTGGAGCTGAAGACCAAACTGCTAATTGTGTTACGAACGCAGTAGTGTAGAGTACCGTCACTCCAGCGTTATACCAAAGCTCCTATGATGTATAGATGTAGATGGTGTAAGAGTCCATATGAGGATTTTATTTTACTGTTTACCATTGACAGCCACGGGAGGGCCACAGGCGTTTGAATGCTGCTTTGTAAAGACAACAAGTGGATGAAGATCCAAAGAATGGTTACGATGAAAGACGTCACTACGACGAATAAAAACCATGATGTGCCAGGCAGTACAGATGGTGATGCACACGCCATGCAAATGATGGCAAAAAACTGGAAAAAGTACGAATTTTAATTAGCGTGAGAAAGCGCAATGTTATGTCGAAACGAATCCTGTGCGTAATGCAAGATTCTGATGCGTGATGGCCCTAACGTTGGTACCTTCTAGATTTGGGGAGGATAGTCTTTCAAGGTGTGGTTAACATGGGTACATGTTCATTAGTATTCACTTGCAATGGTGGTATCAGCAAGGTTTAATCACGTTGCCCAAGGGAATTGGAATGTTAGTAGCGGAAATTCCACTCGCCCCTTTTACTTCTCTTGTGGCGTTTCTAGACCATGTTACTACTAGAAAATAGTGGCTAAGATGGGAAATTGTGGAATAAATGATAGGATAGACCACGTTTGACTTACAACTTCGAACAGCTTGAGAATACCTGGCCAGGTATGGAAATAGTTCGGATTGAGGATTACCACAACTGGTACTGAATCTGGATTCGAGGTTGGTTGTACTGTGTAGTTTGCCGCAGGAACATTGTGGTATTCTTGAACTTCTGGTACGTTTTTGATAGTAACTGTGTTAGGTCTAAGGTTGCCATTGCTGTTCATGGACGGAATCTGATGTCTCACGGTAATAGTTGGAGGGTCAGTTTCTGACATCATGGCGACAGGCACTTTGCCTTCGTGTACCCAAATAAATAAAATTTCAGTCCTACTTGAGAAGAGCGATTATAACGACACTTGTTTCGATGAACGCGTAAGAAATGGCACTAAAACTCGCAACTTTCTCTTCGGGATCCTGAGCCAAGCGCGAGCACCCGTCTCCGCCTTGACCTTAGAAGGTATTGTGGATAGTAGAAGCTCTCTCCCTTGCTTTCTCCGTAGGACAGCACCACGAACGAGGTACCGTGCTCCTGGAACACTACGTGGATAATAAGCAACGTTGGTAGTTAACGCACGTTTCTTGGTAGGATAGTCTCCGCAAGGTAACCTGTTGGGTTTGGTTTCTCAAGCTAATAGGGAACTCCCTCTCAGTTCGTAATCGAAACAACTCCCATTTTCGTCATTTCTATTGAGGGTAAAACCGCCCATAATGAAATGAAACGAAGATTCAAGGTTATTCAGTGTAGCAATTAATTTATTTCAGACACAATTAAACATAGCCATCTACTCCCTATCTTGTAATTTGAGCTGGTAGCCAATTAGGTAATGATTAATTTCAACGCGAATTTTTTCTCTGGTTATGAGATCACCTTTAATCCTAGACCATATATAGTTGGGGTTTTCGTCGTCTATGTGGGCTAACAATGGCGTAATCTTTTCAATTAGGGAACCCAATTTGTTTCTTTTAGCGTGTGTATGAAGTAGACTGGGTACGTTTGTTAATGAATTCATGCACAGAGCATCGCATACGGCGGCACAAGCTATAGCGCAGCAAAATCCAAGAATAACTGAAAATTTGGCAAGTCTTTCAGTCAGTGGTAATGCACTTATTAGCTGGTATACTAACTGCCGCAGACGCCACCAGATGATCCCACTCCGCCTACTGAGGTATTGGATTGAGTCAGGGGCTTGGCTTTTAGCTCGGTTTTCTCCGAGTAGAGGATCAAAAACTGGGTTACTACCTCCGCTGAAGGCTCTTTATTAACAGGTTGCTAAAGAGAGAGTATATTAGGTAAAAATCGTGTGTGCATATTGGCTTACTTGATTTTGAATGAGAGACATTTACACGTCAATTGGAGTGCAACTACCGTCAGTTCAGTTAGGTCTGAAGTAGGAATTGTTCACGGTCGCCTGTCGTAAGCTTTATCTTATCCTTGGGTGCTAAATGGGTCTAAATGTCTAAATCTTTTATCTAAATGGGTTGCTAGTTCCAGCCTGTAATATTATGATGAAAAACGATATCCGTGATCTTTTTAATTCTTTATTTTTTATCTCTGTAGTTTGGCACAGTATTGGGAACTTCCAGGAAGTAACTCACGTATCAACACCCGTGGGAATTGAAACATAGAGTAAAGGTTTATGATAAATACATATAGATCAACGATCCTAGTTGAAGGGAGCTTTATTCGTGCATTTCGTAGTGCACCGCTGATTTCAAGTAGTTCCGATACGATGCCACACTGTGGCCTTGTGACTTGCTATGTTTATAGTTATTGCTAAGGACGCTTGCGGGGAAGAGAAGGACGCTTGATGAACACGGTGCCTACGTGATACAAGTGGCCAGAGCCTTAGGTAAGGCTTTTGTGTAGTGTAATCGACACATGCGATAGCACTTGTTTCTGCCAGAGTGATTATAATCAGCCTGGTCTGTGTTTCATTGCAAATATGGCGTTTGCACGTTCTGCTTGTGCGCCTGCGACCCGGATGTTCTGGGTCCCTTCGGTATCATTGTCAACAACCGCAAATTCATGTGCTGTTCATCGGTATGTGGTGGTTTTTGTGTTGTTTCTATTTCTGAGACGTTCGTTCAAGATTCTAAACTCCAATATTAAGGATTCTAAGCCTTTTGTGTTAAAGTTTTTCTAATAACCATCGCGAATTGCGGATTTCCTAGGTTCCGGTTGGTAGTTGTTGGAGGCGGCACTGGAGGATGCAGTGTAGCAGCCAAATTTGCGAGAACGTTGCCCAAGGGCAGTGTAGCTATCGTAGAACCACACGACGTAAAACGTTTTTCATGTTTAGTCTATTTATTACTTTTTACATGTATAATTGCATTAGACTCATTATTACCAACCCATGTGGACATTGGTTGGAGGCGGGATGAAAAACTTGGCCCAGTCAGCTCGGCCCATGAGCTCTGTATTACCTGACCGAGCGAAATGGTTCAAAGAACGGGCTGTTACCTTTGACCCGGAAAAAAACCTGATCTTGACCGATGCTGGGAATGAACTCCAGTATGAATACCTGGTGGTCGCCATGGGTCTTTCTCTGCATTACGAACGCGTAACTATATATTCGAATTCGTTTTCCCTGCTAAAAGTTAAAATGTGGACTGATTGTAGATAAAAGGATTGCCGGAAGCTTTTGAAACACCTGGAGTTTGCTCAAACTACTCCCCTTTATATGTAGAAAAGACCTTTAAAGCATTGCAAAACTTTAAAGAGGGAAACGCTATTTTCACCATGCCTAGTACTCCCGTTAAATGTGCTGGAGCCCCTCAGAAAGCCATGTATATTTCAGAAGATTACTTCCGCAAAGTATTGTGCAAGAAACACGTGAATAGTCTTAGATATGACAGCTAATTCATTCTGTTCTTTTATTAGCACGGAAAGCGCGATAAGGCTACTGTGATATTCAATTCGTCTTTGGGTGTTTTGTTTGGCGTACCAAAATACGCAAAGGCATTGTGGAAAGTAGTGGAGCAACGGGATATTAAGGTCAACTTGAAGCATGAGTTGATTGAAGTAAAGCCTGATTCACGAGAAGCTGTTTTTAAACTATTGGACCAACCCAATGAAACTAAGACTTTCAAGGTAACAACCGCCGTGTAATGCTATGCACGAAAATGTATTTATGTGCTCTTTTTACTAGTACGAAATGCTTCACGTTACACCTGCAATGGGCCCACCTCAAGTGTTGATACAAAACAAGCAGTTGACTAATGAAGCAGGGTTTTTGAACGTACACAAAAACACCTTGCAGCACCTCACGTATAACAATGTTTTTGGCATTGGAGATTGTACAAGTTTACCCACTTCCAAGACGGCGGCTGCTGCAGGTATGCTGCTGTTAAGAGTCTTTGTTCGAATAAACTACTGTACGTCTATCTTTTTCTGTTTGTTTCTTTTCCCAGCTGCGCAATGCGGAATTCTACACGACAATTTATCGAAGGTCATGGCTGGCGGAAAACTCACCAGCCTGTACGACGGTTATACGTCATGTCCTCTCGTGACTGGATACTCGAAATGTATTTTGGCCGAGTTTGACTACGATGGAAAGCCGCTGGAAACCTTTCCCCTGGACCAAGGCAAAGAAAGACGTTCAATGTTTCATATGAAGAAAGACTTGATGCCTACCTTATACTGGAGAATGATGCTCAAGTATGTATCTGTTCTTTAATATCACGGTTTCGTTTTTTTCTTCTAATTTTCTGTCTATTTTCAGGGGATGGTGGAATGGTCCAGGCCTTTTCCGTAGAATTCTACATCTCGGAATTGGTCGTTAGAATTTGGCCAGACAAGCGTAGCTTTTCATGTAATGAAATGTAATAGCCTTCTTTTGATGGCGTGCTTTTACGTTTTTTTTGGCAAAAGTTCAGACCATTTATATAGCTTTGACTTTTATAATGAAGCGAACATAATCATTTAAGCGTCCAGAATTGCCTTGACATCGAGGGCGAGTGTCTTTTGTCACGAGTAGTAGTAGTAGTAGCTTTTTGAAAATTAGCTTTTCGAAGGGGTTCGTAACTTTGTTTTCAGATTTACGAAGGTTATGAAAAATTGTGTAACCATGACATATTGCAGATTTACAAGGCTTATAATGGGTTACAAATTTTACAATGCATTACAAGGTTACAAGCTCGGGTTGTAAAACTAGAACCCCGATTCCAAAGTTCCAAGGCCGGTTACAAGATTTTTTCCTCGGTTACGAAGTTAAAAAGTTGGCTTATAAAGCTAGAATTTCGATTACGTTAAAAAGTCGATTACAGAATTTTGACCTTGACTCCATAATAACCGTACATATTCTATATATATCTAGAACATATACTGTTGTATATGTACTAGATATATATATATATATACAAGGGTTTCGATACTTGTTAAAAATAAATTTTCACAGAATTTCTTTTTAACAAGTATCGAAGCCCTTCTTAGAAACAATGTATGGAAAAGAAATTCTGTAAAGCAGAATTCAATAATTAATTTCTAACGGTATTGGATTTGGTAGGGTTGCTTTTAAGTTCCCCGGTTTGCTTATGGTGCTTTTGCGAAAGATGTCTCGGAACAGATCCAATATTTCAGTACCGGCGTTTGCTGCATGTTACTGCAACGTTATAGAGGTTAGTATGGTTTCAAAGCTAAAATCTCTAACTGTTGAATTATAAAGTTACAAAGGTAAACATTATAACGAATTAGTTAGAATGTACGAGGCTACAAGCAAGTTGCGAACCTCTTGGGCTTTTCATTGTAGGAGAGTTTAGACTTGTAAGGTTTTATAAAAACCAAAGTTAAATACGAAGTATCTTTAATTTTCCCACTGTTCCAAGTGGCGTACGACATCACTGTTTATACCTTTAAATATACCGCCTTAATTTAAATTTGGTGAAAAGTCAATCCCACGGATTATGCATTTGATTCTTTAAAAAGTGGTCCAATAGACTTGTTTCAACACGTTCTCCAAAGTCTAGCACACCTATCTTGTGTGGTAGTTTGAAATTCTAGGTTAAGTTAGTTTAGGTTAAATTAACCTAGCCTAACTAAGCCTAATTAACCTAACTTAACTCAACTGCTGGAAACGTCTAAAAGCACACCAGAGCCGTGTGCCAAGCCTTTCAAACTACCACACAAGATAGGTGTGCTAGACTTTGGAGAACGTGTTGACTTGTTTCCAAATTCGCCAACGACATCTAGTGAAGCCTACAGGAGCCGAAGTGGCAGCCATTATCGGCCAAAACCTGAGGAAAAAGCGGCAGTCGACAATGCACCCGTTAGATGGCCCTAGTCTTATTCTCAATGCAAACCAACAGGTTCTCCAGTTTCGGAACTCGGGGATAAAAATGACACTAGTGTGTAACAGTACTATGGTTTCAAAATGTTCTCGAAAAACGAATGACAAACGGGTGTAACTCGAGTTCAAAATTGGTAGTTGGATTGGAAATGCATTAGTTTAGGTTAGGTTAGTTAGGTTAAGTTAATTAAGTTGGCTTAGGTTAGGTTAGCTTAGGTTATTAAGTTAGGTAAGGTTATAGGTTAGGTTAGATTAGGTTAGCTTAACGTTTCTCATCAATTTTCGTTGATGAGAGTCGTTAAAACTTGCACTTTCTTTCACTCCACTAGCTGAAAAAAGAAAAATTCATTGTTGGCCAGTGACACACTAGTGTCATGTTTGACTCCGGGATACATTACGTACAGTAATCAAACTATTGATCTTCTTATGGACTTTGGGTATTGACCAATGACGGTGCTTATCCGTCGTTTTGACCAATCCTGTCGTTTCTA